>JAULKM010000012.1:6456680-6486561 GCA_032355605.1 Rubia tinctorum | reverse complement strand
ACCAACATTTTCTCCTCTTTCTCGATGCAGCATCCCAAAAGTTTGACAAGATTCCTGTGTTGAAGTCTTGCAATCACTGTAACTTCATTTCTGAATTCCTCTAGACCTTGTCCTGAACATTTAGATAGTCTTTTTATAGCTACTTTTCTACCATTATGCAGCTGACCCTGACATTGGATTCCACATTCTAGTTAGTACCTCATCTGAAAAAAATTAAGGGCCACAATTTAGAGTAACCACCTTATAAACTGAGCCAAAACCACCTTCTCCAACTTTATTTGCTAAAGCAAAAGAATTAGTGGCTAAAATTATGGCTTTTAGATCATATACAGGCAAATCCCCATTTTCATCTATAGCCTCTGTCGCTGGAGTGCCTCCATATGATGACACTTCATGAAGTTTAGTGTTGCTTATTAACTTCCTTTTCTTACCTGCACTTGTACATAGGTAGTCCATCAACTCGATAGAAGTCAAGACTATTAGAACAAAACATGTAAATTACTCCTATGATATTTACAACAAAATTATATAAAATGGAGTCTATACATAATCTTGTTAACTTTGTTGGGAAAATCACATTTCTCTCCTATGTGTTTTACCCTACGTTTTAGGGTAAGCAAATTTCGCCCTTTTTGGTTGCATTCTTTTGACAGAATATCTAGTCAAAAAGACCAAATCCGCCAGCAAACCAAACATAAATGACTGAATTATCTAACAATAAAATATGAGGAACTGATGTGTCTACAACCTCAAAAAACCAAACCGGCTATATTTTCCATCTTTGTTTACCTTTTTGTTTCCATACTACCAACCAAATTGCAAAAGCCAGTAGTAGAACACCAACAGTAAGTGGTAGCAGGATGATCAAGAGCTTCTTGATATTCGATCCCTTTGAATTCTTCATATATTTAGCTGGAAGAACAAATTGCAACTTATAGTTAACAAATCTTAGTAATCACCAAAGCATAAAATTTAGGTTCTTCTCATCATAAAATTTAAGCAAGAAAGCATTCTTCAGAGTTTTGATGCAGAAAATATACAATGAACTAAGAAAGAAAATGCCATTACCTAGCTCAGATGCTGAAACTTTGACGTAAACATTCTGACCAGCATTTGGAAACTGCCTCATATCTATCAAGTCCCCATACCAAGTGATGCAGCCACTTCCGCCATTTCTGATATCAGCATTTGAGTAAGCTGTGCAAGAACAATTTTTTAAGCACAGATCTGCGCATTCTTTCAATCCCATAGTCTTATTCGCAACTGCATTCGCAGTGTCCGGAACCTTAACACCAGTCAAGTTAACAAACCCAGGATTAGCACTGTTAGTCCCGCATGTTGGCTCTCCCAATTTTCTTATGCATCCACCTTTCCCGTCCCTCAAGAACCATTCACTTTGGACTTTAGGCTCGTATCCTGGAAGGCATTCACACTCAAATTCACCCAATCGGTCGGGGTCACAGATACCGAATGAACCACAGTAGCTGTAATGGTCGCACTGGTCCCGCGGGTACGTCCAAAATTTAACCCAGCCTTTCTGCCCTTCTTGCCATGTAAGCCTCTCTAAGTTCCCTGATTCATTAACTGTAACCATGGAGAAAATAGAGGGATCTAGAATACCATAGGAAAGACTGATTTCCTCATCATTCTCAACATAAGTATTAGTGAAAATATAAGTTGTAGTCAGGTCAGGTGTTCCACTCAAACGAAGTCCATTATATGGCCCTCCCCGCCATACTTTGTCAGAGTTTTTATAGAGAAAGAACTGCGGTATACCATTAAGATCGATGCCATTCTGAAAATCTCCGGTGCCCGGATCATCTTGTGATTTCCAAGATGTTATGCTCCATAGCAACCCGGATGTTCGGTTGACCCCTAGTTTCATGTGAGGAAAAAAAGAGTTAGAAGGATAATCGAAGCTCTTCCATAAAAAGATGTTTGAATCCTGACCCCCTTCACGTAAGACCAAATTCCCTGTTTCTAGGAGCTGAATGAAACGAGAACTTTTTGAAGTTGATGAGGCTGGAGTATTGGTTGTCCATAACACGACATTCGTGTTCTGGTCACGAAGAACAAGGTTTCCAGAATTTTCCAGGGACAGAAATGCAGTTGTTCCATTGATGATGGGATGGTCCCTGTTTGCCACCCAAACCACTGGTTTTTCTGAATCTCTGTTATACCAAATCCCAACGTAGCGATTCTTCGAATTTCCAGGGCTGAAGAAACCGAAGGCAAAAGAGCTTCCATTTGAGACTAATATGTCTCCATCTTTAAAGGTTTGATTCTGTGTTATGGTGTCACTAGAAATGCAGTATCGGAAGAAAGTTGAGATGAATATGATCCACAGGAGCCTATTCTTGTTTGGCATTGTTATCTCAGGGGCTGGTTTATGACGCTTGAAGTAAGAAATGAAGCGTTTGATAAAGACGAGGTAACTATAAATTATTGGGTACTTGGATTGTGGAGTTGAAGAGAATTTTTAGCACACGTTTGCTGACTTTGTATAAGGAAAGGCCGCTTGACTTGATCTCTTTGGGCGTTTCATGGAAAGAAGAAGTTGATGATGATGTTTTTGTTTCTACATTCCAATTGGTCCTTAATTTCAAATTGTTCATTGTAGGTTTACAAGAAGCACAAATAGTTACTAATATGATAGAGTCACAAGTCACATTTCTAGAGAAAATCTCCGGTTAAACCTACTTAACGGTTAAATCAATCATAAAAAACATCGTTGCAATAACTTTTAAAATTGTATTATATTTATTTACACATTGCAATACATTATAAAAGTCTTGTGTATTGAAAGTTTATCGTAGAATGGAAGAAGTATATGTAACCTTTTTATCAGTACAGGTAAAGAAAAAGTTGCATGTAAAATGTATTCAATTTTGGTTTAGTTTGGCTTTCAGTTTGATAAATTCTCATTTAAATTCGTACATTATTATACAGGGAGGGAATTTCTACACTGTGGAATGAGCATGTATAGTGGGGTTTTAGAGTGGTTTCAATTAGAAAATGAAACTGAATCGAGACTAAAAACTCTCACAGTAGAGCTCCGAGCGGGCTACATTCACTAAGCCTGTCCCACATTATGCATAGTTCAGCCCGCCCCAACTCCTTTCCCCATTAACTTTTACGTGCTCCTTGCCCCATGTCTGATTTGCTTTCCTTTTTTACCTGTGGTGCCACTTGACACCCTTTGATTGAGCCACGTGCGCCTGATGTCCCCTCTTTTTAAATTTTTTAAAACCTACTTGAGACACGTGGCCCAATCAGGTGGTGTCACGTGTCCCAAATGAAAAATAAAAGCCGAATTTTAAATTTTTTTGCTATTTAAAATATAAAAAATTGGAAAAAAACATATTTTTATTTTTCAAAATCTAAATTAAATTTTAATTCTTTTTAAACATTGAAATTACATTTTTTTTAAAAATGGTTCTTGTTGTAATTTTCTCTTACTTTGTACTAGTTAATTAAGGAAGTGATAAGGAACTTGATGTTGAAAATAAGGAGAGAATGAAGAATAAGATGAAGAGAGAAGATAAAGATGAGATAAAGTGAGAATGACTCTGTTTGGCAGGGATTTTTAGCTGTTGTGCTTATAAGCAAAACACTTTTTGATGTTTGGTAAACTGCTAAAAAGCAGCTTATTTTGAAAGTAGAAGCTATTTTTGGGGGAAAAACAGAAGCTGGTCTCCTACTGCTTTCAAAATAAGCCAGCTTTGCTTATAAGCACAGCTCTACCAAACAGACCCAATGAGAGGTGCAATTTTCTTCATCCTCTTAGGAGGTATTTATAGTAGAAAATGAGGGGTAATTACATAGTGTTCCCCTAAGGTAAATGAATAGTGAAATAATTATCACTAATCTAGCTTATTGCTAATGAGCATTTCATTATTCATAACACTCCCTCTGGAATGCTCATTACAATAATTACGTGTTTATGCTGCCTCATTAAAAACCTTACTTGGAAAAATCCAGTGGGATAAAAACCACAGTAAGGGAAAAAGAGTACATCCACGTATAACTTCCCCATGTTGACATTGGTGATTTCTTCATAAATTTGATAGTTTCCGCATCCCGATGTCATGAACATGTTTCCTAAATACTGAAGTAGGAAGAGCCTTTGTGGAGAGATCCGCTGAGTTCTCACAAGATCGAACATACTGAATGTTAATAACATTACTCTCTTCCAACTCTTGAGTAAATGAAAAGAACTTCAGAGGGATATGCTTTGTTCTGTCGCTTTTGATATATCCTTCCTTCATTTGATTAACACATGCATCATTATCTTCATAAAGTGTTATAGGATCATCGTTTGATAGGATACCACTTGTGGTTTTGATATGTCGAGTCATGGATCTTTACCACACACACTCTTGGCTTGCTTCATGTAATGCGATAATCTCAGCATGATTTGATGATACGGCGGTGAATGTTTGTTTTTGGGAACGCCAAGAAATAACAGACCCCCCCATAGGGGAACACATACCCAGTTTGATTTCTCCCTTTGTGTGGATCTGATAGGTAACCTGCATCTGCACAACTAGTAAATATGGTTTCGTATTGTTGTGATAAAATAAACCCAGATCAATTGTTCTTTGAAGGTAACGAAACACATACTTGATTCCGTTCCAGTGTCTTTTAGTAGGAGATGAGCGGAATCTCGCCAATAAATTAACAGAAAAAGTTATATCAGGCCAAGTATAATTAGCGAGATAAATAAGAGTTCCAATTGCACTGAAATATGGTACTTTCAGACCAAGAATATGTTCATATTTCTCACATGGACGAAATGAATTCTTTTCCAAATTAAGGGATCTGACGACCATTGGGGTACTCAATGGATTTGATTTATCCATATTGAATCTCTTTAATATCATTTTTGTGTAATTTGATTGATGAACAAGTATCCCACTTTGCAAGTGTTCAATATGCAAACTGAGACAATATTTTTTCCCAAGGTCTTTCATTTCGAACTTTTTTCTTTAAGTATGATATTGCTTCCAAAATCCCTTCATTTGTATCAGTGATATTCAAATCAATAACATAGACAGCGATAATCACACATCCTGATGTTGTTTTCTTGATGAAAACACAAGGACAAAGAGGATCATTGACATACCCCTTTTGTAACAAATATTCGCTTAGTCGGTTGTACCACATGCGTCTGGATTGATTTAACTCATATTAAGGTCTTTGTAATTTGATTAAATATCTTTCTCTGAGTTTTGAACTTAATGATTCATGTATTTTGAATCCTTCATAGATTCTCATGTAAATTTCAGCATCAAGCGATCCGTATATGTACGCGGTAACAACGTCCATAAGGTGCAAATTAAGTTTCTTATAAACTGCTGGACTGATAATGAATATGAATGTAATTCCATCCATGATAGGGGAATACGTTTCCTCAAAATCAATTCCGGCCTTTGAGAAAAACCATGTGCAACAAGTCGTGCCTTGTATCTCACAATTTTGTTTTTTTCCATTTATTTTCGCACAAATGCCTATTTCTATCCGACGGATTTCACATCTATAGGCATGAGTACTATAGGCCCAAAGACTTTGCGCTTGTTAAGTGAGTCTAATTCAGATTCAAAAGCCTTTTTCCATTCAGTCCAATCATGTCTACTTTTACACTCGGTAACAGACCATGGGTCGGAATCTCCATTATTTTCATTCATAACATCGCATGCCAAACTATAAGAGAATGCATCATTGATTTTCTCATTTCGATTCCACCTTGTACCTGTATTGGCATGATTAATCAAAATTTCTCGATTTTCCTTGTTTTGTATTTCTAGATGAATATGTTCCTCCATTTTGTGGTCATCTTGTTTCTCCAAAACTTTTCTTTTCGAGGAATTTTATCTTTGGAACCTAGTGGTCTTCCACGCTTCAGGCGTGTTGTGATTTCACGAGTGACTTTGTTTTCAATTTGACCTTTCGAGACTTCAATTTGAGCAGGGGCATTCTCAGTTGGCATGTGAGATTTAGTCTCTCCCTCTCTCTTTCTCTATGTGTCTGTAAATGCACCAGGAAGTTGATTTGATATGTCTTGCAAATGCAAAATCATTTGAAATTTCCCATCACACTCCTTTGTATAAGGATCAAGATGCAATAATGTGGGTACAAGCCAGGTAATTTCCCTTTCTAACTGTTTTCTTTCTCCCCCAAATGCTGGAAAATTTTCTTCATCAAAATGGCAATCAGCAAAACGAGCTTTGCAACTATTCCCAGTTTAACGTTCAAGGTATCTAACAATAGATGGGCTTTCAAAACCTACATAAATGTGAAAACTTCTCTGTGGCCTCATCTTTGTTCTTTGAGGTGGTGCAATAGGCACATAAACAACAACACCAAAAATCCTTAGATGAGATATATTTGGTTCTTGACCCGACGCAAGTTGTAGTGGGGAGTATTTATGGCACGCACCCCATACCGAAGTAGGGAGCATTGTTCTCATTATTAATGGTCTAGCAATGAGTAGGAGACATTTGATTAGTGATTTGGCCAAACCGTTTTGTGTGTGTACATGAGCAACAAGATGCTCAACGACAATCCCAAGTGATATACAATAATCATCGAATGTCTGGGATGTGAATTCACCGGCATTATCAAGTCTGATATTCTTGATTGCATGATCTAGAAATTAATCTCGCAATTTGATAATCTCAGCGAGTAATTTAGCAAATGTCATATTTCGAGTTGATAACAAACGTGCTTGTGACCATTTGCTAGAGGCATATATCAATACCATGAAGTATCTAAATGGTCATCATGGTGGATGGATAGGTCCACATATATCACCTTGAATATGTTCAAGAAACGCAGGTGATTCTGTTTAAACCTTTCCCGGTGAAGGCCTTATGATTAGCTTTCCAAGGGAACAAGCTTTACATTGAAAATTTTGTCCTTGATGGATCTTCTGGTCCTTCAATGGATGCCCATGTGTATTTTTAATATTTCATTGCATTATAGTTGAACCGGGATGACCTAGCTGATCATGCTATATGCTAAATACTGAGGGTTTGATAACTACCGTATTTGATTCAATTGCATTAATATGCGTCTAATGTAATCCAGTATGAATCATTGGTAGTTTTTCTAGTATGTATTTCCTTTCAGATTTATGCATTGTGAGAAACATATATTTCTTGGTACTTTCAGTTACAGACTAAGTATAAAATCAATGAGAATATATATCATTGAAACTCAACAAGTTTCTTTTGGATTTGGGTGAAAATAAGGTATTATTTGCTGTAAATATTTTTCCATTTTGCAATGTAAAGTTTGCCTCACCAATTCCTTCAATCAGATCTACAGGACATGGTTTGCATTGGTTTTATCTTAGAGAAAAACATTTTATTCTTTAATATAGTGTGCGTTTTTCCACAATCGAGTATGAAAATTTCTTCACTTTTAATCCTTTGGTTGGCTTCACGATTAACTTTTTCAATTTCACCCCTTTAACTAAAAGCAAAATAAATTTTGATAAGAAAGATAATTATTTAGACAATAGCAGACCTTTTAAAGACAAACTATTTATTGCTATATATACATATGTAAAAGATATAAACATCAGACCATTTAGCTTCATTCCCAATAGTAGTTATACAATTCCCGTTCTTTTAGTTTCCACCATTTGCTTGTTCAGTGAAATCACCAACTGTGTCAATGAAATCATCATTGAAATCAGATGCTTCGAGATGAGTGGATTCATTAAAGTGTACCTACTTCCCCTTTTCCTTTTATGGACTCCTGGTAGAGTTCGCATAAGTGATTCGGGACTCCGCAGACTCTTGACCAATGCCCTTTACCGCTACATCTGTAGCAAGAGGTTCCAGAACCCTTTGATGAACTGACATTTTACCCCTTTTTATGGGTACTTTCATAGTTCCTCTCGTATTGTTGCTTCTTATGATGGTAGTTACCAGACTTATAGGACAAGTTGTAACCACCTGGACCGTGACCGTAACTACGACCACGACCTCTCTCTCGACCCTTAAAATAATTCTTGCGTTTAGGTTCGTCGGAGTTAACAACGTATGCTTCAGGAAATGCTTTTGATCCAGTCAGACAAGAGTGATGATTTTTTTTATCAACAACTCATTATTCTTCTCCGCAATGAGGAGACAAGCAATTAGTTCAGAATATCTTTTAAAATACCGCACACGATATTGTTGTTGTAAGGTCACATTTGATGCGATGAAATTAAGGGTGTTTTCCAGCATTTCAGTATTAGTTACTGTAATACCACAAAAATTCAAGCGGGATACTATACCGAACATTGCAGAATTATAGTCACTGATTTTCTTATAGTTTTGGAACCGTAGATTGTTCCAGTGATCGCGGTAAATGGGGAGCATTACTTCCTATTGGTGACCAAA
This sequence comes from Rubia tinctorum, assembly GCA_032355605.1. Classification (NCBI taxonomy): domain Eukaryota; kingdom Viridiplantae; phylum Streptophyta; class Magnoliopsida; order Gentianales; family Rubiaceae; genus Rubia; species Rubia tinctorum. The sequence goes on along the minus strand of JAULKM010000012.1, from coordinate 6,478,168 downwards.
TCTTTCTTTTAAATTTATCCACAACTCAATTGATTCTCTCACAATGATATATTCATTTTTTAGACTTTCATCAAGGTGTCGGCAAAGGAAGATCAAAGATCTTGCCTTGTCTGACCATGATGAGTCATTCCCTTCTTGGATTGTTTCAATGAGGTCCATTGATTCCAACTACATCTCGATGTCTAGAATCCATGTCATATAGTTGTTTCCACTGATCTCAAATGGACTGAATTCGAGTTTCACAAGATTTGACATGATGATAACTAATAGGGAGAATAAAATTATTCATTAGATTTAATACAAAATGCACAAGTCTACAATGATTGTAATAAATAAAGAGAACTACAGGATCCTGACTATTAGTAAAGAAGAGCGAAATTCTTCTGGCGAAACATCTACGGTGAGAATACTAACATGTAATACAAAAATCATTACAGCGGAAATGACTAATATTAGTCTAGACATTTTATCGAAAAATTTAGTGAATTGAGAGTGAAGGAAAAAATTGAGGTAGAAGAGAAAATGTGGTTTTTGTATCATTGGATGTCTTCGTATTTATAGTGTAAAATATAAATGTTTATAACCGTTGGAAATATAGCCGTTTTATAACTGTTTATATTAATTAATTGTAGTTAAATGTTATGAGTATATTATTGATGTAATGTCATCAAATAAAATAGACAAACATATAAGAGGAGACATAATTAATCATAGATATATTAAAATGAATCAGTTAAATATTGGTTAAATGCATATCACACCATTTTAATAAAAATGACAGAGCCTCGTGTATATAGAAATATGGTGTTATGTAGTTAGAAAGTTAGAAAGTTGATTATTATAAATCACATCACATTACCAGAAGGTGACAAAACCTCATGTATATAGTAATATGGTGTGATGTAGTTAGAAAATTAGAAATTTAATTATTATAAATCACATCACATTACCATAATGCGGCGAACCTCATGTATATAGTAATATGGTGTTATGTAGTTATAAAATTAGAAATTTAATTATTATAAATCACATCCCATTACCATAAGGTAGTAAGACTCATGTATATAGTAGTATGATGTTATGAAACAATGATAATAATTGTTAAAATTTTAGTGCATAATAACAATCATAAAAGTTTTAGTGCATAATAACAATCATAAAATTTTTAGTGCACGATTTATTATACTCGTGTTATAAACTTACTTGATCGTGCTGATAACGTATTGTAATTTCACTAACTTTGCACTAATTAATTAAGGAAGTGATACAAAATTTGATATAGAAAATAAGATGGAGAGAATGGAGAATAACATGAAGAGAAAATATAAGGATGAGATGAAGTAAGAAAGTGAGAAAGTGAGAATGAGAGGTGTAATTTTCTTCATCCTTTTAAGGGGTATTTATAGGAGAAAAAGAGGGTTAATTACATAATTTTTTCATAAGATAAATGAATAGTGAAATAATTTAATTATTTTAAATCTAGCTTATTGCTAATGAACATTTCATTATGAGGGAATTATATGAACATTGGCCCGGTTGGGTAATGCTCACTGGGCCAAGAAATGGGTTATCTAATTTGGTCCATTGTATGACCCAAAAGATCCAGCACAAATTGGAAGATATTCAAAAAAAAAAATAAAATTAAATCTCACGGTTTCAAAAACTTACACATATTTCTCGTGATCAATAGGTTTATGAAAATGCATCATGAATTTATATAAATAAATATACTTCCTTTCGTCCCAACTGAAATTGCACTCTTACTTTTTTGGCACTATTATCTATCCAAATTTGATCGCATATTTAAAACAACAATATTGTTCAATTCGCCGTATACGATATTGTTCAATTCGTCGTAACAAGAAGTTTCTAAATACTAACTTTTTATTTGCTGTTATTATATTTAGGTAAACATATTATCGGTCAAACATGTTTGTTGAATAACGTGCTAATGATTGCGGTGTAAATTTAGGTGAGAAAGAGAGAGTAATTGTTAATATTTATTTAACCTTAACAATTAGAAGGTTGCAAAAAATTCACCATAGTTTCTATTAACTTGTAAATCATTTCTTGACATTTCAAATTGAATTTTAAAGCGTTCATACTTTTCAATCAGGAGTACATGGTATAGTAAATAAAAATGTAGAAATATGATACATATCCTCTCTTTTATCACCATAGAGATTGGCTACTGAAACCTATTAAATATTAAGCATAAAATTAACTTGACATTGGATAAAAAATAAAAAATAAAAACTTGACAGATTGGTCGATGTACATTTGTATGAAATAATCTCCCTGGAATTTGGGAATCTATTTTCAAGCCAAACGGCCAAACACATAGGCCGGCGTTATAGTTAATTAATTTAGATCCAACCATCCAAAACATTATACTATTTTAATACTATTTTATCATCTCTTAGCTATGCAAAATGATCCCTAATTTGCCCTTAATTTGGTCATATATCTCGAGTTGTATTTGGCAGTGCTTACATATCATTTTACATATAAATTGAATTTTGGGGAATACAGTCTTTTCATAGGGTTATGGAAAGACGGAGCTGAATTAGAATTATTAAAAGGTGAAAAGTTTTAGTTGCAATATTAAAAATGTATTATGCAACGTACTACAGTTATAAGATTATGACCCGATTAATGCAATGCGAAAATATTATCTTGATATCTTCTAATTTGCTGTTTAAACGTCGATTTTTTCATACCGTATTTTAAGAGACAGACTCTAAACTAAATACACTTAGTATATTGATATTTTTTAAAATCTATTTTAAAGTAGAAGACATTTTTAGGAGAAGTGTAGAAATGACTGATTTTCATCTATTTTAAAATAAGCCATATTTAAGTATATAAATCCAGTTTCACCTAACCTCGCAGAATCTTGCCACTTTTATTTGGCTCCAACGTACAATTTCCTGTTTGACTTTCATATTTTTCACCTAACCTGTTTTGACTTTCATATTTTTCTAGAATTTCTGAAAACAACGGCAATTGGAATGATACTCTCTCTGTCCCAATTCAAACTGCAATTTAACTTCATAACTTTGACCCCAAAATTGAATAGGTGTATAAATATAAATATTATTGAGCGATGTCTTGTTAGATTCGTTATAACATATATTTTCATAATATCAACTTTTTATAAGTTTTAATTATCGTTAATAAAAGATATTAAGAATCAAATATTTTTTAGTCAACTGTTGAAAGTCAAAGTGTGCAGGTTGAATTGGTACGGAGGGAGTAGTTTGATTAGTTTCCCTAATTTTAATGGGAAAAAATAACAACTAGGTTTAAGGAAGAAATAACTACCAATAAAAGAAACACACGTCATTGTAACAAACCATAGGATATAAAGTTAAAAAAAGGGGTAAATTAGGAAAAGACAACTGTTTTGCTTTAGAGGTTAACATTTGATCGGTCAAAAGCACCAGCTTACAACGCGATATTGTGTCATCATTCATTTGTATTAATATATGTAAAAGGTTGTTCGCCAGCCTTGGAAGCCCCGGCTAAATGACACCACTGCCATTTTCGGAGTTGTAAATCACGATAACCCAGCACCAGGAACATGTGGCGGGGCCGTACTCGTATGTTGCACAAGGGACCCTCGACTATTAGACCAATGACATCCCCACACTGCGCTCAACGAGCTTTGAACCCGGGGTTCCCCCTTGGAATTTCACACTCCCAACCAATGGGGTACACCCGTGGGTGTATTTGTATTAATATATGTAGTAATAGCATGTGATCAAGTTGTGTTCCAATATTGCTACCAGAGGTTATGCCAATTGCAGCTAACATTGATTAATTTTCAGACCGTGACTGTATTAGATATAATCAATCTGATCTTATACATGGAGAAGCAGACAAGTTCAAGATCATCTCTGTACAACGTTGAATCTGTCCCGGCGGATTACAGTTTTCCGGTCGATGACCGCCCCGGCCAGATCCCAATTCCGGTATGCGACACCATCCCTGTTATCGACTTTGGGAAGCTCGAGGCTACAACCGTAGATAGGTCAAGCACGGTCCAACAGATCATAAACGCGAGTCAAGAATACGGGTTGTTCCAGGTAATGAATAAATAATTTTTCATTTTAAGCATTACGAACACGGCTGTAATTACTGTGGTGATCGTCTGTATTCAGCTGATTCTAGTATTGCAAACACGACTCTTATTACTGTTATGATCGTCTGTATCGAGCTGATTTTAGTATTACAAACACGACTCTCATAACTGCGGCGATCGTCTGTAACCAGGTGATCAACCATGGGGTTTCGGAAAATGCGGTGATGGCGTTGCTGAGCCTGTACCGGGACTTTTTCGACATGCCGGTGATCGACCGGAGGTGTGGCCTTGATGAATCATGCCGTGAGGAAAATAGAGGATGGATTTACAGGGATAGCACAGATTTTGCGAAAGAAGGGGTTCATTTGTGGAGGGATAGCATCAAGCATTACTGTTATCCTGTACAAGAATGCATGCCAAGTTGGCCTACAAAGCCACCTCTTTACCGGTAATTAATCCATGTCAATTCTCAAACGATATTTCAACGGGTCCAATTAAATTCGTGTCACGGGCTTTGGATTGTGTTTGGAAGAGTTGAATTGTGATTAAATGAAATTACCTCCTTTTAAAAATACAAGAAGATGGATTTATACTTTTACCGAAAAATGCAATTTTCTTTTCAAGCTATTAGTTGTAGTTGCATTTCTCATAGCATATATAATGCCAGTTGAGTCTAGATCGACTTTTCTATTTAAGAAGGTAGCTAAATGGAGTCATGTTTTACTGAATTTCCTCATTATTCTATTTGAAAAGTAACGAAACGCAAGTTAATTTTTGTTGAATTTCCTCGTATGCTAAGCTTCTTGCTGGGTGTGTTCAACCCAAATCCCACATTGGAAGTTGAAATAGTGATTGTACACTATATAAGTGAGAATTCCACCACATTATTATGAGACATTTTGGGGTTGTACCCAATAAAACAGTGTGAGCTTGGCCCAAAACGGACAATATCATACTAATGTTGGTTGTGGTGGGCTTGAAAGTCCCAACAAGTAGTATCAGAGCCATGGTTTGTTGTGCTTGGGATGGGGATTGCGTGCCCCTCAGTCATGCCCTAGGTTGTAGTGCCTTGTGTCGAAAGTCTGTCTGACCAAAGTGATTGTCAGGTGTCATGTCCAGCAGGTGTGGCTGCGGTGAAAGATGGTCCGCGTGAGGATGCATGATGTCGTTGTGTGGTCCTAGATTTGAGGGGGGAGATTGTTGGGTGTGTTCAACCCAAGTCCCACATTGAAAGTGGTTGTCAGGTGTCATGTCTCGCAGGTGTGACAGCGGTGCAAGATGGTCCGTGTGAGGATGAATGATGTTGTTGTGGTCCTAGGTATGAGGGGGAGATTGTTGGGTGTGTTCAACCCAAGTCCCACATTGAAAGTTGAAAGAGTGATTGTTCACTATATAAGTGAGAGTCCCACCACATTAGTATGAGACATTTTGGGGTTGAACCCAATAAAACCGTGTGAATTTGACCCAAAGCAAACAATATTACATTAATGTTGATTGTGATGGGTTTGGCAGTTCTAACAGTTCTAGGAGTATATTACAAGTTATTTAAGTTGCTTATGGCCTCTACTAAAGGCATCAATGACTTTGAAATAAGCTAATGTGACTATCTAGTGAACATTGTACACCACATCCAATTTGGTGATTTAAAATCATAAGACACAATCATCATGATATTTTGTCATAGAAAGGTTATTGCGATATTTTTCAATGTAACTGCAATTCAATTCAGTTGAATTACTAAAAGCAAAAGATGTGATGAACTTAGTTCAACTTCGTTCTTACTTAGTCAAATTGGTCAAAAACTATTCGATTTTTTTACACGTGGTATTAATGATTCAATCCAATCTACCCACTTATTTCAATATATAACTTTGTATAAAAAGTATCACGCATCATACAATTTTTTATTTGTTCAAACGCGACTTAGTTTTTTAGTCTGATTCTGCTTACTGACGTGGTCAATGCTCAGGGAGGTGGTAAGGGAGTATTTGCACCAGATAGGGATGCTGAGTGACAGAATTCTGGGGTTGATAGGAGAAGGATTGGGTCTAGGTGAGGAAGAAGGGGAGTACCTAAAAGAATTGGGACAAGTTCAAATGTTGGTGGTAAACCATTACCCGTCGTGCCCCGACCCGAGTCTGACGTTGGGATTACTGAAACACTGCGACCCCAGTCTGATAACCATATTGGTTCAGGATGGGAGACAACGTGGGCTTCAGGTGGTCAACAACAATGGTCAGTGGATGGGCGTTGACCCTCTTCCTAATGCCTTGGTGGTCAACGTTGGCAACCAGCTCGCGGTCAGTTAATTTTTGTTTAATGTAGTTTATTTTCTACAATTATCATTATTTAGTTAATTTAATTTAGCTCATATGAAAAGAAAGGCGCATTGCATTAAAATATAAAATAGATGAAGCACATTTTTTTGATTTACTAACATAATATTTTTTTATTAGAGAGTATTTTTATACAGTGACACTCTTTTCCTTTTTAACAAAATTACAATCCATTCATTCACTCTGTTTTCTAATATTTATTCTATTCAACTAAATTTATGTGCAAATTTGAATAGTTATGATGTTAAGAAATTGGAAAAAGTAGTATATATTTTCTTGAAAAAAAGTAAAATTATATTTCAATATATTTTCAATTAAAAGGGGCTTTTATATTTATCATCTAGCAACTCTATACTTACCATTACTATAATTGTCCAGGTTCCAACTATATATAGTAGTAAATTTATGTAATATTTAGCTCCTCTCTTTTTATAGTTTCGCTTGATTTGAACTGAAATGAATAAAACTAACATTAATTGCATGAACTGAAATGAATTACAGTTAAGTTGTCGGGATTAATTTGTTTTGTTTTGGGTGTAGATTTTCAGCAACGGGAAACTGAAAAGTCCGGAGCATAGAGCGGTGAATACGAAGGAAGCAAGAACGAGCATTGCCGTCTTCGTGAATCCATCGCCGGACGCCATTGTTGAACCAGCCAAAGCTTTGGTCGATGAATCCAATAATCCTCCTCGTTATCCTCCAACCCTGTACAGAGAATACCTCCGATCTCCCAAAGCTTATACTCCTCCCTCCTAGATCCACCGTCCACGTGTACTAATCAACGGAGTTCATTATGTTACTAAATTATATCGCAAGTTTTTGGGCACAAGAAGACATTAAATAATCTACATGTAAGAATTACTAAGAGTGATGTTGAAACAATTCGAAATATTATTATATTTATGTTTGTCTGTCTTCTGCGTTGTTGTATATAATAAAGAATGTCGTAATATAAAATGATTAGAGGTTTAATACAGAATTTTTCATGTAGGGAATTTATACGTGAGAGTCAAATGAAAAATTGACATGTGCCAAATTCAAATTTCAATTGAATTCATCCTTGTTTTTTCTTTTTTAAATTTTAACTTACTTAAATATGTCACTTTTCATTCTTTCATCTGTCCTTCATCTCCCCACGTATAAATCCCCCACATAAATTTTTTTTATGGAGATTTAACTTGAATGTCGTAAACAACTTTCCCACAACTTTGGTTAGAATCAATCAAATAACTTATTAGAATCAATCAAGTAACTGATTAGAATCAATCAAGTAACTGATTAGATATGGATATAATTTAATGACTGGACTAGAGTTATATTAGTACTAGTATTTTTTTGTACTCTATTTATTCTGAGCAATAATACATTCATCTTTACGGAAAATACATTCTATCATGGTATCAGAGCAGGTTCTGATCCAGAAACCTTAATCCCAAAAAATATTGTTTGGCTGCCACATTCTTCTTCCTTTTTCCGGCGCCAAACTTCCTCTCTCCCCTCCCTTCTTCTTCCAAAGTTTTTCGACACAATTCGCGGTGTCCTCTCACTTTCCAAATGGTCGATGAAAAACTCTCCTAAAACACTCTTCTTCCCATGATGCAGATAAAGCTTGCTTCTTCGAATTATCTTCTCTGGAAACGTCAAACTGATTACGTTCTCAAACCTCAACGGCTCTTTGGCTTCGTTGACGGCTCCAACCCGTGTCCGCCACTCTCTTCTCCGTCGTTGGCCAACTCCTCCCTCTCCTTTGCCGGGGTCGCGACCATCCCTCCTAGTGCCGTCAAGGTTTATCTGCATATTGCGTATCAGAAGGCCAAAGCTGAATACAATCAATGGATTGATTAGGATCAACTGGTGTGCAGTCTTTGTTCTCTTCACTCACGGCTGAAGCTCTCCCCGAGATTCCAAACTGTTTAACCTCAAAGGAGATCTGGGATAATATTGCTGCCATTTTTAAGAACTGTAGAACCCCAACCATTCTCCTCCTTCGTGTCGATGCTCATGGTATCTGTAAGACTGGTATAGTTCATGAAGTCCATCTCAAATTTAAGAATATTTTTGAGCAGTTGTCTGTTATGGGTTCCCCAGTTACAAATGGTGATCAAATTATTTGATTTTTAACTGCTCTTGGTCTTCAGTTCAAATATTTCTCTGGCCCGTTGATAACTTCTTCCTCACTTCCCTTTATGCCGATGTTTTGTCTCGTGCCAAAAACCAAGAGGCATTTTTGAAGAATTTTTAGGGCCATTATGCACCCGCATCAAGACCAGTAGCATTTGCTTTTGTTGAGAATCCTAAACGTGTTGCACACATACTTGACTTAGTACATTTTGATTTGTGGGGTCCCTCCTCGGTTTTATCCGAGAATGGTTTTGCTTATTATGCCTTATTTGTGGATGATTTTTCCCGCTTTACTTGGTTTTTTTCCACTTCAACGAAAGTCTGATTTTGTTGACATCTATTTGGTGTTTGAGACACTTGTCGAGAATCAATTTTCGTCCAAAATTAAGGTTTTTCAGAGTGATGGTGGTATGGAATTCCTGAACACACGCCTACGACCTCATTTTGTCTCCAAAGGTATTCATCACCAGGTGTCGTGTCTTTATACTCCGGAGATAAGCGATGAGGGGAACACAAACACCGACACGTTGCCAAAATGAGCCTCACGATGCTTTTCCATTCGCATCTTGCGCTCTCTCAATGGGATGATGCCTTTGTTACCGCGGTTTATACCATTAACCAATTACTTACTCTGGTTTTATATGGTGTCTCTCCTTATAGACTTATTTACTGGCGAGATCCGATTTACTCAAACTTCCATCCTTTTGGTTGTCGAGTATTTCCATTTGTTCGTGTATTAGTCGATCACAAGCCGACTCCCAGTAGTATTCCTTGTATTTTTATTGGCTATAGTTGCCATTATAAAGGTTTTTGGTGCCTTGATCCTTCAGCTAGAAAGATCTATATCTCTAATCATGGTCGATTCGACGAGAGTTATTTTACTTTTGCCTCGACGACTGGTTCTTCTTTATCGACTTTGGACGTTTATGATTTTCTTGATCCTGATGGTGATTCTGCTCCTTTATTACCTTGGTTGTTTATTCTTCCCCAACACCTTGCTCCATATGTTCGATATATTCTGATCGTTCCGACCAGCCAGCTCTGCCCGTCCCACTGTCGGTCAGCCTGGCTACCACGACCCTGTCTTCCCTGGCCAGTTTGGATGAACCATCTTTGACACCCTTAGCTAACTCCACTCCTCCGGCTTCTCCTCCTCGGACTCGTGCTCATCAGATGACTAATAGGTCAACGATAGGGGCTATTCAGTGTCAAGACTATTCAGTTATCATCGTTCACAGTCTTCTTGCTGCACTACTTGCTAATTAGGAACTCACTGATTACCGCAGAGCTCTTTAGGATCCTTCTTGGGTTTCTGCTATGGATGATGAGATAGCAGCTCTTGTGGCCAACATACATGGGATTTGGTTCCACACCCATCATTTGTTGTTAAATTTCAAGGTATCTTGGACTTCCATCTTAAAACCAATTGTTACTAAGTGGAGGTGACCCAAGACCTTATATGTTAGTTGTTATCCTTGTAAGAAACCGATGTGAGATATATCTTTCAACATGCTCCCTCACGGGCCAACGTAAAAACACTCCATGACCCATATCGGGCCAAATTAAAGGGGATCCACACATCGGCCAAATAAACCCAAATCGGTCCCAAGACTTAAATAGTTGGCTCTGATACCATGTTAAATTTCAAGATATCTTGGCCTTCCATCTTAAATCCAATTGGTACTAAGTGGAGGTGACCCAAAAACTTATATAGTTAGTTATTATCCTTGTAAGAAACTGATGTGAGATATATCTTTCAACATATGTCAACATAGTTGGCTCCAAATGGGAATATCGACCGAAGTACCATCCTGATGGCATCGTTGATCGTTATTAGGCTTAACTTGTACCGCAGGGTTTGTCTCAGATCCCGGGGTTTGACTTTGATCACAGTTTTAGTCCTGTGGTTAAAGCCTCCACTGATAGGACAGTTCTCGCAATGTCCACGATGCGTTCCTGGCCGCTCCATTAGCTAGATGTCAAGAATGCCTTCCTCAACGGTGTCCTCGATACTCCAGTTTATATGGCTTAAATCGTTGGCTACAAGGACCCGCTCCATATGGATTATTTTTGTCTCTTGTGAAGGGTCATTTATAGTCTTAAGAAGCCCCTCGAGCCTGGTTTTAGCGGTTCAACACTTATTTGATTCAGCTCGGGTTCTAGTAGGCTCAGCCAACACTTCTCCTTTTCACCTTTCTCGGGGATCATCGTTACTGTATATGTATATTCTGGACTATGTCGATGACATCATACTTACAGGTAACGATTCGACTCTTCTTCGGTAGTTTATTGATCGGACACGTCGAGAGTTTTCCATCAAGGACTTAGGCACTCTTCATTACTTTCTTGGCTTAGAAGTATCACCTACTTCATCGGGTTTACTTCTTGGTCAAGCTAAGTATGTCCAGGATATTCTTACTTGTGTCGAGATGTCTGATGCTGCTCCAGTCTCTACCCTTTTTGTACCAGGCTTGCAGTTACACAGCTCTACTAGTCATCCATTCTGGAATATGACGTTGTGTCATTCTTCAGTTTGAGCCCTCCAATACTTGACCATTACTCATCCTGACTTGTCCTTTTCGGTCAAAACTGCCAGTCAGTATCTTTAGGATACTTGGGATGATCATTTTGCTTCAGTTACTCGGCTTCTCCTATATGTTAAAGAACACTGCATTTTGTTCTTACTTTTCGTTCTGTCAGCTCTCCCGAGGTGTTGAGTTATTTAGATGTTGATTGGGCCCGTTGTCTGAAGACTCGCTAATATACTTATGGCTATGTTGTTTTTCTTGATGTAAACCTTGTTTCATGGAGTGCCAAGAAACAGCCAACTGTTTATCGTTTCAACACTGAGTCTGAGTATCAGGCTCTTGCTAACACAACTTACGAGGTTGTTTGGATAACTCACCTGCTTCGAGGTCCGCGAGTTTCACTTTCTGGGTTTCCGCTGCTGTTATGTGACAACAGTAGCACCATCTTCCTAGAATCCAGTTGCTCATAAACGGGTGAAGCACATTGACATCGACTATCACTTTGTTTGAGAGTTGGTTGCTTCTTGCAAGCTGTGTGTTGCTCATGTTTCTACTGCTCTTCAGATTGCAGACGTCTTCACCAAAGGGCTCTCTCATCCGTTGTTCAAGTTCTTTAGGTCCAAGTTTAGCGTCGCTGAACATCCGGCGCTTCGCTTGAAGGAGGGTGGGGGGGTGTTACAATCATTCAAATAACTGATTAGATATGGATAGAATTTAATGACTAGACTAGACTAGTATTCCTTTTCTACTCTATTTATTTTTAGCAGTAATACATTCGTCTTTACGGGAATACATTCTATCAGATTTCCCAAAATATCTCTACTTCTTCACAATTATTCATTGCCACATCAGATTACATAAAAGAACGAGGCAAAAGTAAATACACCATTTTTATTGGGATGGAGGTTGTACAAGATATACACCCGTTGTTCTTTCATCATGAGTCAGGCTCTTTCTACTTCCACTCTTGATGTAAATTTTAAATTTATTGAAAGCTTTTCTAAAGTATAAAAAATAGTCAACAAATTCCGTAACCACTTTTTTTTTCCAACTAAACCCAAAATCAAACATAATCAACAACAATAAACTTGAAGCTGAACAAGTTGACATAATTAAACACTCATATCTGGACTTCATAAAATTTCTCACTTATTTTACAGTACAGAAGTTCTTAGAACATTTTCTTCAACACTTCAACCTTGGATTTCCAGATCAATAGATTTCTGAATCTTGAAGCTTTCGAGTACAACACCCCAACCTTTCCCACTAAAGGCGGCGAAGAATTCCTCGTACGTGAAAGCTCTGTAAACTGCACCATTTTTGGCCGCCTTGACCAATGCTTCCGCAGGTTCGATCAAGACATTCTTTGAGGGAAGGAAGAAAGAGGAAATGGTGGTTCGAGTTTCCTTGTCATTTGTGATCACTCGATGAAGAGGGCTTTTGAACATATCATTGCTTATTACCTATGCAACAAACACATAATATAATGAGATTCTTAGGAACCGTTTTAATCTGATTTGAACTGAACTGAAATGAATTTAAAATAAGTGTGTTGAAAAATAGTAATGTATGATTAAATTAAGCCAAATTCCAGCAAATTTAATTTACACTAAACTGAACTGAATTAAATTGAACAAAATTGAATTGAAATGTAGAGAACATGGCCTAAATTTAATGTTTTCCTGTACACGTGTCAGATTCCAAGCATTACTCAAAATCTAATCCAAGGGGAAAATAACATGTACTTCCTCTATCCCAACTATAATTACACAATTTTTTTCTACAATTTTCATTAAATATGTTTAACTATTAATATTTTTAACTACTTACAAAAACACACGAGTATGATTTTAGACCATTTAACCATTAGACGGAGATCGTAATATGATTAATATTACTAATGAGATGATGGATTTTTGTTTTCATTTATTGCAATGAGGTGACCATAATTTTAAAAACGTATTTACATATATCTCAAATATAAATATTTAGTCTGACCTTCAAAGTTATAGGAACTATTTTTTGCCATAATTGGTCTAACATGATACTTCTCATAATAATGGCACATAAATCACATGTTACGACAGATCTAACAATATTTCATACGATATTATAGATACTTATATGAGTGTGTTTGATAGGGTTTATAAGCTTAACTTTAATTTTTTGGTAAAGTGCTAAAAAAACATTCTCCTGATCTCCCATGATTTCAAAGTAGAAGATATTTTAAAAGAAAATCATAAATTTTTGGTCTCCCATATTTTCAAAATAAAATAAATTTACATCTAGGTATAGTTTTACCAAACACGCCCTACGTATATTCAAATGTACGATAACTTTGAATGAAAAAAGTCTATGCAGGTTGAACTAAGGAAGAGAAAAGTTTTTTTCCCATTATAAATACCTGTAATTGAAGACCAGGAATGACAAAAAGTGCATTGGGCATAGTCTTGACACCAAGCCATTGTCCATCCTTGAAGACTTGGAGCCCCGGAACAGAACCTTGGTGAACCATGGTAATGAGGTTCGGGTCGAAGTGCTCCGGCATTCCCAGAGCCAGGCTTGGATCAGGGCATGGGATATGATAGTTTGAAGAAATCAACTGAGTTTTTGTAAATTCACCCCCAAAATAACCATGCTTCAGCCCTATCCCTTCACAAATCAGCTCCAAGATCGCCACCAGAACCGCCCGGACTTCGCCGGAATATGCTCTCATCACCTCCCTGCACAAGTAGGAGGTTCAAATCACAGTCACGGCGAAAGTCAATAGACATCACGTGTAATTTGTAAAAAGTAAAACTTTATACTCCGTAGTTTGTTTTTGTATGTAATTAAAGTTATTGGTAGTCAAACATGATTTAAAAATTTTCAGAAAAAATGGACCAGAGCAAGGGTGGAGGTAGGAGGAGGCTCCAACCCTCGGGGAGAATTTTTTTGAAAGTTATATCAACCCCACCGAATATTTTTCCCCGCGGCCCCGCCCCTGGACCAAGGTACTCCCTCTGTCCTACTTTAAATTGCTCACTCGCTTTTTTGGCACTACTTTGTATAATATTTCGACGGCATAATTGAATAGATATATGGGCAACAATATTATCGTTATTGTTGAATTCATCCAAATAAGTAGTTTTTAACTATCAACTTTTTATTTGTCATTATTATATATAATTGAACATATTAACGGTCAAACATATTTGTTGAGTAACGTGATAATGATTGCTGTGCAATTTAACTTGGCAAGTAGCCACGAAAAAACTTCAATGACTTTGTACAAATTAATGGTATGCTCACCGGTATCTTACTGGCTTTTCGGGCCAAGACTGAATGTTATCCTCCAGGGGATGGCAATGGTGTGTGAAATTATCCCTCCAGAAATGAACTTGCTCCTTGTCATAGTTGAGAGTGCTGGAATAAATTCTGCATTTCTGGTTCAAATCTATGGAGTAAAATCCTGCCTTGTATTCACCTGGCATCTTGAAGAACTCCCTCATCACACTCATTGCCTCTTCCATCATCCTTTCCGGTATCCCATGGTTGATAACCTGCACTAACATCAGAATCTGCCATTAGAGTCGTGCGAATCCATCATAAAACTAATTGTTGTTATACATGTAGCACATGCACAAACGATGACAGAAATGGGGTCACAGGTCAAACAGTGAGTATATATGTCCATTTGGCTCACCTGAACAGTGATCTTCTATAATAAAACTAATCGATACTATGTAGAGGTGATTCATGAACTTAGGACCTTACTGAGTTATAACTTAGGAGAAAATGTTCAAAGTGATACTCAATTTTAATCGAAATTCACAATTTGATACCCCAATTATAAAATTGTTTTTTAAAGGTACACATTTTTCATTAATGTTTCAAAAATGTGTTTTTCAGTTAAAAGTGGGTACATCAGGGTACAATTTTGATCCAAATTAGTACTTATTTTTTGCTGAAAAGTACTATTTTGAGATATAAATGAAAAATGGGTACCTTTAAAGAACAAATTCAAAAATAGGTTACTGTGAATTTCGATTAAAACTTGGTACCATTTTGCATAATTTAGTGCACAACCAATTTGAGACTCTAACACTAGCTAAACAAGATTGGTATCCCATACCCGTCCATAATTAGCCTTTACACTAGTTAGCAGTTAGTACGGAATGTTCTGGAATGACACTTGTTCATAGTAATGCGAGCATGTAAAATAAATGACACAGAGCGAATTCAAGTCATGGAATGAAATGAGTAAACGAAATTGAAAGGAAAAACCTGGAAGAAACCGAAATCTTGACATGCTTTTGTGATCTGCCCCATTAATTGAGGTTTTTGAAGGTCGATGATCGGAATATCTTGGCAGTTTGGAAAAGTGACCTTCCCTGGTCTCTTTTCAGGAGGAAATACATAGCTTTCTGGCATGCACTGAACAATATCCTTCCAATTTGACATAAGGATCTCCATTTTAAATTATAGCTAGTTTGATTTCAAATTTATGCAATTATGTTTCGTGTCCCTTTGTTCCTGACAACTATATATAGACCTATGTATAGACTTTAAAATCGAACACATAATTCATCCAATATTATTATATATACCAGATAAACAATTAGTTAGACCCTGTTATCTGGAGCAGAACTGATATGAGCTGAGTGAACTCAACCGAACCGAGCCGAACCGAACTGAACCCAACCGGACTGGACTAGACCGGACTGGACTAGTGAATTGAACTGGATTGGACTGGGCTGAACTGAACTAAACTAAACTGCATATATAAGATCGGAAGAACATGTAAGATTTTTTTCTTTTATTAGTGCAAGTTGAGCAAATCTATGAATAACCTCTCAAAAATATGGTTGTGTTTGAGAAAATAAAGAAAGAAATTAAACCCATTAATTGGACCACAAATACATGACCCCAGAATGCGCGCCCACAACGGAGCGCAATATCTGGACGCTTCTTGCTAGAAATATATGAATATTATTGGGCATTTTCAACGATGATATGGACTCCATTGCTACCAGAACTTCGTTTTCTGATAATAACTTGTTTGAGCGAAATGCACGAATAATCGAGTGATAATTTAAAGTGTAAATATAATTCTAAATAAGTAGTGCATATGTAAATATAATATTTTTCGACAGTTTGAGGTTCAAATTATGAGAAAATACAATTTTACCCTTTCGAGAAAAAAGAAATAAATAAGTGAATTTACTATTTTGACCCCAAAACTACTTGACCCTAATTGCTTCTTCAGACCTCTCCTCCTGCCATTCTCTTTCCTCTCTAGCCATCTTCCCAAATCGCTGTTCTGTTTCCCAAGTTCTCCGTCGTTCTCTTTCCGTCCCTCCTCCGCCAAGTTCTCTAACGTCACCACCGTTAGCGGTGGAACCTCCATCATCGGACTCTTCTACTTCCGCGGGTACCTCTCCGGCGGTGCCAAGTTCTCCATCGCCATCGCCGGGCTCTTCGAATGCGGCGGGGCGAGGTGGCAGTGGCAGTAGGACTTCGGTAGGAATTCGAGGCGACTGCTTTCCCGAAATTCAGCAGCCCTTAAGTATGGTATATGTGTTTGTACATATTCCTCGGCGCCAATTCTCATACGGTGGTTTTAGTCGCTTGCGTCCAGAATTTCCCGGAAAGCAAGGGAATGGTAATCGTGCTTTTGAAGGGATTTGTTGGGCTCAGTGCCGCGATAATCACGCAATTTATGACCATGATTCGAAGTCACTAATTCTGATCATCGGGTGGCTCCGGGTCGCCATCTCTGACATGTTTTCACTATTGCTTCGGGTCATCCGGGTTACCTGACAACCAAACGAAATCAACACATTTTACAATATCCTCTACGTTTATCTCAGTCTGGTTGGATTTCTGATGGTGATAATCATAACCCAAAATTGGCTCTTGTTTACCCGACGGAGGTGTGGTTTTGTGGTGGTGGTGTTTAGTGGCTGGGAGGTGGCAGGCAGATGTGTGGTTTGGTGGTGGTGGTGTTCAACGTCTGAGGTGTGGCGGGCAGAAGGGTGGTCTGGTGGTGGTGGTTGTGGTGGTGTTCATCGGCTGAGAGTGGTGGACAAAAGACATTTTTGTCTTTAAATTTTTTGTTTTAGACTGAAAGGGCATTTGATCATTTCCAGTCAGTCAATGGCCGAAAATGGCCGGGTGATGCCGGAATATAGTCTTTAGGGTTAAATTTGTACTTATATAATTTATTTAGGGTTGTTTTTGCACTAAAAAATATCTCAGGGTTATAAGTGCACTTACTGAAGTATATATGGTTATATTTGTACTCCCTCTGGTTTCTTAATAGTGGCTCCCTTTTTTTTGAAAATTTTTCAAGGCATGTTTGGCCACTGATAACTTTAATTTCATATAATAACGGACTATAAAATTTTACTTTTTAGAAACTACATGTTATGGAAAATCCAAAGACACCTCACATGACGTCCGTTATTGTATGCAATTAAAGTTATTGATAGTCAAATATGCTTTAAATTTTTTTGCAGTCAAACAGAGCCAATGTTAGGAAAACGGAGGAAGTATGTGAATGAGGAGAACCTAGAAAAGTGACTTGCGTTAATTTTCACTTTTTCACCCTATTATTCTGCTGATTTTGTGTGTGAATGAGTTTTTCTTAAACCTTCTCTTCTACTCTTTATTAACAATTGATGCTTATTTTCTTAATATGTTATCATATCAATGGCACTAATTCTAGTCGTCAGTAATTAGAGGTATCTAATGGAATAAGATCGCAAAATACTTGATACCAATGATATATAAATAAGTACAAAATAGCAGATATTACATGGTTCAACCCAATTCGATCTACATCTACAAGAGAATCAAACTAGTACTATCAATGAGAAAATTACAGCTCGTGTTTATAACCCAATAACTAAATACCCCTCATAAGCACTCTCTATACTAAGAGGTCCTTTGGTTTAAACTAGCAAAAGAAAAAAGAATAAATAAAGGAAATGATGGGGGAAATGAAAGGGGAAAAAGAGAGGTGATTCTCCACCTTCTTCAGCTCAAATCATGATGAAAGGGATCGAGTTTCCTTTCATTCCCTTTGCACTTAGTTGGATTAATTAAGAAATAATGACGGTAATGGTTGTTGTCGCAGTCGCAGTGATATGTAGTAATCACCTTCAACGATGCTCGGTAGTAATGTCCACCGTCATCGAATGCTCGTTGGTGGTAGTCGCTGTTACTAACGATTGTTGGTGGTTATGGTGGCCATTAGTGCTTGATGGTCATGGTGGTTAATGCTCAGTGGTTGTTGTCACCATTGTTATAATCGGTGGTGGTTGCCCTTGTCGGTGCACCAATGTTGGTCGATGTCATTGGCGATCTGTGGTAGTCGTTATCATTGATGAATAGTGGTTGTCGGCACTCAATGGTGATGATCGACGTTAATTTTCTCGGAGGTGGTCGTTGTTGACGGAAGTTGTTTTGGTGTTGGTCGTCATCGTTAATGGTAGGTGGTGGTTGTCATTGTCGGTCCTCAGTAGTGATGATCGTCATTACCGATGGTCAGTGACAGTGGTGATAGTCATCAGCAATCAGTTGTGGTGGTGGTTGACGTTAACAACTAGGATGATAATGGTCATCATCGGCAATTGGAGTGATGGTGGTGGTCATTGTCGACAATCAGGTGGTGGTGCTCAATGACGGCTATTGTTGGTTTTCGGTAGTGGTGGTTGATGGTGATCGTTGGTGGTAGGCTTTATCATTGGTCAATAGTGGTCAATGCCACTGATGGTGGTCATCGTTGTTGTTGGTGGACGATGACTCTTCGTTATTGGATGTTTATTGTTTGAAAACCAAAAGGGACATATACAAATATAACCCTATATACTTCATTAAGTTCACATATAACCCTGAAATAATTTTTAGTGAAAAAAAACCCTAACTACTTTACATAAGTGAAAATACAACCCTAAAAACTAAATTCATGCATTGACCGACCATTTTCCGCCATTGACCGACTGGAAATGACCAAAATGCCCTTTCAGCCTACTGCTAAAATTTGAAAGACAAAAATGTCATTTGCCCTGCCACCACCACCACTGCTCCACCACCTTTGCCGCCGGCGCTGCACCCATTAGCCATCAGCCTCCGTCGCTCACTCACCCACTGCGCCTTCCACCACCCTTTAGCCCTGCCTCCGCTTAGACCCGTTCAGCCATCAACATCAACCACTGTTACTCTCTCACAAAACTCACAAGACATGCCACCAATTTTCAGTTCTTTGAGGACTTCAATAAACAACAATCCAATTGGAACCATGACTAACAAATCTTTTGTGAGATTAGGCATACATCATTCATCCACCCTCCAATACTTTAAGCAGGCCCCACCTCCAGCACCTTCAACCTCTAATTTTCTTCCTCCGTCGCCAGTGTTCATCCTCCACAGAATCTAGAAGAACCATGTCCACCACCACACCTTCCCTCCACCAAGCCCCACCTACCACCACCATCTCTCTCCTCTAAGCTCGCCACCTAAACCCACTACCACCCCCCTAACCTCTACTCAGGCATGACTCAGGAAATTGATTCGTGCTTGACTCGAACTTGACTCGGCCAGGACTCGGACATTAACTCAGCTGAGATACCGAATTTGGAGCCGCAACACCATACTAATCGTCGCGCCCTGCCTGATCCGCTTCACATAGCTCAGATCATCACCACTCGAACACTTGAATCGCCACAATTGACCGCTGCTTAAGAAGCGAATCTGGAATAGCACCCCTCCGAAGCCACGTGACTCCACACCGTAGAAAATGAGTTTTTCCTACGCCGGAGCCACGCAAATTCACATCGATTTCGCCGGAGCCACGCAACTCCACACCGGAGAAAATAGCTTTCTGTCTTTACCTGAGAAAAAGAGCTTTATCACCATCGTAGAAATAAAACGGCGGAGAAGGAATTGAAGGGAAGGAGAAAGGGTTTGGAAATTATGGTTTAGGGATATTATTGACATTTCATACTTTTTATTTTTTTTGTTTTACTACAGGGGTAAAATAGTCTTTTCATCCAATTCCAGCCAAAATCTGCTGGAATGGGTATATTTGCTCTTACACTTACTATCTAGGGTTATATTTTGCACTTTTAATTATCAAAAGGTTATATTTGCACTTATATGAATTAGGTAGAATTATATATCCACTTTTCTCAAACAAAAATAACATGTAGAGAAGAATGAGGGAATTCAAATTATATGAGGATTTGGGGGAACGAAAAAGGATTTTGAAAGAAATTAATCATTAAAAATTTAAAATATACTCAAACTAAACAATAAAAAGAAGCAGGTGCCATTTCCCTCTTTTTTAATACCCAAAACTAAACTATCCTTAATTATCTTTAATATCACCCATAAACAATCAAGTCTTAATTTAAAGAGAAATTAAATTAGTAGACATCACTATTAACATTATTCAAATATCTCTAAGATAATGTTTGTCAATTTGGGAAATGAATTTGAAAAAATCCATCATAAAAACACAAGAAACTACTAATCAAATCACAATTTTAAATTAGTTTTTAGGACGAATTATTGCAACTGCATCAACGTGGCCTCACAAGATCAATTATCATTACAAATTTTGTTTTTTATTAAATCATAATAACGGTTAAGTTTTGTCCGACTTCTAACACAGCCATGAAATTTTCAAATAAAATGATTAACCGAACGGATCAGCTACAAGCCTACAATAGGCCATTTCATATTAATAATAGGCCATTTCATATTAATAATAGGTCATTTCCCTGTCTCTTGTGGTCCGTATTTGTCAATTATTTCATTAATAATCCAAAATGGATGCAAATATTTAAGGAGGACGTTGAAAGCAATCTCACTCAATAAAATCCTTGAGTCAAACTTTCAAATAGATTTTGTAGATTTCAAACGAAAATAATCAATTATTAGCCCTGTGGTCCTATTCTCATTTTCTCTTTAATTAATTGATGATGATGATGACGACGACGATGTACTATTTTGAATATATATATACTCTAGTGAAAAATCTTTGATTAAATACAGCAATTAAAAGCGTTTCCTTAGGAATATCTTTTGATTGAAATTCGAGGAAGGTTTCGAAGTCGAAACTCCCTCCCAAATCACCCAAAATTTTTATTAACACTTTTTTTATTGATTAAAGTCGGTAAGAACTGTCTTTAATAATCATCAATGAAAAATGGTTCTATTGAAAAACCGCCTACAATGGAGTGTCTTTATTGCCCAAGTATATAAAGCTAACTGCTAGGGTTTGTTTCCTCACTTAATTTTTTTTGCTAAGGCATAAATCTGCCCTCCCTCAGTTTTTCTTCCCCAAAAAATAAACCCTCCACCTATTATCTCCCCTCCACAGGCCACCCTCCACCGTCACCGCTCTCCTGCCTCCGCCCCCTGATTTTCCCT
>JAULKM010000012.1:6417776-6428498 GCA_032355605.1 Rubia tinctorum | reverse complement strand
TGAACTCCTGACTAGCTGTTGCTTGCCACTGTCTTTGATAATCTCTGTTAAGAAACTTCTTGTCGGGCAGAAATTCATTACAAGGTCGTCTAGCTTCCATTCCAAACCCAGCGCGCGATTGAGGGAACTCGTTATCTGTTCCCATTTGCCTTTGAGGAGTTAACATGGGAAATCTTGGATTAGACCTTTCTGATACTTGACCACAAGGGTGCACAATCTGGGATACCGGCACTTTGTCTTCAGCTGCATCAAGCAATTGACCACAGTTTCGGCAAGAAGAAAACTGCTCATTCGAAGCCTTGCAAGAGCTCTGAAAATAAATGGAATTTTCCATTGGCCTTATATCTTTTGTTTCCTCCATCAATACTTCGGCTTTTGGAGGAGAAGGATGATTCTCAAGGCAGCCCTTTGGCCTATTTCTTTGAAGTCCAGGCTCCAAGATTCTAGTAGCAGCACCAATCAATCGAGATGCATTCCTCCCAGAAACATTCCGGGGGCTTTTCACAGGAGTAACTAGTTTCTGATTTTGTTTCCTTGATTTTGCCATAACATTCTTAAGCTGCATTGCCTCATTTCCAAACCTAGTAACCGGCTTTCTCTCACTCACTCCGGTCCTCCGAAGCTTTTGAGGCCTGTTCTCTTGTTTTGTCTCCCTTTTCCCTGCACTTGAGCTTTCACCGCCATCCACATCCCTTCCATTTTTCTCCATTCTTTGCCTCGCAGTCGGCATTGGTTCCAGCCCCATGAGTCTAGCAACCAATCCAGGCGTTCGCATATCATTACATTGTCCAGAATAATCAGTACAACCCCCAGTACAACTCTTCTTCCCAGGAGGAAAACCTCCACTATTTTCATCAGCAATCTATACAAGAAAATAAAGGTCTGAACATCAAGAACAGCACAAATCCATCCTGATTAAAACAGAAACTAGATCAACGCGCAGCGCATTACCAGACGAAGCTTAGGCTGCTTCTCATCTCCACCAAACTTATTCGAAAGTTTCTTCAGACGAACTAGCATGAGAAAATCCAGAAAAGTACACATTTTAACACAACCCTCTAAAACTAAAAGAAACAAAAAAAAAAAAAAAAAAAAAGGGGATTAAAAGACTAACCTGGAGGAAGCAGTTTCTTGGAGAAAAGCTTCTTCTTTGAAAGCTTTCTGTTCCAATCAAAAAGCTGGAACAAAATGCCCACACATCCACCAGGCCTCTGAGTTTTCTTCTCCACAAGGGCCAAAGACCACGCCGTTTGCTCTGAAACCTCACTCATTTCCCCCACAAAGCCAGAAAAACCAGTCTTTCAAAACACAAAACCAAAACCCTCCTCCCAAAATTCAAACTTCAACTCTAAGAAAAGAACTGAGCCCACCATTAGCTTCTGCATATAGTCATCACTGAAAGCTCTGACTGCTTATATCATCATCATATTCCCCCATACAGCTCACAGCCAAATAAAACACCAAAATGATGACCACCAATTTTCTTTTCTATTTTTTTGAAATATCAAAAGTAAAACAAGAATCTGTGTACTATTAAAGATCCATAATTTTCCGCAAAATGATGAAGAGAGCGTAGAAAGTGCCCCACAAGAACTACCCAATGTAGAGGAATCTCAAACAAGCTGAGTAAAAACAATGCAGCTGCAGAAACTTAATCAAAAAAACAGTATCATCAGAAAATTGCACCAGTCTCAAACATTAAATTTTACTCGCTTCACATTCCACCGTACCACAGCCCATCAAACCCATAAAGATTTCTTCTTTTCACATCCTTAACACAAAACACAGATTCCATGAAGTTTTCTACTTTAGAGTTTATAAGGATTGCAGGGGATAGAAGGAGCGTTAGAATTTCGAGACCCAAGAAAGATAGAAAGTTACAGGGGGTGGTGAAAAAGGGCTGTGCCGTGAAAAAGACTGTGCCGTGAAAACGGCCGCTGCAGATTTTACTGTGAATGGGGACTGATGAGACAGAGGAAAGAACAATTGACAGGGCGCAAGATAAGAGGAAAATGGGACAACGAAGGGAGTCTCACGCGTACTCGAGGATTAGTCAACATTGTTTGATTTTATTTCATCAAGAAATTCTGAGTAGAAACAAGAAAATTATTTTATAGTATAAACAAGAGTACAAACAAATTTTTAGCGCCCAACTTAAGCTAATGTTTCTTTTACCCATGTCTTTGACTCTTTGTTAATGTTGGGACGACCATATTTTATGATTAAAAAATGAGTTAAATATTATTCTAACCCTAGCTTTACGATGAAAATGTCAATATAATCATGTAAAATAAAAAAAATGCAATACAAATCCTAATTTTATGAACCAATTGTGTCGATTTAACCTTCATGCCATATTTTGACACTGACTCACTAATTGGGCAGTTGATCAGACCTGAAATGACAAATATGTCATCAGCCATCTCAGCTTATTTTTTTCATTTTAGCCCTCACATTTCTGCTAGCCGCCACCCTCTCCCGCTGCCAACCACCACCACGCAAGCTCCACCACCCTCACTGCCAAGCTCCACCATCCCCTCGGTCAATCTCCACCACCTTGACCAATCTCGACCACCCCTTGCCCATTCCACCAATCCCATCATTATCCACCACTCCCGTCGCCAAACTCCCCACCACCCACCACCACCTCCGCTCAACCAACCTCACATCCCCGCCACCTCTCCCTCCCAGCCAACACCACATCCCCGCCACCCACCGTGGCTTCTTCCACATCTCCACCACATTTCCCAATATGATCATCAACACGATAGGATCAAAACAAATCTCAACAGAACCTGATTGTAACCTAAGGTTTAGAATCTATAACAAGGCGGCGGCGAGCAGAACAATGTTGGTTGACTAACCCCGAGAGCCACTTTGTTCAACGAGGCAGCGGGAATGTTAGCGGGACGTTGGTGGAAGGAGTAGAAGAGAAGGTGGGTGGCACCGGTAGAATGGGCGACGGTTAGAGGAAGTAGGAGGAATGAGGATAGGAGAAGATGGGTGGAGCCGGTGGGGATGATGTTGGAGTGGTGGTGGGTGCAGCCACCGAAAAGGAATTAAGCAAATTGGCAAGCGCAGACGCTGCCTTTGGTGGAGATGCGACCAGGTCTCCTAGGATTTCGAGAGGCATGGCAAAGGAGAAAGGGCAGAGAATAGGGGATTTGTCTTTTTTTAAAATTCAATATTTCTTTTTTAAAATTTAGGGGCAAAGTCATCATTTATTACAAAACCGGCCAATTCCAGCGTTGATAATTAGAGTCAACGCCTCTCTGGATTATATGATACATACTTCATAAAGTTAGCATTATTTTGGCACTTTCTGATTTTTAGGGTTATATTGGCACTTTTAATTTAAAGTCGGGGTTATTTTGTCAGTTTACTCTTAAAATTTGTAAGAAATGCCATGTGATTGGATGAGGCTATGTAATAAATTAATAATGGGGGTTGCATATTTTCCAGTATAAAATACTCGAGAGAAAATTCTAATTTTGATTTTCATACTATTGAAAAATATAATACTAACCTCTGTTTCAATCAAACTCTAGTGATAAAACTTATGTTAAAGGTTGCAATGCAGTTTTGTTGGGTTTTGATGAACCATTTTCGGGAAGAGATTTCGAGTTTGAAACTCCTTAATTTTGTTTCCTCCTCTATTTTAAAGACAGTTTGGATTCGATTAAAGTCAAATCTTGAGGAACCACATTCAATAGACATCAATTAAACATGGTTATTTAGGAACTGCCTTTAATTAGTTGAAAATAAAAGCAATTATTGTTGAATCCCCCTTTGAAGGTTGTGAATTAAAGATAATTATGAAAACATGAGTTTGATCAACGTGAGTTTGGAATTCAGAATTTACATTTGATGCATCTTACGAATTCATCGTATGAGCGCTGGAGTTAAAGAGTAGTATATTGTTCCATTTTGAACATGGTACTCAGATCCAGTTGCGAGTTCGAAAGTGTGCCTTATGATCTGGGAAAAAGGCTCCAAATCTAAACCTTTAAAAATAATAGTAAAAAAGCTTCGACCTTAATAGATTAAGAACTAAAACATGCTCATATAAAGGAACCTAAGAATGACTAATGGGGACTGGGGTTCTATGTTTGGAACTTGTTCCTAAGTTAGGTTTCGAGTTCAGAGCCTACCTCCCACAACAACACAAGTATTGCGACACAGGGTTTCGAGTTTGTTGGCCGTTAATACTCTGTTGTCATGAGTTCCCCCAATATTATCCTCAAGATTTCTTCCCAAACTTTTCTTTATCTCACAATCTTCCATTCTTTCACCGTTTTACAATTGGGTTTCAAAATCATTCATGGGACAACCTAGTTACACAATGATACTTACTCTCCAGCAATCACGCTAATCTCTAGTTGTTGGAATACAGGTTTGAGTTTGAAGAGGGTGCTAAAGGTGAAATCTTCTAACATTGATGCTTATTCTTTGGTTAGAGACGCAATTCTTCTTCATGTGTATTTTTATGAAATAGATTTTGATTTTTGGCTATGTTTGAGAATAGATTCTTAACCATCGTGGCATTTTGTGAAGGTGCAATGTCTTTTATATTGTAGGGCTTTTTATACTCATGGATGGACAAAGAAGTTGTTAAATAGGGTTAGTGAAGTTCAAAGTATGAAATAAAAAAGTGCTAGGTTGATTTTTAATGTGCAAAGATATTTAAGTTAAACAATAGATATACACAAATTCTTGTTCATTAACTATAACGTGTATTCCTACGACCTGAAATGTCTAAGAAAAATACCCGAGATAAAATTTTATCATCACACAATATCAATTGTGCACAATGGCAGATGGTCGGTGATGATGTGGAGGAGTTCGAAAGGTGGGAATTCTTAAGACATGTTACAGGGTATTAGAAAGGAGAATGATAAGGAAAAAATTAACTCTATTGGCTTTCAACAAGGCAGAGTGATGTTTGTCGAAAGAACGAGCTAAGTAGTCTAGTTAGGTTGGAAAGGTAGGTAAACGAGGGTCGACATTTGGTATGATAATTAGCACGAAGTTCCTAAAGATTACAAGGATACTCTACATACAGGGTGCAAGGTATAGGTATTGGAATCTATTCACTTTGTAATGAGCACCCACTTTTTAAATAATATATCATTTTCTAACAAGTGGCGGTTTTTATTCTTATAGACACCATTTGAAATTGATGTCCCGTATATGAATGATTTAAGGGAGAAGGCAATGAAAAGTTGACGTGAACAGGAGTACACATTTTCCCAAGATTACATCTTCTCCGATAAAAAGGCGATCATCCTTGGTTAACGTACACATGAATCAAATTTAAAATTTTGGGAGATCCACAAGCAAAGAACTTTAAAGAATAAGGGAAGAGTTAGCTTATGATTTTAAATTACCATTTCTTTTATGTTTCCTTCATTGGGTCTTACTTAAGAACATTTGTTACATGGGCACGTGGGACGAGTAGCAGCAAATTGTCACCTTTAACGTAACTCCACATCCGGAGACCCTTAAATCATAAAATAGATATTCTAAACACATTTAGAGCTCAAGTTGTCTATTTATTTTTGGAAGACATGTATTACTTTGCAAATCAAAAGGAAAGGGAACATATAGGGTAATTGTGTCCGGTGATAATTCAAGAAATGATTGGTTGCTCTAGGAAAACCTTAGAACGAAGGGATAAAACAATTCATTGTGCTCTATATTGAAAAGTAATGTTAAGTTTATCTAAAAATATCTAGTTCCTCAAATTCTTTATAACATTGGTGAAATACATTTTAGGGGTAAATACATTAATAACCCTAACTTTATATTGAAAGTGTCAATGTAATCCTACAATTTGATAAAGTGCCAATGTAACCCTACAATTTGAGAAAGTGGCAATATAACCCTGATTATTATTAGTTGTGCCAATCTAACCCAAAATTTTGACATATTGGTGCCAATATACCCAAAGTCTCCAATACCAACGTTGACCATAAAATTCATATGTTGACCAGTAAGTAATATTATAAATTACTCCTTAGACCAAAGAAGAAAAATTGATGTCCATTATATTCTCGTGACATGGCAACTCTTGGCTTTTCCTCTTCTACAAAACTCACCCCCACGAGAAAACGTCACTGCTCCACCGAGAAAAACACCCACCGAGAAACACAGGTGCTCTGGCAGAAAACACCGCCCATAGCATTTCCAACAGCCCATAACCGAAAGCCAACAACACAAGCAAATCACACTTAGTTTGAGACAAATAAAATCAACAACATAATTGCACAACAACATAATCAAGTGAATCAAAAGATTGATCCTAAAGTGAAATTAAAATAATCGCACTCAAAACAATCAGACATCATTCAATAACTCAACGGACATTGGAGGAGGAAGACGAGTGCTAGCTTCAGACATTGGAGGAGGAGGAGGACAACTGTGACGAACTTTGGAGGAGGACGACGATGGGGTGGCGGACTTTGGAGGAGGACGACGATGGGGTGGCGGACTTTGGAGGAGGACGACGATGGAGCGGCGGACACTGGAGGAGGAGGACGACGATGACGTGGCAGACACTGGAGGAGGACAACGATAGCTGCACCGGACATTGGAGGAAGACGACCCCATCGCCGAGCAGAATCGGGCACCTCCAGAGTGAACCAGACACAACCGCTCAGAATCGAGCATCCGCCGCTTAGAATCAGGAACCACTGGAGAGAATCGGGCACCCGCCGCTCAGCATTAGGCAGTCGCCGCTCAGAATTGGGCACCATCGGAGAGACTCCATCGCTGCTAAGCCCCACTGCCGGAAACAACCCCCACATCGGGCAGCATTAAAACGACATGAGCGGGTGTGGAATGGAAGACAAATGAGGGGTGAATGAGGGAACAAAAGTTTTTTCATTTTTTGAGCGAATGGGGAAGGGAAGTTTAACATCTGAGAAGTTCAATGGGGAGGACGAAGAAGAAAAAGGAGATGAGGGCAGTTAAGCCTTTTCACACTTTTTGAATTTCTTTTTTAAAACCAAGGGTAAAATTGTCATTACACCAAATTCCGGCTAAACAGCTGTTGACTTAAAAGTCAGCCAAGTCCAGGGTTAGATTAACATTTTCTCAAATTGCAGGGTTATATTGACATTTTCAACAAAAAATGTAGGGTTATTTTAGCACTTATCTCTATAGTATTTTATTTGTAACTTAATCTACATTACAATATAGTAACCATTGCAGATTAATTTTTATTGTCCCCGAAAAAAGGCGTATTTATGAGGACTAATTTGCTGCACTTCCAAGTTCTAACCCACTTCATCATTTATAAATATTTTGAAAATTACATTGAATGAAATGAATGATATAAATTTAAAAGGTTTAGATCCAATTCAAATTTAATACTCCCTCCGTGCCAATTATAGTTGCACTCTTTTTTTTTCACGTTGTTCAAGAGACATGTTTGATCGTTAATATGTTTATCTACGTATAATAACGACAAATAAAAAGTTGATATTAAGAAATTATTTGTTATGATGGATTGAACAATATCATATATGATAGTATTATTATTCATATATCTATTTAAATATGTAATTAAATTTTGATAAATAATAGTGTTAAAAAAGTAAGAATGTTAGTTCAGTTGATGTAGATGGAGTACTAGTAATACATTTCAATCATTTTACAAAAGGGGAATTTCCATTTATGGATCGGAGTTGATTCCAAAATCGCAGTAGATCTCATCTATGGAAGGCAAAAGCCAAATCTAGAGTCAATGGATGAAGTACATGATATTCTCAAAATCTGCTCGTTCTTTATTTCTGTTAAATTTCTCAAAGTGAACAAAGCAAAGGTGTCTTTGGCTCATGAGTTAGCCAAGTATATACTCTCTCCGTCTCAGTTTAAATTGGAAAAAAATTTACACGAATCAAGAAACTTGTCTAATAATTAATATGTTTAATTATGTATAATAACGGTAAACAAAAAGTTACTTTTGAAAAACTACTTATTATTACGAATCAAACAATACCACATACGGTAATATTATTGTTTATACATCTATTCAAATATGTGGTCAAAGTTGGACAGTAAATAGTAATATAAAGTGAAATATGCCGTTTGATATGAGACAGAGGGAGTACCTCAGTTTTAAATAAGTGATATTAAAATGTGTGTGTTTAGATTTTAAAAAAATCATTTACACAATTTTCAATTTATTTCATGATTTAATGAAATGAAGCAATTAATTTGGGGCCCAAAGAGTAGAAAATAGTGGGTATATGATTATTCTGATTTGGTTAAATTGCCAATTGAACAAAGACATGCTGAAAACTCGAAGGAAAAGAAAACTTTAAAATACCAGAAATAGAATAAGAGGAAGAAATTTCGATATCGTCGGGTCTACGTCTGTCCGCTAACTTGCGCTGTCAGGATGTGGAAGTTTTGGACATCGGAGCGCATTTTTGAACGTGTCAGCATGTCCAACTCAACCAATACTTGCGGATATTGAAGCGTGTCTTACACTCGCGGAGACACGTCAGCCATTTTCTAATTTGTTAGTAGGAAGAATAGTGTTGGGGTTGGTAGATTCGTGGAGAGCGAGTGGGTAAGATTTTACGATAAAAGGTTGTAACCTTCGGGTCCAAACTTGGGTCTTGAAATTGGTTTTATTGGCTGTTTTCGTTTTGTACTTTACTGTTATAAAACCCCGCATGTGAGTTCCCTAGGATTTGACATTTCCATGAAATGGAGCAAATTTACACACTTTACCTCCTCAATGTTCACCCCTTTTATTTTGTCCGTATAATAATTTCATACTATATCTGTTTTAGTGGACGTGACGCACTTTTTAAAGTTGTTTTTGTGGATTTGACAAACTTTTCTTTTATGGAAATATTTCTTTAATTTTATCCACTCATTTGGTTTTTCCATTTCTAAATTCAATTTCATCAACTCATTTTATTCACTTAAATTCAAGCACCTAATATTATGATGTCACATCCAACGAAACAGAGTTAGTACTCACTCCGTTTATCTATTTTTAACACATTATTTTTTGAAGATTAGAATTTAAAAGATTCTAAATGAATGGTTGTAACTATATTGAAAGAAGAAAAATTAAAATGAATGAATGTAATAATTTTACATTTGTCAAGTGTCCATAAAAAATGAAATTAAAAAGTGTGTTAATATTAGGTAAATAGAGTGGGGAGTACTGCTGCCATCAATAATTAAGCAGAAAATAGTTAAACTGATAAGTACATAGTTTCAATTATACTTTGAAATTTGATAATTTATTTTAATTTTTTTATTGGAAAGATAGTTTTATTTTTTGTTTATACATTATCGTGTATTTTTTTCTCGCAAATTCCGGGTTTTGATTTTGATCACACTTTCAGTTCATAGTCAAGACCTCCATTGTTCGAACAGTTCTTGCTATTACCACCATGCGCTCGTGGCCTCTTCATCAGGTAGATGTCAAGAATGTCTTTCTTAATGGTGTTCTCAATGCTCCGATTTTTACGAAGCAACCAGTTGGTTACAGGGATCCCATTCATCCATATTAGTTTGTCGCTTGCGAAAGGCCATAAGCAAGCTCTTTGGACATGGTTCCAGCGTTTCAACTCTTATTTGACTCAACTCGGTCTTCAGTGCAACTCCGTCGACACGTCATTGTTCGTTCTCTCGAAGGGTTCCTCGTTGCTTTATCTTCTGGTGTATGTGGATGACATCATCCTCACAGAGAATGACTCGACTCGCCTTCGTCAATTTATTGACCGGATGAATCGCGAGTTTGCGATTAAGGACCTTGGGGCTCTTCATTACTTTCTTGGCCTTGAAGTTTCGCCTACTTCATTCAGTTTACTTCTTGGTAAGGTAAAGTATGCTCTGGACATTCTGACTCGTGCAGGGATGTCTGTTGCTTCACCAGTTTCTACACCCTTTGTGTCAGGTTCTCAGTTGCACAGTTCTACTAGTCCTCCGTTCCAGAATCCGACTCTATATCGTTCATTGGTTGAAACTCTTCAGTACTTGACATTCTCGGTCAACACAGTCAGTCAGTATCTTTAGGACTCCAAAGATGATCATTTTGCGACAGTTGCGCGGATTCTGCACTATGTTCAATGTACTCTTCATTTCGGTCTCACATTTCGTTCTGCTAGTTCTCCCGAGGTATTAGGGTATTCTGATGCTGGCTGGGCTCACTGTGTGGATACTTGTCGATCTATTTATGGATATGTTATCTTTCTTGGTGGGAATCTTGTTTCCTGGAGTGCTAAGAAACAGCCCACTGTTTCTCGTTCCAGCACTGAGTCTGAGTACTGAACTCTAGCCAACACTGCTTCAGATGTTATTTGGTTCACTCACTTATTTTGTGATCTTTGAGTTCCTCTGTCCGGCCCTCCGTTGCTGTTATGTGACAACAATAGCGCTATATTCTTGGCTCAAAATCCAGTGGTTCATAAGCGGGCGAAGCACATCGATATCGACTATCACTTTGTTTGTGAGTTGGTGGCCTCCGGCATGATTCGAGTTGCGCATGTACCCACTTCTCTTCAGATAGTGGACATCTTCACCAAGGGGTTATCTCGTCCGTTGTTCGAGTTCTTCAGATCCAAGCTGTGCATCAGCTAACATTTGACGCTTCGCTTGAGGAGGGGGGTGGGTCAGAATAAAGCAGTTAGATGATTAGATTAGATTTTTATCTTGTTGACTCGTGTAGAGTTGTATTAAAACTAATCTACCTTT
>JAULKM010000012.1:6400321-6412583 GCA_032355605.1 Rubia tinctorum | reverse complement strand
CAAAAAGTCATAAGCATCCTAGCAATAAAAATGCATTAATGTGAGGAAGGTAGAACTGATGGAAACAAATGCAAACATACCTTAACCCAATATATTCCAATGACACACCCACGGGTGTACCCCATTGGTTGGGAGATGAGTGGGTTTGCAGTCATCCCAGGTTCGATCCTCGGCAGCGGCAATGTGGGGAGTTCTTGTCTGGCAAGACTCCCTTGTGCGCACCGAGCCAATACCAAAGCCCATTGGTCCTGGTGCTGGGCTACCGTGATTTAGCTCTCATATGTTGGCCTGGGTGTGGGCTGGTATGGGCCGCTGAGGGCGAGCGGATCGATCGCCTTTTGCAGAAATATCTACATCCTATCCCATATTTCTTGTAGTTCAATCATTTTACCATAATTACGATGCATACCACAGAGTCTCAACATCAGCATCATCTCTTTCCCTGCTTTGTTTAATCGATTATAAGCAGCCCTACAGAGATTCCACTTTACCAAAAATTCCAAACCCATAACTGTGAGGACTCATTCCACTATCCCTTTAAACATCATATCCACCTGCACAATTTGTTCAACCAAGGATGTAATCTTTGTGAACAGATGATTCAATCTGAAGCACTCAACATCACTTAGCAGATGATAGATCAGAATATCCTTCAAGAAGACCAAACTATGAAAATATTCAATTTGTTCAGCTGCATTTTCACCAACACCTTTTATCCAATTCTCAACATCATTCATCATAGAATCATCGGCCCTCAACACTCGAAAATTGACGCCATAATCTCTTTGAATTTCCAAGCTATATCCATTCAGGTTTTTAAAATAGCCAATGCCAAACCAATAATGAAAATGTATCATCTCACCAAGAAACTCACCTTGATAATTGCTTCCAAGAAAATGTATCTTATAAACCATCCCGCGATCTATAATGAATGATTCAATATTATTCCAGAGCAACCTGAACCCAAGGCCACCATTGATAATGAACATTAGACTGAGAGATTCAGGATAAATGTCACTATCAATCTTCTGAAGCCAGCTGATGAGATCCCTTGCACTCTTCGTGAAGTTCTTTAATCCTATGCCCTGAACATCCAGTATTGTATTGCTTGAACCAACATGCCTATTCAGACAATATACACATTCAAGAACTGATTCCACAATCATACTCATTATTCTTCCTTTTTCTTCCTTGTCACCACACTTTTTGTGACAAAGATACCAAAATCTGCAACATAAACCATCATAAACCATCCAGGGACCTTAGGTGTATTACAATCTACTCTCTCCCATGCTGAAAATTTACTAGAAAATGTAAGCCCCAAATCCTGTACATTTTAACATTCTCTTCCATATTATCTTGTAGGTACTTGCATTGAACAAGGATCAAAACTCGAAGATCGATGAGTCGTTTGAGAGATTGAGACAGTGATTTGAAGTTGCAGCAGCATAGTCCCCTTGCAACTCCAAGTATAATCTTGAACTTCATTTCCACTTAATTCTCGCCTTGAAATTTTCATCCAAATCTCCCTCAGAATAGTGGTCATATAACCCTCCATATACATAACCCATGGCAACCCTTTTATCACTACAAGCTATTCTTAGCAGTCGTAGTAATGGATCAGTTATACAGTTGAACATAGCCTTCCTTAAAACTAAAGCCATATAATTCATTATTCCGCCCCAAAAAATGTGTCTAAACAACACAAATGCAAAGACTAGGTACTTGAAGGAACCCTCACACTCCATGATAGCTAGCCATTTTTCT
Organism: Rubia tinctorum; assembly: GCA_032355605.1. Classification (NCBI taxonomy): domain Eukaryota; kingdom Viridiplantae; phylum Streptophyta; class Magnoliopsida; order Gentianales; family Rubiaceae; genus Rubia; species Rubia tinctorum. The sequence goes on along the minus strand of JAULKM010000012.1, from coordinate 6,410,816 downwards.
AGTAGATCTTCACTTGTCAACACTACATTATGCAAAACCCTCCCTTCCGATCGACTAACATCCACAAAATTTTGAATTCCTAAAACGACGCATAATTCTCCAGCATTCAAAACAACAACGCCGTTTTTCCATCTCCCATTTTTTTCACACTTCATCAATTCCTTAACATGCTTGTAGTATAATTCGCATCTATCTTTAAAAATCATATGATCCATAGCAAGTTTTCTCACATTATATTTACTTCCGTAAGACTCTTCAATAATGCCAGGGTCATAACACCTCACAGGTTCAATGCTATCACTATTTTGATCAATCCCTACCACACTCTCAATCTGATGCCAGTCATTATCATATAATTCACATAAACTGCATACTCCATTAAAAGCTACAAAATCCTCAGCTTCAAACTTTAAAACTTCATCCTTATTTCTCACATAATCAATAGAAATCACCATTTTATCAACAACATCCATACTGAGATGAGTAACAGATTTACCCTCGAGATGTTTCGATTTGTCTTTTTGTTGTGTACTTACTGCCACGACCAATTCTTCTTTCTTCAACTGCATTCGAATTTCATCTATCTCATCAATTTGCTCCTCCAATTGCAGCCGAAGAATGTTGATTTCATCGATTTGTTCATCCCGTGTTTCTGAGTGACTTGGGATGAAGCTATCAAGATCTTCAAATTCTGATGCGGTCCAGACCTCAACGAATTCGTACTCAGGCGGCAGGGGATAGTTCACTTCGGGCCAAAAACCACGATTGGGGTCTGTTGCATCCCAAATCACAGTAATTTTAATGTTTTGATTCACTGCAATATTGACTGGTTCAGGAGGCTTGTACGACAACCACTCCCACCAATTTCTAAATGCTTGAAAGAAAAAGTAAGAAAAGTCTCTCCAAGACACATTCCCAAACTCTTTCTGAATGAATTTGTACAAACTTAGAGCATCTCCTTTAAGTATGATTGTAGAAGCATTATCTTTGTTTTATCTGGAAATACAGATAATACTTCATCACAGCGCTCTAACCACGCCCTCAGATTGATGCAAGAAAATTCTTGAAGCGCCATTCCAAGGACAAGCCGGCTCTGATACCAATTGTTACAAACTCAAAAGTAAAGGAAGGATTGAAGAGTAAATTTGTATAGAAAGGAAGCAAAGCTTTAGATTTAGACGAGAAAGAATATATACTTTGAGGTGAGAAAGGACACAATTCAGATCTGAGTTCTCACAATGTTTCATATGCCCTCTATTGCAGCTCAATGTTGTATTTATATAAGGGATTGGTAACTATTTCACCAGTGACAGAAAAAACTTCTCCGGCGGGTCTTAGGCTCTTATCTTGACTCCCAGATGCTAACGTCTTCCGTTAGTTCCTGAGCTAACTTTGACAATAAGAAAAAGACTAATTTGACCTTCACAAATCCCATGGATCATGACATTTCCTTCCTTCGGCTCCACTTATAGCGGGCTTCATTATTTATGGAATTAGGTTATGGTGGTTGGGCTTATTGGCCCAAACCTTATCATGGGACAGTTGAATCTTCTTCTATCTACTATATTATAAAAGAGACAATCTAAGTTCTGTAGTATTTTTCGCTTGCAAAAGTTTGCTAAAAACGCAGCGTTTTGGCCTTTTTTCTTCCACCTATTTCCTCATCATCTTCTCTCTTTCCTTCATGCTTAGCGCTTATCCTCTCTTCTCATACCTTCTTTAAGGTTCTTCCCCTTTCCCCCTTTCACCAGACTACTTTGTTGGCCGAAACTCGATTTGCTCTTCTTTACTCTACTTCTTGCTTTCCATGAATCACATTAATCTTTCTGATTGGGTGTTGCAGACTTAAATCCAGCCTAATTTTCTCTGTTCAAAATCGGATTCTAATTGCTGCTCCACCATTGCTGATTGGTCTCGTAAAAGCATCGTCATGAGGGCATCAAACCGACGGAATAATTTGTCAGTCTTCAGCGGTGATGAAACTGCTCCCGTCTTCTACTGTAATTCCCCGCGCACTCTAAACCCTAGATTTGCTCATGTGTTTAAAATCCTTTTATTGTTTGATTTATGCATTTGGGTTGGAATATTGCTACTTCATGGTTTTCACTTCTCTGCATTGTAAACTCAGTAGCAAAAGTAGTGCCTTTTTTCCGATGTTCTGTGATCAAAGTTGGAATCTTGAAGCTTTATTTTGGAGATCTGCGTAAAGAGTTCGTTTTAGTTTAGCATTAAGGGGGTCATTCGATTGGCTCTTTTTTTGGGTGGGCAAATTAATAATGGAGTAATAAGATTGCTGTATTGGAAATTCAGTAACAAAAGTAGAGCTTCGGGAATAGAGATTAAAGGGTTCATCAAATTGACTCTTGGTTTCGGGGAAAACATTCCAGTGGTGTAATAAGTGTAGATTACTACCTTTTGTGGGTTCTTTTTCTCATTTAGTCCTCTATAAATAATTATGGCATTTAAGAGGCCTGGATGTATTTATCTTGTCTTGCTTAATTAGAATATCCAGAACAATGCAACTCTTTTAGATGGTTTAGACTCTTGGAAGATGTATATGCCACAGTTTAACATAGGTTCTGCTTTGTTTTTTTCTTGCCTCCCATCTTATGCATTGTGGCAAAGTTATTGCTGCGTCTTCTTTTATTATTTCGTGTGCAGAATTCTGAAGTTCTTTTCTATGAACAATTATGGAGGACCTTTCTGCTGATACCTTTTAAGCTCATTACTGTGTTTCTTCACGAAGCTAGCCATGCAATTGCGTGTAAGCTTACATGTGGCCAGGTAGATGGATTATTCCCGTGAAATTGATGACTTGCTCATTGTGTTTTCTATGCTATGTAGCTTATGTTGTTGCTGGATGGGCATTCCTTGTTTGCTGAGGATATTTTGTCATCTGCTTTTATTTCTAGGTCGAGGGTATGCAAGTGCACGCTAATGAAGGTGGGGTAACGCTTTCGCGTGGTGGAATTTATTGGGTGATCTTGCCAGCAGGATGTATGGATATTTTTCTTATCCAACTGTTCATTTAATGAGCTCAAATGATTAGCTGAATGATAAGTAGATGCTGGTGCATTTCCGTCGTATGATTTTAAAATTTTGTTTTCCTATCTGATACTTAATTTTAAGTTTTGTACTGACAGATCTTGGTTCGTCGTTTTGGGGCATGCTTGTTATACTTGCTTCTATAAATCTGCTCACTGCTAAAATTGTTGCTGGATGCTTTATTGCTGCTTTGGTAGTGGTGCTTTTCATTGATAAAAATGTAAGACATGGAAATTCTACTGCAATATAATAATAAAAATCTACGAATAAGAGTTGGTTTTTAAAAATGTATGATTCTCCGTTGTTAATTTATTTCTTTTTCTTGCAATGATTTGAACAGTGGACACTCCGAGGACTTTGCATTGGTGAGACCTTTCATACCCTGACATTTCGGATTCTATAAGTGCATACCTTTTCAAACTCTGTCAAATTGTCTCTTAAAGGCTTAACCTTATCATTTTCATTGCTGTGGTATGGGTTCTGCAAGAATTTACTAAAGCTCATGGCCTTCATTATGTCATTCTCTTCATTGGTATGGCTTTGTTAAGTTCATCCTGTTCATTTTTTCTCCTAAAGTGATCCAAAATTCAACCTCGCTCTTATAAGTTTGCTTTGATTGCTTATTTATATCATCTCATGACATAATATGGTGTCTAATGAATTGCAGGTGTCATGAACAGTTTGTTCTCAGTATACGGTACAAACTATACCAGCCCCTCATTAGTAAATAAATTTGATATAAGGCATTTCAATCCTAACTTTAGTACTATACGATGCAGACATATACGATGATTTAATATCTAGGAGGGTCAATTCGAGTGATGCTGAAAAGTTTGCAGAAATTTGTCCCTGCCCTTGCAATGGTGTAGGATGGGGCGTTATATGGTAAGTCTTTCTTGTTTCAGCTCCGTATGTAAATAATTTTATTACCATGAATGTCGTGCTTGATAATGCTGATGTTTTCCAAGCAATTAGTGTTGAATTAATTGCTATCTTTTCGTAATGATTTTTGTAGGGGAATGATATCCTTCATATTTCTCTGTGGAGCCATGTATCTTGGACTCGTCATCTTATCTTGAGGTACCTTTTTCCATTGTTCTTGCTTATGCACACCTGTAGGCTATAGTATGGTTATTTCTGGTACGGTTTTTCATGATTTTTTTACATCGATATTGTTTCAGGTTACTTAATGTGGATTAATGGGACTGCTGAAACAACTTCTGAAATCTTCAATTTTCTTGATTGGTTCACATGATTGATAGCTTGTCAAAGATCGGTGTAGGTGAATTGTTTGTAACCTCATTCTTTGGATCCTGCTCCATATGGACAGGTTCTTTTACCTCTTGGAATCTCATCCGAGTGTATAGACATTAGTGAGGCTCATTGGAGTTTACAATTGAACTTACTCAGTTGGATACATTCGAACTCAGATCTGTACTTTCATTGAGTTAAAACAGTTCTACTGTTTTGTTCTTTAAAAGTTCTGAAACCATATTGTGGCACACTATGTTGCTCTTTGACATGATACTGTTAGATTAAGAAAATCAGTCAAAAACGCAGTACTACTTTCAAACTATGGTATAGAATGTATAATTTGTCCTAAAATTGCTCCGTCCAATAAATTACAACGCTAAGTGCCTAATATGTAACTGCTATCAAGCTATCAATGGGAAACATTTCTGCTGAACAAGCTAATGCAACCTCAAACTGGCTCCAGAGAGTGAGTTCATCTTCAACCTTCTCACTTCTCTCAGCAAAGAGCATGTTGTTGCTATCATAATTCAGGTGATCTTCAATGTAATGCGATCAGACTTATGTCACTGCAGCATTTTTTGACAACCCTGCATTTTAAATATTGAGAAGGAATACATGGTCAAATGTACAGATCATCGTCGGGATCTTCATCAGAATCTGGCCTCTCATCATCCGAGTCTCGAAAATATGTTATTTCACCCCTTCCAGAACTCTCAGGCGGCTGATCTTTGTCAATAAAATCCTTGTTCTCGGAATTGCTCTCACTGAGAGATTTCCGGCCATCATAGATATGAATAGGTTTGCCATTTCCTGGAGGTACATAAACAAATTGCATTGGGCCCCGTAGTTCAGAAAACTAACTTGATGAACTTGAAGGAAAACCAATCCTGGCTAGAATAGATCCTTACCCTGGTGTTCAAATGGAAGAACCACCTTTGCTCTGTCATTTCGTTCCTTTTCTGACAGCTGTAAATTGAATTGCACCTAAGAAAAATGAAAAACAATAAATCAAAATAAGTGAGGTTGACTTCTATGTAATTTTACAATTACCCTGAAATATAGCAAGGCACACAGTTCACGTGCAACCATTCATGATTCTCAAATCTTTTTTTTTTCCATTTTAGTAGAGGTCAAGTTACCTTAGGCACAAGGCTTTGAGATATTGCGTCATCTCCAGAAGCAGGTACGAATTTGATGCCTTCCTGCTCAATGTGGACCTCTTCAGACTAACAAATGCACATGGCAGCATCAGATATAATATCAAAGAACACTAATCCCACTTCTAAGAACAATGAAGAGAAGAATAAGAAGATACCATTATTCTGATTCGGCCATTTCTGCGTTTGAAACGTGCACTGTACTTTCCCCGTGAAAAATTATGCTCCACCAATGGAAGGCTACCAATATTTGTTCCCTGGTCATTTTCTGTTATGTTTATTGGTTCTAAACTGGCAACTATGGAGGACATGTACTCTAGAGTTGAAATAGTCTTCAGTTCATGAAGGTCTGAATGCATAGACCATAACGCACAAGAAACCTGGTCTGCCGCAAATTTAGCAGAAGTTAGTAACTATCGTAGATCGTAACTTACTACAAGAATGTATACGCATAAAGTGAATAATAACCATGCTGCATCGAGACTACTTAATTCCCTAACTGTATGACACCATGAGAGGGATGTATCTGTATATAAAGGCATAGTGCACAATTTATAAAGCATCCTTATTATGCCAGCACAGACTACTATTATGTCCCTAATTGTACAAATTGCCACATTTTCTTGATTCCCAAAAGAGAGAACTATGGTCATATTTGTGATCCACCATGCGTTGAAAATATTTAATTCCCCAACTGTATGACACCATGAATAGGATGTATCTTCTGTATATAAAGGCAGAGTGCACAATTTATAAAGCATCCTTATTATGCCAGGCTTTGCCAGCACAGACTACTATTATGTCCCTAATTGTACAAATAGCCACATTTTCTTGATTCCCAAAAGAGAGAATTACGGTCATATTTGTAATCCACCATCCCACCCCCAAACCTGCCAATTAATAGTCTGGCAAAATCAGCTGCAGTTCAGAACTATCAAGTAAGGATAAGTGAAAGGCCATTGTAGCAAATAGCGTACTCTTTTTTTTATATTTAAATTATACGTAAAAACTATTTTGCCCCCGACTTTAGCCAATAGCTCTTTGTCAACTTGTAATACTAAGAAACTCCAGATATGCAACTGCTTTTTTTTTCTCTTTCTAGATAAAATGCGAGAGCGTATGCAACTGCTTATGAATATGATACGGAAAAAATCAAAGCACAAGATAGATTGATGATTGCTAAAAGCAGCTCTAGCAGCACTATTTTAACCGGTTAGATGAACAAAGCCATACTGAAAAGAGAACCATGTCAAAGAAAACTAAAAGCAGAAACAGGATAGATTAATTTCTCAATTTCAGTTAAATGGAATTTGATTTACAAGAGAGGTCTTCAAAAATTTCAACTGAAAGTACAGAAGAGAATCATGAGAGAACCAGTAAGAACCCACCATGAGAACGAAGGTTGCTTAACAAAGAAGCAGTTGAAGAAGTGGAAGTATGTCTTAAAATCTCACTAACCTGAAGATAAAAGAAAAAATAATCAAATTGCATATGTGATACACAAGTGACAACTCAAATATCATACCATTTCCAATATTTTCCCACATTTCAATTGCCAGATGTAGGCATAATTTCAATTCAAGAAACCTTTTACAATGATCAAGAGTAAATATTAATAAAAAAATTACACGTTCTACGGTCCATTCAACATCCCGAGTTAAGTAAGCAAACACCTTATATGACCAAACATGAAACAGGGATTTTGAAATAACATACACTCAACATTAGACTAATGATTACAAACACAATTCAAAGATAAAAATATTCATCTTTTTTTATTATTATCAGTCTTACAGACTTTAAATTGCAAATAAAACCAGAATACTCTTTTCCTAAGAAGTCTAATGATGCATTCCTATCCATGATTGGTTCTTTAGGAAGCTTCCTCCCAAACAGACAGAAACACCATCCACTTAATTAGATGTTAGAACCAGTCAATGCACCATGTCAAACAAGGAAGTTGAAAATCACCATTCATGCTCTTTCTTGATCACCATCACTCTCAATTAAAGACAAAGTGTGACCAATAAGTACAAGTCAATACGAACCAGAAAGTGGATAGGATAATTACCGAGTCTATAGCAACTGCAAACCTCCCTTTTCGTTCTTCAACAAAATCTGAAAACCAACCCAATCAATACCATAAGCAAACTCCCACAGTACTATTAACACAGTGAAAATCATGGTAACAATTTACCTTTCCCCAATTCGATAATCGAAGAAAATACTTTCCCCAAGTCCTTTACATTCTTGCATAAGCTGGTGGTCACTGCAGTTTCTGCCAAATGGTTATCGATGATTCCACTTTCTGCAAGTCGGGATTTCCAACCAAGAGGGTCCGTATGACAGTCCAGAATCCTCACCCTTCATTGTACGTTCAACATTCCAATGAAGAAATAAAGAATCAAACTTTCATTCAAAAACAGCATTATCTAAACAACCCGGATCCATAAACAGCTAAATAGAATGGTACCATTTGTCCAACGAAGTGGGGCCCAATAGCTCGACATAGAACTGCGGACTCCGAGCAAAAGCAACCAGCACAATACCTCTACAAATATGAACAATAATTACAAAACCATTGGAAAAAAAACCCATACTTTCAATCAACTTAGAATGCAAAGGAAAGATGAAAATTTTGGGAATTAGGACTTACTGAGCCTGGGACTTTGAAGCTTTGATATTGGAAGTGAGTTGGGTTAGGGTATGGTTGAAAACGAGGGGAGCGAGTGGTGCATGGATGGAGTCCTTGATGGTGAGAGCAGGGGCGTGCTCGCCTTCTACAGCTCCATCGCGAAGAGCTCGGACGATGGCTTCTGCCGCCATAGCTCTTTCACTGTGCCGCCGCGGCGTTTTCAGTTCAAACTGTGGTCCGACTTTTATTTTTCTTTACTGCTAAAGCGGTTAGACCCTCCGCCCCCAATTTCAAGCGTTAGATTATTAGGTTGTTATTTGCAATTTAGTCGAGTTAAGTTTTGTTTAATTCGATTCAGGTTAAAGTTTAGTGCACTACATACCAAAAATAAAATTACATATAAACATCCTACCTAAAGGTTGTTCGCCAGCCTTGGGCGCCCGACTAACCGACACCACAGTCATTTCCGGAGTTGTAAGTCACGGTAGTCCAGCACCAAAAATATGTGGCGGGGTTGTACTCGTATGTTGCACAAGGGACCCTCATCTATTAGACCAAGGATATCCCCACACTGCGCTCAACGAGCTTCAAACCCAGGGTTCCCCCCTAGAATTCCACACTCCCAACCAATGGGGTACACCCGTGGATGTATATAAACATCCTACCTACTAAATAGCAATGCATTCCTGTCCTTGATTGATTATTTAGGAAGCTTTCCAAAAAGCATGAACATATTATTACACATTATTACAGGGTATGATTTACCAATGCCTAATTTTTAACCACATATCCATATTGTTATAAAAAAAAAGAAAAAAGTACATATCTATGACTTTGGTTCTTTAAAATAAGTTTGGAAATTAAAATTCTTTGTTTGCATTTTTTTTGTTACAGGTAAGTTTGATAAGGTGTGAGGTCTCACCTCCACGTGGTAGCATCTCAGCCGTTTTAAAATTGATTAAATCTCAAATGTTCAGAATTAATCATCAGAAGGAAATTGATGGAGCGGGATTAAAAGTAGGAGATCAAGTGGACGTGAGAAATAGGGTGGGCGACGGCTCCTTGATAACGACGATGTGCACATCTTCCCTGACATGGAGTGAACATGGCGACATCCACTCAAGCCGACAAACCTCTATAGAAGAGAGGTACTATCTCTATAATAGACAATTCACTACTCACTACTCAAAGAACATACACTCTACAATCTAACTAACTAAAGCGTCAGAGCTCCCAAACCCGGCTAAGTCTTGACTGTTTCTTTGTCTTCAGAAATTGTTCTGATCACTCTAGGTCGGTCACTCGTAGAAGGTATAACGAACATTGTCATTGGCATCACCTATCTTTCGAGTATTAGAAAGTAATTTTCTTTTTCCAAGCGATTGATTGTACTTATGGAAATCTAATTATTTTGTACTCAACTTATTATGTAATTGTTGTAAGTTTGAATATGTCCACCTAAGTGTTCGGATAAAAAGATATATTAATAGTACAATTCAACCACCTCTAAAATGTTATCCTAGTTCTACCACTGGCTCCATCATATTATAAAATCACTAACACATACTTTTTTCGTCCCATAAATATTGACATATTTACTTTTTGCACAATATTTTTAGGAGAGTTGATGTGGCAGAGAATAATTGTGGAAAAGTGAGGATATTTTTAAAAAATAGTTGGTGCAATCTCAAAGTTATTAGAGCATGTACAATGGGAGACTTTTAGTCTCCATTTGTTTACATGAAGTCCCGATTTTATTTACAATGGGAAACTTTTAAGGGTGACTTTTACTCAACTTTTGTGACATACTCCCTCTGTCCCACTAGTAACGGCAAATTACTATTTTCAAAGTCAAATTTGATAAACTTTGACCATAAATATAAAATTAATCTATATATAATAAATATATCATGTGAGATATTATTGAATTCATTTTAACATATATTTTCTAAATATCAACTTTTTATTCAAAATCGATATATGTAGTTAGAGATATTAACAGTCAAACATGATCATTGAATACTGTGAAAAACCAAATAAACCATTAATGCTGGAACGGAGGGAGTAAATGAATTGGGTCTCTTGGGGTAAAGTTACTGGGAGGTCATCGTATCTCTCAAAGATGTATTTTTTAAGCACTTATTGCTTACTAACTACAACTAAGTAGCTAGTGGCAAGTGGCAAGTCTGGATCGTCCATAGAGACATGAGATATTCTCAAGTGTTTGCTCATAAAATGGTAAATTCTACGCTAGATATATAGATATTCATATATAAAAGCACATAAAGAGGGGGGTTTTGGGTTTTGTTTTCCTAAGTTAACAATTCAAAGACAAGTTAACCTAACAAAGCATACAATAACTAAAACGAGATTAAATATGAATTACGGAGTCTTGGGGGCAATT
>JAULKM010000012.1:6380881-6394859 GCA_032355605.1 Rubia tinctorum | reverse complement strand
AGTTGATGTTTGTAGTTTTGTGTGACATAGGTTGATTTTTTGTAGTGTTTTTTTCTTATGTTGACGTTTTTCATTTTCTGGGTGAAGTTTAGATGATAGAAATTGATTTTTTTTATTTTTGGTTGAGATTAGTTAATTATTGTAGTGTTTTTAAAAAAATTGATAATTGAAATTTTGTTGATGTTTTTATGATTTTTAATCGACGTTTTGTTAGTTGTAGTCGACGTTTTTTTAAATTTTTATTTGATTTTTTATATATTTTTTAGTTGATATTTTATGATTTTTCGTTGATATTCTGCTATTTTTTGCCGATGTTTATAATTTTCAGTTCAATGATCATATTAATTAATTTCATTTTAAAAAATATTTTTTCCCTTATTTGAATTTTTTTGCAGGCTGCAAGATGGCGGGAAAATGAGGGGGGGGGGGGATTGGACAAAAAAAACCCCAAATTGGGTTTAGATTGTTATTAATTAGAAATCAGGGAAGTTATTATAAATTATAATTTAATTTTTCATTTTCTTTTCCCGCGGTTATTTGAAACTTACTATATCTTCTCCAATTTCCTCACTCATTTTCTCTCTCTCATTTTTGCTTTGTTCTATGTTCCTTTTCGCCATTGATTCTCTGCAAATTCCTCGTCGTTTCTTCACCAAATTCGTCATCGTTTTCTGCATTTTCTTCGTCGTTAATAATTGATCGTCGTTCGTATTATATTATTTAATAATCGTTCGTCGTTCCGATTTAACACATTTGTTGCTTATTTGTTGTAGTCTATAGGTAGGGCTAAGGGAAAAGTTGGAGGTCTTCCTCCTAAAACTGTTGGTGACATGACCAAGGAATGAAGGCGGTTTCTCCCAAACCATAGAAGTTGTCTCAGCCTTCTCCTGGTTCGTTTTTTGTTTTTCATTTTAAATATTTGGAGTTTCGCATGTTTTATTACTTGTGTTTATATGTGTGTTTTTTTCAGTTTTGTTGTTGTTGACTTTTTTTAGAGTATGCTTACTTTTTTTTATTTGTAAGTCAGATCTGCATGTTTTGACTCCATTTTATAACATGCATTTGTTTATTTTAGAAGTTGCATGTGTTAGTATAACATACTACCCAGTCCCACAATGATGTTCTGAAATGAAAATGACACCAATATTAAGAAAGTGAGGGACAAAGGCTGAAAGTAGGGGGCCAAAAGCTGAAAAGTGGGGGACAAATGTTGAAAAGTGGTATTTTAGGTATGATTGTTAGACTAAAAATGGAAAGAATGGATATAGGAAGATCATTGTGGGACGTCTCAAAATGGAAATTAGGAAGATCATTGTGGGACGGAGGGAGTATACAATAGATGATATATCAAAAGATACATATTCGAAATTAAAGGAATCCAGAAATCGGATGAAGTAATATTGTGCTACAAAATAAAATTTCATTACTAGATAGGGGTTATGCTACACAGGAGTGGAAAGCCTTGTTTCTGGATGCAGAAATAAAGGTGCTGCCAATTGCAGTCTCGGATCATAGTCCGTTGGTACTCTGAACAGAAGCAACGGAGGAGGTAGGAGGTAGATATGAATCCTTTCGGGCCAAAAATCCGGCAGCAAGAGAAATTGTGAATGCGGTATTGGATTGTACAACAGCTCTTTCGGAATGGTTACCTGTAGAATTGGCATAAATCATTTTATGGGAATCTAGATCAGAAGATCAAGTTGGTGGAGATCAAGAATGTGGGATGAGGAGCAGAGGAGGTACAGATTAGGAAGCTTCTGGAGTTTCAAATTGATTATTGGAGACAAAGAGCCAGCCAAAATTGGGACAAGCTAGGGGATGCAAATCCCAAATATTTTCATAAGTGGGCAACCAGGAAAGCAAAGAGGGGCAGAATTTTGGGGAAAATAAATCACAAAGTGGCCAATGGTTATCAAACCAGACTAAGATCTCTCAATAATTTCATGATCAATTCAAGTAGGTGTACATTCAGCTGCATAATTATCCCATCGTGAATGGTTATTATTTTTCCCAGGAACAACTACTCCCTCTGATTTGTTATTTATGTCACACTTATTATAAAATGGATGTTTTCTTTTATTTGGCACTCTTTCCATTTTTTGCAAGATTCCTTCAATTTCATCCACTCATTCTATTTTTTATTTTCTACATTCAATTTCATCCATTCATTTTCTTCACCTAAATCCAAACACTTAAACTTATGATGTCATAAATAGAAAAACGGAGGAAGTACTCTGTTTTTTCACGTTTAGGTTGAAATGAATGCTTAGTAAACCTTTCACTACCCATCCCCTCACATGTAACTGTATTATTGGTGGGCCTCTTAATATGTCTCCTCATGTGCATTGATATTATTCATCGTGCAAACGTTAACATAAAAGGGGTCAATAGTCACTCAATGAGAATTTACGTCCACTGAGCTGATCAGGCCAATTTTAAGATCTGATTTCATATTGAGTGGGTTTCCTGGCAAGCGGCATGTCCATAAACTTATTGACAAGCTACTTTTTTTAAGCTTATACACTGCATTTGTCAAATTACATACTAAATTAGAAATTTTGGAAAAAAATTATGTTTTATATTTTCACATTCAAAACATATTATTACTTGTTTTAACTTTTAAAATACAAAATTTAAATTTTATTAAAAAAAATTACAACATTTAAGGTAAAAATCATCGTGGATTGTCCATAAACTTATGGAAACGCTACCTTTCCTGAAACTTTCTTTTTCATATCAGAGTTATTATTTTTTATGATAAAACTAATCGATATTATGTAGAGGTGGTTGAATAGGTTATATATTCAGCTACAATTTTATCAATCACAACGGTAAAACTCTTATCACATTCCTACATATCACACAAGAGAATTCAAAAAATAATTCCCTATCAACTTATAGTGCTGGAATGACGAGATCATATATCATATGTGAATTAAATAGGCCATTTTAGTTGATACTCCTTCCGTCTCAACTCTATTTGTACTTCTATTTTTTGACACTATTCTCTATCAAAATTTGACCACATATTTAAATAAATATATGAACAACAACATTATCGTATATGATATTGTTCAACTCGTGCTAACAAATAGTTTCTAAGAATCAACTTTTTATTTGTCGTTATTATATATAGTTAAACATATTAATGGCCAAACATATATATATATATATATATATATTTAGCAACGTGATAATAATTGCAGTACAAATAGAGTTGGAATGGAGCGAGGACAAAAATTTATATATTAACAAATGTTATATGTAGAGGTGTAGGGCAAATCATATTCTTCCACGTATTTTACAAATTCTAGGTTTAGTAGAGTTAAAAAAATAGAAAAATAAGGGCTGATTTATAGTACACGTAATAGAATCAAATTTATCCAATATTTTAACATACTTACAACATTTACTAACGTATAAATTTTTTGGCAGAGGGAGTAAATCCCAACTTGCCAACGCCCTCCTCCAGTCCCAATCCACACATATGACCTTTCTACGTCTATCTCGTACACTTTCCCCATATATCTAATAATAGCGTCTTTATCTATAATTCCATACCAAAATCTTCACCAGAATTCCAGCATTAGCATCAGCACTATCTCATCGTCCACACCTCGGCATGCTCTTCGACGCATTTGATCTTATCTTCCAACTTTTACTTGTAAAATAATACTGCGTCGGCCCAGCCTCATTAATCTTCATTTTGTAAGGTTAAAATTAACAAAAGTCAAACCATTTGGTAGAATGTGCGTTTCTGGCATACACGTGGCCTTATATTGCAATTTTAAAAGGTCCTTGTGGCGTAAATAAGTATCCTCATTTCAATTATTAAAAAAAACTACACGTATTCTATTTCGTAATACAAAATCTTACTTTATACCGTTTAACCGTTAGATGGAGTTATGTTTTAGTTAATATAATCATATAATTTTTAAAATATTTCAAAATGCATTTCAAAATATAAATAATTATAATATGATCTGAAAAGTTACCTGAACGGGATTTCCATAATTGGTATAATCATTTTCTCATTTTATAATCTTCAATAAATGTATTTAATTGTTAATATCTTTAACTGCTTATAAAATCGATGCATAAAATGTTGACATTTAGAAAATATGTATTACAATAGATTTAACAATATGATATATATATATATTATTGAGTTCGTCTCTTGAAAGACGGTATTTTCACAAGTCATGGAAAGACCAAGATTTAAAATGTAAATTAGAAGAAATGAAGTTAAAATTTTTGGATTGCATGAATCGGATTGTAAATTTTATAATTACTACATGTTGCATAATAAAATTTTAATATTGCAACTAAAATCTTTTACTTTTTATTATTGTAATTAAACTCCGTCTTTCTATAAGGCTATGGAAAAGACGGTCTTTCCCAAGACTTTGCCCATTATATTACAGATATTTATATATTTATTCAAATATATCGTCACACTTTTAATTGAAAAATTATTTGCTACTTTAGTTGAGATAGAAGGAGTACTCTTTCTATTTTCCTTAAGTTTCGCATGATAGTTTGAGATGTATTTTTAATCAAATTTAATTGTCAAAAAAAAAATTAAAAAGTAAAAAAGATTTATGATTTAATACTACTTACTTTTTACAAAAAAAAAAAACTATAAAGTCTTCTTTAGTTCGCTTAATAATTAAACATACTATTTTATAAATTAATATAAGAATTTTATTTTTATTTATATAACAAGATTCTTGGTATAATTTTAAAATTATTTAAAAATTAATTAAAATATAAATTAAAATATAAATACAATGATTTCACTTTAAGCACAAAATATTGTTTTAGATCGACTATTCGTTAGATAAGGTTATTTTATATTTCATATAATTAATAATGTGATTTGATATTTATTGCAACAAACTTATATAACTTTGAAATTCTTTTAAAATGTACTGTAATCTATCAATAATTATAAGTTGACTTAAAAAAAATTTGAAACAAAATTTTCATTATTTATTTAACCGTTAATCGATAACACGGGACTTTCTCTACTTTAAGAAGTTATGAGAATTATATTTTCTTGAATAAAAATAGAGATTAAAATAATAAGTGCGTCAAGTAGAATGGAAGGATCACTCACATAATCATAACATAAAGATTACGCTGATTATAATACTAATCACACGGTCATTAACGCATCCGTTTAAGTTGGGTGTTAATATATCACACATTGTATTTTACTTACTTACGTCCTAATATGTATGTACATGTATAAAATAAATTTTAATATAAAAAAACAAAAAAACAAATTAATTTTTATATTAACAAAATAAAATTGAAAAACAAAAATTAAAATGAAATTATTTTCGTCCCACCTCACCGCCACCGTCGCCCATGTCCACCGACCATGTCTGCCGCCGTCGCCACCACCTTGCAGCCGTCGTCGTCCAATTTAGGGTTAGGAGAACGGGGAAAGGAGTTCGTCCGAGGTGGGGAGAAGGCGTCCGTCCGGGCTGGGGAGAAGGAGTTCGGCCGGGAAAAGAGACCGGGGGGGGGAGAAGGAGTCCGTTCGGGGAGCGGGAGAACGGGGTCCAACCGGGAAAGGAGAACGGGGTGGGGAGAAGGAGTCCGGCCGGGGGAGAGGGAGAACGGGGTCCGGCCAGGAAAGGAGAACGGGGTGGGGAGAAGAAGTTCGGCCGGGGGAGAGGAGAAGGAGTCCGGTCGGGAAAGGAAAACGGGGTGGGAGAAGGAGTTCGGCCAGGGGAGAGGGAGAACGGCTCACGGCCGGGAAAGGAGAACGGGGGGGGGAGAAGGAGTCCAAACGGGGGAGAGGGAGAACGAGGAGAAGCACGGCGGGGATCCGGTGGCGGCGACGTTGGGCTGGGGGCAGACGACGGGGAAGACGACCGGGGGGCGGGACTGGGCTGAGCGAGGTGGGGCAGGGAAGATGGCCAGGGGACGCTGGCTGTCGGAAATCACCACCACCGCCGCCAGCGACACCACCGTCGCCGATATTAGATTAGGTTTTAAAATAAATTTTAATTATTTATAATTATTTTATTTTCTTATTCTTTAAATGAAAATTAAAATACATTATATATACAATACGTATAAATACAGAGCGTATACAGTAAAATACAGGGCGTGATATAGCAATCCACTTAACTTTGAGGTTGGTATCGGGAAACGGGTCAACAGATTAGCCCCAGTGGGCCCGTTAGCAATAACCTAGAGAATCGCATCATCTGCCTCGGGGTGTGGGCCTCCTTTCGCGCCTGCACATGATCCTTTCACTTCTTCCAAATACCAGAATTCGCTGCAACTGAAAAGGGAAAATTCCGCCCGGGCCCCACCCTAGCCCCTTCTGAAAGCTTCCGTCCCCGTCTACTAACGCCGTCCGTCTCTCGGCCGGCTACACTGGTGGGGATTTGGAAGCATCCGCAAATCTAACGGGAAATCTAACGCCGTTAGAGGTTGTCGTTTGCTTTCAGGAAACCGTTGCCTTCTAAAAACATCCAGATAACTCCCGCTTTAAATTCCCCCCAAACCCCTCCATGGAAATTCGCTCTCGACTCTCTTCTTCAAGCGGAATACTCTTCTTCCTCTGCTTTCTCTCTCTAGGGGTTTGAGTGGACGCTCTGCGATCGCATGGAGGCGGCTAGCAACGGCGGTTCTGCGGCGGCGGCGCCGGGTAGGGCGGTGAAGCTGAGGTGTTCGGTGATGACGTACGATTGGGGGCGCATTGGCCCGGAATCAACCGTGGCGCGCCTCTATGAGAGGAACAATATGGTTGAGGTGGAGGAAGGGATGACGTATGCTGAATTCTGGATGGGGACGCACGAGTCCGGGCCCTCCTACGTGGCGGAGGACGGCGGCGCTGACCGGGAGTTGCTGAGCTTGAAGGATTGGATTGTGCAGAGCCCCAGGATAAGGTCTTTGCTAGGGGATAGGGTGTTTGAAGAATGGGGCCCCAATCTTCCCTTTCTCTTCAAGGTGAGCTCAACTTCAATTTGAAATTTTGCATCTTTTTTGAGCTTTTATAATGAGTATATGTAATGGAGTAGACAAGGTAAGTTAATATTAATGAGCTTTTCAATTCTTGTGTGTTTTTTATTGAGGGTAGTAATGTAGGATTGTGTTTGATAGTAAAGGTAATTTTTTTCTTAATGAGTTTTCTTGTATTAAACTGTAATTCAGGTGCTGTCAGTAAGAAAAGCACTGTCAATTCAAGCTCATCCGGACAAGGAGTTGGCGAAGAGTTTGCACAAGGCTCAGCCAAAGCTTTACAAAGATGCTAATCACAAGCCTGAGATGGCTTTGGCTTTGACTCAATTTGAGTCCTTGTGTGGATTCATCAGTCCCGAGGTAACATATTAGGTTGATGATCTGATTTGAATGATGATTTGCGATTCTGATTAGTGCTGAATGGATTGTGATATTGTTCTACTGTGAATCTATAGGAATTGAAAGGCGTTTTTCATAATGTTCCTGAGATTGCGGAGGTGGTGGGCAGACCAGTGATTGATAAACTGCTTCAGATGGAGGAGGTGGAGGGATCAAGAGAAGCTTTGGAACTGATATTTACTGCACTCATGTCGGCCAACGCGGATGTAGTTAAACAAGCACTATCCAGATTGATTAGTCGCCTAAGCCTGAAGAAGGAGGTAATTTATGGGATTTTGGAACTTTGGACTTTTTGTGAAAAAAAATGGATTGCTGGTGTATTCTTGGTACAAGCTTTTCTATGCAGTTTCCAGTGATTTGAGGGTTAGATTCTGATGGAAGTGGCACAAAATGAATTTGGCTATAGTTTGTGTTTTCATTTTTGGAATCTTGAAGTACACAGCAGTTAAGGCTTTAATCTGGTATCATAGCAAATTAGCAATCGATTACTATTAATTGGTAGTTATTCTTATGATTGAGTGTAAGTTTATAATGCCATGGCATGGTAGCGAGGTTTTGTACTAGTACCTCGTCTAATCAATTTACTCGTGATTTCTAGATTCCTAAGTTCTACTGTATAACTAAAACAATTAGTACCAGTTTGTCTCAACTGTTTTTCTTTTCTTCTCCTATCCAGGCAAGGGAGTTGACAGAAAAGGAGCAGCTGGTTTTGCGACTTGAAAAGCAGTATCCGGGTGATATTGGTGTCCTGGCAGCATTCCTGTTTAACTACATCAAGCTAAATCCCGGTCAAGCTTTGTATTTAGGGGCAAACGAGCCTCATGCATACATCTATGGTGAGTGTGTAGAGTGTATGGCAACTTCTGACAATGTTGTTCGTGCTGGCCTTACTCCCAAGGCCCGAGATGTCTCAACTCTCTGTTCCATGCTCACTTACAAACAGGTGAATAATGTCATTGCACTTCGCGATTTGTGATAAAAATGTCATTGCACTTCATGATTTGTATTTCACTATTCGAAGCCCTCATCAAGCTGTCCATTATTAACTGCAGTTCTCCCTGTGGGATTTTGTTTCTGTTTCGTGATTGTGGTCAGTTACTCATCCTTTTCACATTGGCATTTGGATTTCTGTTATAGGGCCTACCGGAAATCCTTGAAGGCATTGCTGTGAACGAGTATGTATACAGATACCTCCCTCCATTCGATGAATTTGAGGTTGACCATTGCATCCTCCCCCGCGGAAAGGAGGTTGTTTTTCCTGCAATACCCGGTCCCTCCATTTTTCTAGTCATGGCGGGAGACGGGACCATCTCTTCTGCTTCTTCCGAGGATGTAGTTGTGGAGGGTGATGTACTGTTTACGCCGGCAAACACCAAGTTACATATAACAACTACATCTGGCTTAAATTTGTACAGAGCAGGAGTGAATAGCAGGTTCTTGTAAGGAGGAGTTTGGAGCAAATAAGCATGTCTCAGTTAAGACAAATGATATATCTATACATATATATATATATAGTTAGAGATAGGTGAAGCTAATGTAATGCTTGAGTTGGCAAATGTTGTCTCCACCCAATTTTACCCTTTATTGGCAAGCCCTGTATGATTAAGGCCATGTTCAGTTGGTTTATTTTCAGCGTATTTCAGCAAAAATAAACTAAATTCAACACTAATAGACTAAATTGAACACCAATAAACTTAGCATTGAAAGAAAAAAATAAATAAACTAATATTTATTTATTTTCTTGACATGTACCGATTGGATAGTAAGTTGAAAAATAGAATACGTTACGAGTACAACATCATTTTGGGAGTTATTCTTTTCATTTTTTGAAAGAATCAAATACTAAAACTTCAATTCAATACCAATAAACTCAATTCAGTACAAATAAATTAAATTTAACTTAAATAAATTAAATTCAACACTAATAAATTAAATTCAGTACCAAATAATGTCAACTGGACATGGCCTAAATGGCACAAATCCTTCAAATTAGATGTAAATTTGTTAATAGCTGAAGTCTGAGCAGAAATAAGGAGCTTCAATACAAAAAAGAATTGAGAAACTGCAACTTCAATACAAAAATAAGGAAATTGAGACAAAAACTGCAGCTTCAACTATTTTGTATTTTCACCGGTGATTCCATTTTCTATAATCAAGGTTGCAGAGAGAATTAGAAACTGCAATAGGTGGCAAATAGGCGGTCGAGTCGAATATGAATTGGGTAATATGAGTTGTTAAAAAATATGAATATGATCCATTTCAATCCATTTTATGATGGGTTTAAAATGAGTAGGGTGGGTTGGGTTGAAACCCGCTTAATCTAAGGATAAAAACTTATTAAATTCTGGATAAAAAAAAAGAGTAAACCCACATGTTTCAACCCATACATGAACTTATATGGGTTTATATACCAACTCATATGGGTAAACATGTGGGTTTCAACTCATATATTGACTCGTATGATACAAACTCATATGGGTAAATTTGTGGGTTTCAACCTATATGAGTATACCCGCGGTCAACCCGCAAACTCAACTCGTCCAACCCATATTTTTCAAATATCCGTTTGAACCGTTACCCATTTAACTAATTGTCCATTTTATCAATACTCACTTGGGTTTAAAATAACCTGCTTAACTCACGGGTTATGGGTCTAAACTGCAATTTGTAACAAAAATAAGGAGCTTAAGATTTAAGAATATACACAAAATGGTAGGGAAATTCTAAATGCAAGTAATTTTAATGAAAGATGTACTATATTACCCTTGATTAGTTTTAATCTTAATCAAATTTTAATTATTTAACTTCGTGCATGCCAATTTGGGTTTGAGTTTTATTATTAATTTTAAAATTTATAATTAATTCAAGTACATGAAACAAATTTTAAAAGTTGAGTTGGTCTCGTGATAGAAGGTATGTCCATAAAATCCACTTATTTTTTACCTTATACATTACATTTGTTAAATTATATACTAAATTTAGAATTTTAAAAATATTTATTTTTATTTTATATTTTATATATTTTCACATTCAATTACACATTATTACTTGTTTTAATTTTAAAATACAATATTTAAAATTTATAAAAATTGCAACATTTTAGATAAAAAGTAGAGTGGATTGTCCATAAGCTTATGGACAAACCGTCTTTCATGAAACTTTCTCTTAAATGTTTAGGTTTAAGAAAATAGTCCGTCTTTGAAAAGACGGGTTTTTCATAAGTTATGAAAATGGCAAAGTAAAAACTGCAAATTAGAAGAATTCAAGATAAAAAAAATTGAGTTGCATTAATCGGGTAATAAACTTATAATTATTTCACGTTGCATAATAAATTTTTAGTATTGCAACTAAAATATTTTACATTTCTATAATTTCAATTCACCCCGTTTTTCCATATGCATATGGAAAAATGATCTTTCCCAAAACTTTGCCTTAAGAGAAGGTCTCCTATTAGACCCCTAACAGTTAGACCAATCATAAGAAATCTCATTTTTATCATTTTTAAGATCGAATTATAATTATTTATATGCTGAGAATCATTTTTAAATATTATTATAATTAAAGGTATTTCATTGCAATAAATAAAAGTAAATATTAAATTACTCTATTATCCATATAAATTATTAAATGACCCGTCTAACGGTTAGTCGATTTAAAATAAAAGTTTGGGTATTTATAATAAATAAACAACAGTGAAAGAAAGATCACAAGTTTTGTCTTGTTTTGGGAGCCTAAAGTTTAGGCAGGGATTATAATAGAATTATTTAACATTTTAATTGGGATGAGATTCTTTTTTAAAACTGAAAATAATTTGGAAAATATAAAGTTTTGTGTTGATTTTTACAAAAACATGTATGCTCAATGTTTAGACGATGTCAATAAAATAAAAAGAAGAAAACAAAAAGAAGACTAGAGGGAAATTAACAACAGTGAAAACAATTTACGCTGGGCATTTTGACTTCTCATTCAGTGAATCAGTAATTAACGACAGTGGCGGAAATTAAAGGGTGTTGATATATCTCACCCTGTATTTTACTCTCTTTACGCCCTAATACGTATATACACGTACAATGTTAATTTAAAATTTATAAAAAATACAAAAACAAAACCCCCAATTTCCCTAAAAAATAAACCCTAATTTTAGTGGATTGCTATATCATGCACTGTATTTTACTTAGTTATGCCATGTATTTTGTACTAAATATATACCTTGTGTATTATGGATATTTTTAAATCAATAATGAAATTGAATAGATATTAATTATTAATTGTATTTAATGTTAACTAATCACAATTAAAAATGATGTCTAAGAAGGCGGAAGACCGCGGCGGTAGTGGCCGGCCCCGGTTCTCCATCCAATTCCCTTCTCCGATTTTTCTTCTCCGGTTCTCCTTCCCCTTCCCGGGTCCGGTTCTTCTTTCCCGGTTCTCCATCCACTTTCCCAATTCGGTTCTCCTTCCTTGGTTCTCTATCCCCTTTACATGTTCGGTTCTCTTTCTTCGGTTCTCCTCCCTTTTTTCCGGTTCTCCTCTCCTTTTCCAGTACTCTTCCCTTCTTTCCCCATTTCTCTCCTTCCGAATTCATTTATTTTCTGATCTCATTTTCCTCTCAGTTTTGGTTCTCCCTTCCTCCCAATTTTGGTTCTCATTTCCAATATTCTTACCCATTTTCGGTCCTCCTTTCAAATTTTACTCTAAAAATATGTTATTCCATTGTTATTTTCAAATAATTATTTTAAATTTTAACTTTATTTTTATAATATTATGTTTGATTATAGATTTTTATAATATTATATATTTCAATATTATTTTTATTTTTCAATTTAATCCAAACAATATTTTTAAATTATTCTATTTAATTATAATTATAATTTTTACATTTCAATCTTTAGTTTTAAATTATTTCCCATATTATTTTAAAATTTTACATTTCACGTTACAAACCATAGAAATATAATACTCATGTGATATTCATCTTATATGTTATAAAAATAGCTTACATATTTAGTTCTGTTCAAAGAATTATTTAATTCTGTTATTTACAAAATAAATAAAAATTATATGGGAATATCACCAAATTTTACTCTAAAAAAATTCATTCAAGTGTTATTATTTATGTCAGTTATTTACCGAAATAAGTACTAATTAAATGGAACTATCATCAAATTTTACTTTAACATATTTCTATTCAAATGTTATTTTCAGATAATTTTTAAAATTTGAACTTCAATTTTTTAATATTATTTTTGCTATTTTCTTCTTAAAATATATTATATTTCAACATTATTTTAATTTTTCAATGACATCCTAACATTATTTTCAGATTGTTCTATTTCATTAAAATTTTATTTTCATATTTTTCATTAATTCCCACATTACAATCTAACTTCAATTTAAATTAAAACCCTATTTCCATAAACCATTTATTTTATAAACCCTCAAATTTTAAATTTTAATGTCAAAACAATTTAAAATCCAAAAACTATTTTCAAAACCAAAACCCTAACTTCATCCCCCCAAGGCGGCGCCGCCTCCCCCTCCCAAACCTATTATTCACCACCCTCCCAAAGCCGCCGCCGGCCTGCCCAAAATCCCCCCTTCAGCTTCCACCACCCCCACCCCAAGGTCGGCCGCCGTGTCAGGCCCCTCCTCAACCCGCATCGTGCTCAGCCACTCAGCCACCCCCACCAACCTCCCCCCTTCCGTTGCCCTCACCCCTGACCCATCCCGCTAATAGCCGATTCTCCGCTGCCCCCACCCGTCGGATTCCACCATCCCGCACAAAAACAAAGTTTTGCAGGTCCAAACAGAAAAAACTACATTTTCGTAACTTTCGCTGAAAACAATATTTTCTGGCCATAAAAGGGGGAAAAGAACCTAAATCGGTAATTTTGTTTTCCATTATTTTCTACGCCGGTGTTGGATGGCGGCAGGTGGCGATAGGCGGCGGATGCTGGTTGTTGAAGGATTAGTGTGGAAAGGGTGAGAGGGGTTGAGAAAATGATGAAAGAGGGAGATGGAGATTTATAGCAACACCCTAATTTTATAGCACCGCCACCAGTGCCACTTTCGGCGCCACCGACGACGAGAACCCTCCCCACATTCTTTCCTGGAAGTTGGCGTCGATTGGAAACGAGAACCGGAGACGGGCGTTGGGGTGGAGGCAACGAGAGCCGGAGATAAAGGACCGAAGACGAGAGCGGGGCAGCGAGATGAGAATCGGAGACGAGATGAGAACCGAAGACGAGAACCAGGAAGGAGATCGGGAAACGGAGAACGGGGATCAGGAACGGGAAAAAAACTGGGGAACGGAGAGCGTGGACGGGGAAGGGGAAAGAGAACCGGCGACGGAGAACGGGAGAAGGAGAGGAAAATGGGGAGGTGGAACGCGAACCGGCGGGGAGAGAGGAAGAAGGAGAGGCAACCGTGGAGGGGGAAGAGAATCGTAGGTGGAGAACGGAGGAATGAGAGGACACCGGTGAGGGGAAACGAGAGCCGACGGCATAGAACGGAGGAAGGAGAGGAGACCGGTGAGGCGGAATGAGAACCGGCGGCAAAGAACAAAAGAATGAGAGGAAACTGGGGGGGAAGAGAA
>JAULKM010000012.1:6339070-6361818 GCA_032355605.1 Rubia tinctorum | reverse complement strand
TGACCCAACCCATTATGATCCAACCCATTAAGACCCATTAATAAATGGGTTAAATGGATAATGACCCATTGGATAATGGGTTAATTGGGTTTGGATAATGGGTTTATCCAATTAACCCATTTGACGGGCCTACATCTCACCTCCTTCGTAACTAGGGATGCGCTTTGATCCAATAATTCCGTATTCACCCCCGTAACCTCACTTCCAGTCCTAACAAGACCCCGCTTAAATGTCTTAAGCCTTGTGTAGGTCGTAACTGTTCGATGCGGGAGTAAGCCTATTACATCACTGGGCTTCCACTATAACAGTTATCCTAAGCCTAGAGAGGAAAAGGAATTAGTGCTTTGTGATAACTCTAGGGTTAACACGACCCTAGTTGCTGCAAACTATGAATGCATAATTATCGGGGTAACCTAGGATTTCCCCTGTTAAGAATTTCTATACAGCAATCCCGGTCCAAAGCTCCTTATAGGCAATTCCTCACACGACTAGACAACTAGATTAAAGTCTAACGAATTGCCTTGGCACTCACAAGATAGATTTATTTCACACATCTCTCTGGTATTCACAAGACTACAATAGCACCAATAATCTAACACTCCCAAATTATCCTTCAAGCCTAGCACGATATTATGCAATGAATGAAATCATGTGTGCGTCATAAACCATATCAAGGAATAAATCATATAAGCACATAGTATACAAATCATAAAAATAATCATAACATAGAAAATTAGAAGAATCTAAGAATCTCACAAATCCAAGTCAAATCATGAATATAAATACTACCCTAAGAAATAAAAATAATCTACTAGCATTAAATCCATGGCAATCATAGGAATAAATGCAATGGATTTAAGAGTAAATGAAGAGAGAAGATAGAAAACCTTAGAG
Source organism: Rubia tinctorum (assembly GCA_032355605.1). Classification (NCBI taxonomy): domain Eukaryota; kingdom Viridiplantae; phylum Streptophyta; class Magnoliopsida; order Gentianales; family Rubiaceae; genus Rubia; species Rubia tinctorum. The sequence goes on along the minus strand of JAULKM010000012.1, from coordinate 6,360,924 downwards.
AGAGAGAGAGAGTTTCGAGCCTCCTCTTCCTCCAAAACTAATATAATTACTTCTACTTTGTAAACCATAGAAGACTAAAGGCACTTTATCTAATAAAAGGTAAATCAGCCTCAAAAGGCCCAAGTTTGGAAACCCTAGTGCCACACTAGCACGGGTCATGCCATATTGCATGGCACGACCAGCACGTTCAGTGCAAGATTGCACAGGACGTTATTTGGGTGCGCTAAAAATCATGGTCTGAGCGCACATGACGTGCAGGTTTGCATGGCCCGTTGTCTGGGTCTTCATTTTGGTCTTCTAAGTGCACGGTACGTGCATTTTTTCACATCCCATTATCTGGACTTGAGTTTCCCTCGGCCGCTTCTTTGACACTTCTACACTTGAATTTTTCTTCTACTCTTTTACCTTCTACCATGTTTTGATTTGTGGCCTTCAATCTTCCACCAATTTTCCAATTGGCCTTCATTAATCCTACTCTGAAGTGCTTACGAGCAATCTACAAACAAGCTCACAAAAGAATATTTATACGTTCGTAAGGACAAAAATCCAATAGACTTATAATAGGCTAAAAAATAAAGGATTTGGGTAAGAAAGCCAAAAATTGTCATCTAAACTCCTTATGATTTAAACCTAACTAAACCTAGAAATCTACCCACAAAAATAAGACGGAAGCGATGTTAAATGCTTCAAGAAAAACATGCATTTGACGTATCATCAAATCCCTTGCACTTATACCTTTACTCGCCCTTGAGTAAACAAGAAAAATCAATGATCTAAGCGTAAACTAGCATGCATAAATTTTCCCAAGATACCGAACATTTTATTCCTAGACTACGTTAGCCCCCAAGACATAAGAATCTCTCACACTCTCATTTCCCATAATCTAAGATAATTTTAACAACCAACATACCAATCAAAGGTGAGGTGTAGAATACAACGGTAAAATTAGCTTATTTACCCAAGTAGCTACCAAATAGACAATCCAAGAGAAGCATAAAATCATTCAAATTTATGTCATTTTCTCTCATTTTGCCTCAGATCCCTTTTGGGTTTTCATCCTAGATTCACACTTTTTTTCTTTTTCAAACTCACCTTCACCTTTTTACACACCATCTGGGCTCTAATTTTTGCATAGGTTTCTCTTTCAGGTTTTCAACCTATCATGACCTCCCAATTTTGACTAAGTCACCCTTTCGGGTTTTGGACTTAGCGGAATGTATATTTTTTCTTTTTTTTGTGTAGCACAAAAAATACCCCAAAAGTGAGCTTCACACTACATGGAAAATATATATTTTTAAATGCAAAGAAATTTTGCTAAAAATTTCTAAGTGCCTAACTACTCCCTCTCCCACACTTAAACCTTGCACCGTCCCCAATGCATAAAAAAGTTCAAAAATCATAAGTGGAGTAAAAAGATCATAGACACTTACTTTTAAGACCCCGAAGGGCCCGCCCTGGTGCACCTCGTCTCCCCCCTTCTTCTTCCCTCTTCGTTCGTAAGGTCTTGTCTTTCATTGGGAATGAGGTCGCAGAAGTCCTCTAGATTGGAGGCATGCATCCTCTCCAAAAATTTCTCAATTGCTTCTTCTTGCACATTGGCCCTCTCATCCACAATAATGAACTCTTCTCTCACCTCTTGCTCAATAGAATCAAGCCTAGCTCCACAAATCCTCATGTTCCCATCCATAGAATCAAGCGTCAACCCTAACTCATCCATTTGTAGGCTCATCCCTCCTACCGCATGACTTACCTCTTGAACTAATTGGCTCAAACTCAAAAGTTGCTCCCTATAATGCGAAATTGATCAAAGAAGTCCGTCGGTAGGTTGGATTATGTAGGTTGTGCTCTAGGGGGATTTCGACCTTCATCTCCAATGTCCACATCTAGAGTAAAAAAGTGTTGTAGAATATCTTCTCGAAGCTCGGGTTGGGGCTATGAAAAGCTTGTCCAAAGTGGTTTCTTGAGTAATAGCCGTCCACTCGGGTTTTGGAAGCACCATGAAGTTACAAACACTTGCGCCACCGTATAACCATATAAAGCAGTCACTTAAAGTGGTGGTGGCGACCATGAAAGATTTTATCAAAATCTCCATAGTGTACCTCGTGCCCGTACGACCTATGTTCGGAAAATTAAGATGGTGTTGGGCCTTATTTACTAGGTATTGTGCGAGAAGATAAACCATGCCTCCCATGGGTATCTTCCAGGCCCTCTCATTTCCAGAAAACACACATTCCTCAAAGAACATCTCCATCAAGTTAAGATATGAGCTCCCTTCCGATGTCATGGACCAAAGTATCCCCACGTCTCTATTGGGACAATGAGCAATCACTTCGTGACACAAAATACCGATGGATAGGATTCGTTGGACATATCGCAAAGCCGGGTGGACTATTGCATTATTTCTCCCCTATGGTTCCCATACACTCCCGCTATTTGTCTCCAAAATCTCCCCCAATGAGAATGCTAGAACTTGCACATGCGTCCTGGGAATCTCCTTCACATATTTCCACCTGAATGCCCTTGTAACCTCTCGATAGATCATTGTGTAATCCTTGTCATCAAGGTGGAATGAGATGGTCCTCATCCCTTCATTGTCGGTCTTTTGCTCAATGGTGGCTAGAAACTAAAAGGTTTGTCATATGTGAGTCTTTGAGTGTATATCTAGTAATCCATCTAGGCCTATGCGACTTAACAAGTGAGTCAAGGGTTGGAGTAGGTCGAGTGCCTCCAAAGTTTCTTTGCAGACAAACTTTGTCTCCAAAATAACCATCTTTGGCCTATCCAAGTTCTTCAATTTCCGAGTCGCACTCCCGAAAATTCTCTTCAAGCCTATGAACTCATTAATCAAGGGAGTAGACACAACAAGTTGGATAAGCCCTTGGCTCCTAACTTGGATCGAACCCTTCCCCTTCTCCATTATTTATTAACTAATATTGTGGGTATTTACGTAACATGACTGACATATGGATTTGATCCTATATTCTATTCATATAAGAACTTATAAACCTAACTTCATGTTATATCACATAGTGTGGATATGGCCGGGAATTCCCACTAACTGTCACATAGTGGCTTGTCTCCCTTTAAACCATCTCACCTCCTCCATAACTAGGGATGCATTTCGATCCTCTAATTCCATATTCACCTCAGTAATCTCACTCTCGGTGCCAATGAGCCTCCGCTTAAATGTTTTAAGCCTTACGTAGGTTGAAACTATTAGATACGATAGTGAGCCTATTACATCACCGGGTTGTCCACTATGGATACTGATTGAGAGGAAAATGAATTGGTGCCTTGTGATAACTCTAGGGTTAAGATGACCCTAGTTGCAACAAACTCTGGATGCTCAATTATCGGGGTAAGCAATGGTTTCCCCCTTTAGAAATTTCTATACAGCAACCCCCCGTCCACTGCTCCTAACATGAAATTCCTTACACAACTAGCCAATTATATTAAAGTCTAACGAATTACCTCGGCACTCACAAGATAGATTTAATGCACACATCTCCTTGGTACTCGCATGACTACTATAGCATTAATAATATAACACTCCCAAATTAGCATTCAAACCTAGCACGATATTATGCAATGAATGAAATCATGTGTGCTTCATAAAACATATCAAGGCATAAATCCTATAAGCACATAATCTATGAATCATACACAGTAATCATAACATAGAAAATTATGGGAATATAAGAATCTCACAAACCCAAGTCAAATCATGAATACAAATACTACCCCAAGAAATAAACCTACTCTACTAGCATTAAATCCATGAAAATCATAGGAATAAATGTCATGGATCTAAGAGTAAATGAAGAAAGAAGATAGAAAACCCTAGAGAGAGTTTCTAGTCTCCTCTTCCTCCCAAACTAAATTAACTACTTATACTTTTTAAACCCTAGAAGACTAAACGCACTTTATATAGTGAAAGGTAAATGGTCCTAAAAAATCCCAAGTTTGGAAACCCTAGTGCCATGCTGGCACGGGCCATGTCAGATTTCGCGGCACGACCATCATGTTCCATGCAAGATTGCACAGGACGTCGTCTGATGTGATAAAAATCACTGACTGAGCGTACGGGCCATGTAGGTTTCCACGGCCAGTCGCCTGGGTCTTCATTTTGGTCTTCTGAGTTCACGAGCCGTGCATTTTTGTACGTCCCGTCGTTTAGACTTGAATTTCCCTTTGATCTTTGTGCAAGGTCATGCAAGTCTAGGGCCCTATCTCAAGTGGCATGGGCATTGGCCCGTGTCGTTTCTTTAACACTTCCACACTCGGCTCTTTTCTTCAACTCTTCTACTTTCTACCACGTTTTGACTCTTGGCCTTCAATCTTCTACCAATTTTTCAATTGGCCTTTATTAATCTTACTTTGAAGTCCTTACGAGCAATCTACAAATAAGCTCACAAAAGAAGATCTAGATGCTCGTAAGAACCAAAATCCATTAGACTTAAAATAGGCTACAAAATGAATGATTTAGATAAGAAAACCAAACATGGTCATCTAAACCCCTTACAATGTAAACCTAGCAATCTACCCACAAAAATAAGACAAGGGAGATGTTAAATGCTTCAAGAAATACATGCATTTGATGTCTGATCATTGACTGAGGTTTCTTTTGTCTTCACAGTTAATCAATGCTTTTATCTTAGCCACGGTCTTCCAACACACCGGTTGATTAATTTACACCCATCCATGCAACACACCTGGCTAGTGTCACGGTTAGCATCAAAATGGGTGTAACAAACTTCCCCACTCAACTGGTTGCCTTCTCCGGCAACCCAGCATGCCAGTTCTGACGTTCCGCCATCTCATCATGGTCTTAGAAACTTGTTCTCCATCCTTGCTTTGTGTAGCTGAAAACATCCCACTAGCACCTCTCGCAATTTGATTTGGTGTCCTCATAGAAAATGACAATGTTGAGCATTTTTCATTGGCAATCACCACTCCTCCAATGTGAGAAATGGGATACGCCTTCTTCTTAACCATGAATTCCTTCCCCCAAATGATGTTGAAAGGATTCTTGTTCTTCAATGCCATTATAATTGTGATGCTTGTCCATGCGCCCAAGCCTATCGCAATATGCACTATGCCAGTAATTCTTTGAGGATCTGCATTCACCGTCCTGACTCAGCTAGTTTAAGGTTCCACCCTTATATTCAAACGAAGATCGTCCCTCCAGCAATAAAATTGTGGGTCGCCATAACAGATGTCTCCATCACATTCACATTTGCATCAAGAACATTAAAGCATTAAAAATAATGGATGGATTACACATACCAATGGTACTTAGCAGCATGATTGGTCTTGCCCGGCATAGGACATCCTCTGCTTTCTCATCCCTAGCAACCGTCAAATTCACTCTCCCTTCACAGGTTAGGCAGTCCCGCGCAAAGTGCAGACCTTCACACTTCCGCTTCTTCCCGTTTGACACTTGGTATTTGCCAATCTCACTTTCTTTCCCGAAGTTCTTCTCCTTGGGACTTGTTCTTGTCTTTGTGTTCGCTGGGCAAAGCTTTGTAATCCACAAGCTTCTCCGCAGAAGCAATTGCATCGGGCAAGTTCTGGGCTCCTTGCTTTCGAAGTTCCATTTATGCCCACCCTTGTAGCCCACCAACAAAATTGAACAATCTATTTTCGTAGAACATACCTCGTATATCCAGCATTAAATATGTAAATTCATTGATATAGATCCTGACCAGCCCAATTTTCTTCAGTTTTCTCAACGCCTCCCATTCTTCCCATGACGAGTTTGTGGGCATTAATTGGGCCTTCAGCACCGCTTTCAATTTCTCCCATGAACCAATGGGGGTTATCGTGTAGTCGGTATTCCTGGTCCTCCGCCATAAATTTTCAACTCTCGTTAAGTACATCGCGGCAACGTTCACTTGCTGCCTTCAGGAAATACTAGTAGTCTTCAAATATTGTTCAGATCCAAAAGGATTTTTTTTAAAAATTCCCTTGCACGTCGTGCTCCATTAAACGTCTTTTTTTGGGGACCTTGAATATTCCCTCATCATCGAGAGAGGTTGTTTCTCTCGTAGACATTTCTTCGATCATTGCTCTCAAATTTTCAATCTCCTTGGCAATTGAATTCAATTGTTCCAATTCTGAGGCTAATTCAGTTCTTGAAGGTTAATTTTCATTTTTTTCATTTCAGGATAAATATGTTCTGTTACATAGCACGAATAACATATTTAACATCTAACCAGCCCGTAGGACTTTGCGACGAACCTGATTCGCTTCCCGGCTATTCCCCTGCAAAGGTTTTCATCCATGCCTTCATTTGTGTTGTCTCAGACCACTGAGTGTCCAGAATTGTCTTGGGGCTTTCCACTTCATTTTCGATCGTTGTACACCATTCAAACAACTTCTTTGCCATCATTTCCCATGCCAAAGATATGTAGCGAAATTTGTGACTCACATAACCTGGACTCTGATACCAACTTGTCAGACCTTTTCTCACGGTCTAAATATTCCACACACTAAGTTTGAAACTGTTCTAGAATGGAGGTTCAAATGAGGCCAAGTAAAAAAAGTACTCAAAGTATTCACGGAACCAGGCTCCGGCCTTTATATATTTATTTCACTTATTAAACGTATAAAGGAATTTCTAGTGTTGAAAAAAATCCACTAGTTATACCTATTGGGATCTTTTCCTAAAACACTTATTTATAAGCTAAAATTACAAGGGACGAATCACTTGGGACTTGGAACATCACACCTTTTGAAGGCAAGCAACAAGGCCTTGCACTGATTCACCATCGTGCCTCTTCATGTTTCATAGTTATCTCCACAGTTCCCTTAATCGCCCATCTTAACCAAAGGGTCACATCTCTTAGCCATCTGTTTCCCATGCAACAGTTTCATCTTTAGCCTCCAGCTTCGCACCTTTCACGGTTAACCGATACATTCGCATCGTTTCAAAGTTGACCTCGAAGTTCCTACCGTTTCATGGTTAGCTGCCAAATTTTCCTCATTTCACCTAAACTGCCAGCCTAACCATCAGTTTCTCATCATTAAGGCACATCATAGCCGCACCAACAAGGGACCACGCTCATCCGTGACCCTTAAATTTGAACACACGTCCCAGACTGCTTCACTTCTCTTTTCTTCATGTTTAGTGAAGGTATCAAGGCATCCCGTTTCATTGTGGTTCCTTCCCTAACTGAGGTTTCCTTCGTCTTCATGGTTGATCAGTGCTTTTCTTAGCCACGGTCTTCCAACACACTGTTTGATAACTTTACACCCATCCACGCAACACACCCAACTATGTGTCACGGTTTGCATCAAATTGGGTGTAACACCTCTTCACTACAATCACGATAGTACCAAAAGCATCGATAGTAGTGCCACCCCACAAATCACCATTAACCCTTCTTGGATTGATAGTAGCAGCACATTGATCAATCTCACAACTCTTCAGCCCCGCCATGGTAGGCAACACATATATCCTTTCTAGCTCCCGAAGTTGGCAAAAATAAGCACCCCAACTTGCACCACCTGTATTAGGCCTTCATCTACAATAGCCTTAACCTTTTTCTAGGATTCTCTTCCAAAACATGCCCCTCACTTAGTATTCCACTCTCGATTTTAGAACAACATTGCATTTCCTGGCCTTGGTCATCTTCACATAGATATCCCTAAGCACACCTCAAAAATTATGTGTACCCATCAGTTTATCAACCACAACGCATGGATAAGCTGAACATGCAGGGTCATTCCCTCTCAATACCCTAAGATCCTCGTGTAAAATCGAAGTTGGCAACATCCTTCTCCTTGTAGAGAGTGTGGGGCTTGCCCAGCTCCGTTTCCAATCCATTACTCCCTGTCCCCATCCTGCCCAACGACAGTTCTAGCAAACCTATTCGTGTCTTGAACTCCTTTACCTTGTTAACATACTAAACGACATGTTGAGCATAGCTGGTCAAGGCTTTCCTAACGTGTACTATTATAATTATTCCTATGAAACTAAAGTATAAACGCACGCCTGAAATAGGATGTTAACATACCTCATTAGTGGAACCAACCACACCAACAAAGCTATGAATATCCCAGTGTCCACATCCTTCGCAATATCTTTTGACTTCATCACCTTAAAAGGAACCTCATTAGGCCCCTCTCTCTCGCTAGCCTTACGCTTAGTAGCACCAGCTTCCCCTTGTCCAGCCTCAACCCACTTATCCCCATGATAGTTGTCCGACACACTGGCATTCTGATCACGACAATGGTTCTCTCAGACTACAAAACCTCACAACTGTAATAGGAAAAATTTTAATATCGTTACAGTAACTATAAAACCAATATATCCAACGTAGTATTATACCTCACCAGCCAAATAGCTTATCCATCTTCACAGCATGGGCAAAAAGTTCCTTTATAGGGCCCAGCTCCCTCAACCATTTTTGCCAACCATTTTTGCTCTCAATCCAGGGAAACATTGTCATTCCACAGTGGCATCGTCACATGGCCACATTTAAAATATATCTTCCCAGTCCCCATAATCATCATGAGCTACTTCCATGATTTCAATACTTCTCATAACCGGCTTAAAGGTCTTCCTACACCCCTCCATACTCACCAAATACAAGTTGTAGTAAGCATTAAACATCTGTAGACTAAAACCTACCTCAAATTCACGACATACACGCTTAAAACCAACTAATATGGCCACTCCATGTGGATGCATCAAAGAAAGAGCAACCATGTAAGCCTATCAAACGCTCACGAAGTACTCTGAAATAGGGAGAGTCAACCCACACACCAACTGACACTCATACACACTAAATATACCATGCGGCAGCCTTATCACGACATCGCTAGCACGAGGGGTCATAACCTCAAAACCACACAAATAGGTATAATACTCTTTTAGCTAGTTACATCAGTCAAGGTAAGAACACTCCTATAACCCACCATGCTGGGATAGTAGTAAAGCTGATAAGATGAAAAGACTATTTATAATCCGTCACAGGGATGCTTGGAAAAGTTTAGGAGTAAACACTTAGGAATGGTTAAGGCAATAGCATTAAACGAATCTTTAACGCCCTATTTATATTCAACTACCTAACACTATATTCTCGGGCCACACTGGAGCCCGAAAAATCAGATAACTCAATAGGACAGCCAAATCTTCCTATATATCTTCACTAAAGAAGCCCAAGATTACTTCGCCGTCATACCCGTACCTTCACCCCTTTAAAAGATTTTCATACTCACTTTACCTCTATTAAACCTTCATGGTCTCAATAAAAAATATGACAGTTTTGTTCGCATCGACTCCTTAGCTAGGGGGTTTATGGTATACACCTCTCTCAGTCATCCGAAACTCAAGGCAAAAGACAACACCTTATGACCAGCGAGCTAGCTAGGCAAACTTCGTACGCACATCACGACGTCGAGAAAGAAATCCACCTCGCACTAGTGGAGAGAAGCCAATTAAAGGCAGTTTTATTGGACTAGAGAAAGCACTTTTGAAGTGTCTTCTTTGGTCCTGACTTTGATTGATTCGATCAAAGGCGGTTCGAAAACTTCCTTATAGAAGGGTATGAAATAGGTTTTGAATTCGAAACCTATTTTTGGGTCCCAAAAAAAAGGCTGCTGGAGCAAGCAAATGAAAGAGATTGGGAAAAAAGAGACATTGTAACTAAACAAGAAACATTGTTACAGAGATCTAAACAAGAAACATTAACTATCTAAGAAACATTAATTTACACATCTACGACCCGGCGAACACGGCGTCACCAAGTTCAATTAAAAATGTACAGATCTAAGAAACATTGGAGATTGTCTCAGAGCGGCAGAAATTTACAAAACCAAACACGGTGGTGGCCGAACACAGGCGACCAGGCGAACACAAGAGAGCGGAAAGTGAACACGGCGTCAGAGTGGCAGCTCAACAACAATGCGTCAGACTGGCGGCAAAAGTGACATGCCAGAATGGCGGGCGGAGGAGGGCAACGCCGGTGGAGAATAGCGACGCCGGTGGGAGGAGGGAGATGCAGGTAGAGGAGGGCGAAGTCAGAGCGGCGGGATACGGAGGACAACGCCGATGGATGAGGGAGGGAGTGGCGCGACTATAAATATGGACTCTATACACATAGACTAGTAAGAGCATTTCTTCTGATAAAAATAACTATAAGATGAAATACTAATTTAGTCATCGGAGTCGGCTCCCCGGGTTCTTTTTTTACAGGAAGATTAAGCCGGCTTGCTACCCCGCGTTGTTCCTAGACATTATGCCAGTCTGAATCCCCACATCACCTGAAAACATGCAAGGCACCACGGATAAACGAGAGTGGAAAGAAAGAAGACAAAATACTGCATTTTTATTGACAAAAATTGCAAGCGAAAATCTATTGTCACTAAGTGATCGTTGCATTTATAGTAAATTACTGTTATCATTTAAGTGATTAATGTTTGAGCTTTACTTTATAATTGAATATAACTATATAAGTACTTCTCCTACTCCCTCCGATTTTTTTTTATATTGACACTATTTCTTTTTTGGATAATCTTTTTATATTGACAGCTTCTTTTTTTTGGTAAATTCTAGATTATTTCCATTCACTAAATGTACTTTTTAATCTCCTAATACAATCTCCTCCACATATTTTACTTTTTTAAAAAAATTGTGCCCATAATTTTATGCCAATAATTTGGGACTAGAGGAGTACGTTTTTTTTCTCCTTTCGTCTCCTTTAGCATTTCTTCAAGGAATTGGATACGGCCCAATACCAGACCCAAAGTTAAGACAAAAGTTCTCATTCAATTGCTATTTAACTGAATTTTAAATTTTCTTTCATCAAATTTCATTCCCCTAACTCTACAACCAAAAATATTATACTCCCTCTGTCTAATTAAAAATGGTAAAATTTTCTTATTTGTCCATCCTAAGAAAAAACATGATTTAAAAATTACCTAAATGGCAAAGAAAATGTTATTAATTTACACAATATTTTCTTTAACTTTAATAACTTTCAGGTTGAGTCCACTGTTTTACTAAAATATTCCTATTTTGTACAACTATTCCCTGTTACATCATATTTTATAAAATAGCGAATCAAAATCATTTTTGTCATTTTTGTTGGGACGAAAATTGTCGCATTTTTCATTCATTTCAAATTAAATTACCAAGTATGTGATGTTCTTCTAAAATTATTATTAATTGCCTCACTAAATATTTATTTTAGATTTGCCACTGTCGAGGATCGGTACAAGTTTGTTTGTATTAGATTTTTTTTTATGTTTGAGGTAATGATAAAATTATCCAATATATATACTCCTCTTTTCCTCTATTAATATCCCTCTTTAAAATAGTAAAAAAATTTAAAACAGTAGAATGAGTTGTTGAGGTTGAATCGAGAGAACAAAAGTAAATTGAATTGATAAAAATAATCTAATATTTACCAAAAAACAAAGAAACTAAAATAAAAATATCAACTCAAAGTAGAAATAGAGTCATTATAAGAGGACCGGGGAAGCATATACTCTCTCCGTCCCACCATTAATTGCTTAATTTGACTTTTGTAAGTCAAATTAACTCAACTTTGACCATTAAATTTTATTATTATATATATAAGACTATTATTATATAAAATCTAAATACAGGCTAAGAATTCCTAAATGCAGGTAAACTTAATAAAAAATTACTATATTACCCTTAATGAGTTTGAATCTTAATTAAATTTTAATTATTTAATTTCAGCTCTCATCAACCATCATTATTCAAAATTAATCCACAACACAGTTTCGCAATAGGGGCTGAAAACTGCATTCGACGAATAGCAAGAACAGACCTCAGGCAGCCAATATTTACTAGAAAACATAAGCTGCATTGTTTCTGGTGTCCAGGAGAGATACAGAAGGTATCCATACACTAGTCCAAGCACAATATAAGGTATGCTGCTTCCTAAGACCTTCTTAGTCTGCATCAAAACAACACAACCAATTAGGCCATTCTGTTACACTTGGATGCTCATATTGAGTATGAACGATGGAACTAGCGAATTATTTAGCATTAGGCGCACTTACGAGTTCCGCTTTAGGCGCTGCAACCATGAGGGTGTAAAAGGGGAGCACGGCTATGGTTCCAACTGTAAACGCGCTAGCAGCAAGTTGAGAGTTTGGCAAGCCTGCACAGCAAGACAGAATAAATTTCCAAATACATGTGACGAAATTAAGGGAAACAGGAATTGACAAGAGCAATACACGAAGCATAAACTGAAAGGCGTTGGCTCCCATGAGTATTAGTAGCCAGTCCAAAGCTTTCTTTTGTGAGTGGTTTAGATCCTCCCGTGAAACTCAACTCAGTTTTCAGTTTGGCTCCCATTTTCTCCCCAGATCGCCGGGTAAGAAGCTGAGTACTCAGGCTTCTAGGAGCAATCAGAGATCGCGCATTAATACATACGCCACGAGAAGCTCTATAATTCAAAACTGTGATGTTAACCTACAACAGAAAGATACCAATTATTGATTAAAAAAACTTCTTTCAGCCAGAACTGTGAAGAAAATCAATGCTATTATGAAGCATAATAATAATCGCCAAAAACATCTAATCATGATGATCACTGCACAATACTCATGTAAGAACTCCAAACAATTACAAATGCATATACTACGCATGATCCGGAGGAACTTTTCGCAGTTGCGATTGGAGTCCAAACAATGAACCTCGTACCTCCAGAAACATACAATACACATCATGCAATTCAAGAAATCAATCCCCAATGTTTAGATCAGTCCCAATTGTACTATACTCGGACTCAGAGTTGACACAAGTTTGACCATCAACATTTCTAAAACACGTAACTAAAATTTAAAAAAAGTTCAGTAAGCATACAAGTAAAACAATCGGATCTCAAACAATGGTGGCATTCATTCAGCCTAATCGACAAGCTTCGTACAGGAAAGAAACCGCAAAACCAGAACCCAAATTCACAGAATTCCCATTCCAGCATCAACAAAAGCAGGAGCAAACAGAAACGAAACTTCACCAATAACTGGATTTTACCTTGAATTGCAAGTGGGGTTGGCTAAAACAAGAAGATAACGCCATGGGTGAGGTGAAATTGAACTCAGCGAAAATGGGTTGAAAAACAGGAAATCTCAACTCATATAAATAGAGCCCAAATGAGAAAACGGACAGCTAAACAAGGAAATGGGCAGAGGTCACACATCATCACCTCAGTAAATAAAGAAACATGAAAGATGGCGAAGAAATGGAGAGTAGAGCGTCGTCATCATCCCACCATTAGAGAGGAAACATAGGCATTAAGAATTGGGAGCGATTTGAGGGCATGTGTTGGTACACTTGGCGCACATGCAGCAAAGTCGGTTGATCAATTGGTGGAGCGGCGCTCTGTTATTGGTCTAATCTCTCATCCTATCGGAAATGGAATTTGAGTTGCTATTTCTTTAATCTTTTCATGGGTCCTCTTCACCCTTTCCACCATTGTTTATTGTTAGGTAAATGCCGCGTGACCTTTTTACTGGGCTGGTGGAGAAGGGCCAATTTTTATAAGGTTGCTTGCCTGACTGAAACTGCTTCTTCGAATTGGAAAGTGGGAGCCCAAGCTTTCCAGATTTGGACGGCTGTTTCTCCTTCTACGCATCTCATTTTGTCCAAAGTGGTTATTTAATATGAAAAAAAAGAAGCTGGTTTAAAGAGCTAGTACCGTAAATTGTTCAAATGTTTTTAATAAGAATTGAATAGTCAGAGTTACCCTAGGGGTAAATATGACTTTGTCAACAAGATGAATTTTGACTAAGCGGTTTCCTACTATCACTTGATGGTGAAGCGCGACCATGCTTCAAAGATATGGTCTGTATTTCACGGCGATTATTTGCTCAGCCACGATCTAGATGCATGTGGTTAGTTGTAACTGAGATTTGTCTATAATTAGTCAGATTTATCCTAAGAAGAAAGGTAACTAATTACTCGTATATACTATCACCTAATTCTCTCTAACTCCATCCTGAATTGGAACGAAGAGAACTCTATCAACAAGCAAACCTCGACCAAGCAGTTTCCCACGATCGTTTGACCATGAATAGGAATTGTGCTTTAAAGACACAATTCGTATTTCACTGAGTTAATGTGCTCAACCACGATCTGGATACATGTGGTTAGCCGTAACTGCTATTAAAATTTATCTATAAATAGTCACACTTATCCTCATTTTCAAAGATAACTAATTAATCCCCAATCTAACTATAATTCAAATTAGATTGAAGAGAACTCCATCAACAAAATAAACTCTTATTAAGAAGCATTTCAAAGATAAGGTTTGTATTTTAAGGAAATCATGTGCTCAACCACGATCTGAATACACGTGGTTAGCCGCAAATACTATTGAATCATGTCTATAGATAGTCAGACTTTTCAAATTGGGGCGAAGAGATCTTCGTCAGCAAAATGAACGTTAACTAAGTAGTTTCCCACGATCGCCTCATAATGGAACAGGATCATGCTTCAAAGATATGGCTCGTAATTCACGGAGATCATTTGCTCATCCACGATCTGGATACATATGGTTAGGTGTAGTTGCTATTAAGCTTTATCTATAAATAGTCAAACGTTTTCTCGTTTCAAAGATAACTAATTAAGCCTCAATCTAACTCTAATTCAAATTAGTTTGAAGAGAACTCCATCAACAAAATAAACTCTTATTAAGAAGCGTTTCAAAGATAAGGTTTGTATTTTAAGGAGATCATGTGCTCAGCCACGATCTGAATACACATGGTTAGCCGCAAATACCGTTGAACCATGTCTATAGATAGTCAGACTTTTCAAATTGGGGCGAAGAGATCTTCGTTAGCAAGATGAACCTTGACTAAGCATTTTCTCACGATCGCCTCATAATGGAGAGGAATCATGCTTCAAAGATACGGGTCATGTTTCACGGAGACCATTTGCTCATCCATGATCTTGATACATGTGGTTAGTTGCAACTAAACTTTGTCTATAAATATTCAAACTTATCCTCAAAGGGAAGGTAACTAATTAATCTCATATACTATCACCTAATCCTCTCTACATTGAAGCGAAGATAACTACGTCAACAAGCAATCCCAGACTAAGCAATTTCCCACGATCGCTTGATTGTGGAGAGAGATTGTGCTTCAAAGACACGACGCATGTTACACGGAGATTATGTGCTAAGCCATGATCTGGATACATGTGATTAGCCGCAATTGCTGCTAAGCTTTGTCCATAAACAATCACACGTATTCTCATTTCAAAGATTAATTAGTCCTCAATCATATAGTTATACTTATGTATTATCACCTGATCATAGATAATCTCGTTCCAAATTAGATCGAATAGAACTTCATCAACAAAATCAACTCTAATAAATAAGTGCTTCAAATAGTACAGTTCGTGTTTTATGGATATCGTGTGCTCAATCACAATTTAAATACACATGGTTAACCTTAACTGCTACTAAAATACTATGTTTCTAAATAGTCAGACTTATCCTTAGACCATCTCATCATACTTGAGACTTATTTTTACGTATATCTCAAAATTCTAAGTGATTTATTATCATATAAATAACTTTAAAATGTCCAACTGTCTCACATTTCATTATTATTAGAGTCCGTCTTTTGAAAGACGGTATTTCCATAAGTTATGGAAAGATCAAGGCTTAAACTGCAAATTAGAAGAAATCAAGATAAAATTTCCGAGTTGCATTGATCGGGGCATAAACTTATAACTATTGCAAGTTGGCAGTTGCACAATAAATTTTTAATATTGCAATTAAAACCTTTTGACTTTTGATAATTCTAATTCAACTCCGTCTTTCCATATGTCTTTCCCAAGACTTAGCTTTATTATTATTATTATTATTATTATTATTATTATTATTATCATCATCATCATTTCTTAATATAAGGAGTAAGAGTCAGATTTACATTGTTTTTGCTCCAACAAGTCTACCTATATATCTAAGAAATGAGATGATCTAATGTGATACCTTCTAATCTTTAGTCAAAAATCTTTCTGTAAAAATCAGTACAAAACTTCATATTTTTCCATTTTTTCCATATATTTTTCCACGTCTTCATAATTGCACAATGATCTATACCTAAACTTTAGTCTGCATAAAACAAGACTTTGTGCTTAAAATTTTGTTCCAAAAAAATACTGGGTCCCTTGACGTCCACTTTTTTTTACCTTATACACTGCATTTGTTAAATTACATACTCCCACCGTCTCAGCTTAAACTGCACATTTTGACTTTTGACAGTTGACTCAAAAAATGTTTGACCATTAATATTTTTATTTATGTGCAATTAAAAATTATTAAAAAATAGTATTATGAAAATACACATTAAGACGAATCTAACACTATGACACATGATAATACCATTACTTATATATCAATAGAAATTTATAGTTTAAATTAGTCAATTTTGACTAAAAGAATAGTTCAATTGCAGCTTAAATTGGGACAGATGGAATATTAAATTTTGAAAATAATTTTTTTATATTTTATATTTTCATGTTCAAATGCATATTAGTACTTTTTTTAACTTTTAAAATACACTATTTAAATTTTATAAAAAATTACAACATTTAAAGTAAATGTCACTGTGAACTATCAATAAATTTATGGAAAGACCGTCTTTCCTAAAACTCTCCATAAAAATACAAAAATACCAACTATACATCGGTCCTAACTAATATGATGTTTTATTCTAGTTCCACTTCTAATTGTAGAACAGAAGTCCAAATCACGCCCTTCGCAATTATGGCATGAAGATAGTACTCCCTCTGTTCCACTTCAAACTGCACACTTTTTAGTCAACTTTCTAATACCATGTTTGACCAACGATAACTTTATTTATGTATAATAACGGTGTATTAAAATTTGATGTTTAGAAAATACATCATGCAGGGAATCCAATGATATCTCACATAATGATATTTGTATCTATATACTAATTAAAATTTATGTCAAATGTGTCTTGAGAAAATTGACCAAAAAGTGTGCAGTTTGAACTGGCACAGAGGGAGTACAAGTTTCAGCTTTAACAAGTGATTTGAATCGGGCATGCTTTGGAAGCACACAAACGGTAACAAATCAAACAAACTCTGCAACTCAGTAACTCGCCCACAATTGTGTAGTTTAGTACACATAACCAGTGAGATCCGAATCTCATATCCGGAGTATCCCCAGGATCCCAAACCACGAACCCCATAGGAAACTCACAACTTATACACATTCACTAGAACTTCACCAACAACACAAAACATATGCAACACAATCACATGAACAATTTCATAAACACACAAGTATAGTCTAACTACATACAACTACGATTGAGGATATACTAACATACATCACCTTTCATATGAAAATATCAACATGGAAAATTAAAGCCACCTTTATGAGAATATCTGTAAAGTCGCCTCCATGGTTTCTCGATAACTAACTGGCCACTTATTCAGCCTCAGGAAATGAAACACATTACTTGTTTAAGAGTCCAACATAAATGATTTGAAAAGCCTTGTCCACGTGGCATTCTTATCCATTTACCCTAAGCCATCGAAACCCAAGCCTAACACACCTTATCTCAAGAGATCATACATGTTCTCGCTCCCCATACCTCAAAAATGCAACACCCATCTTGTCACTCCGCTACTCGAAGTTACACAAGAAGGAAAATCACCTGCGGATTTGCTCAATACGGGAAGTCCCAACACCACAAAATAGAAATGGGATGGTATACACAGCTCCGCATATGCCTGGAAACACACCAGTCCTGATACAAGTGGAAGTTCATCTCGCTTTCTCGCAGACACGCACTATACCCATATAAAAAGAAACTCCCCAAATCGAGGGATAACCCAGTATAACCCCCCCCCTCCCATTCAAATCCATAACCATCATATAACATACATTTAAATAAAAACCACCGCCAACACCAACATCACACAAACACTTTAGTACAAGAACACCACTACCACTACCTTTATGCAATCACATTAGAAAAATTTTAGTCTCAAAAGCCACATCAAGACAATTCATACCTACCTAGTACATAGACACGACTAGCAACAAGTAGGTTGTACATACCAAGTCATTCCCCTGATCACCCCTTCTATCTAGCAACACTATCAAGCAACAATTAGGCTGTTCAGATACTGGATCCTTCCTTCAATCACCCTCCTCCTCAAGGATCTCCTCTTTAACCCATGAAGCCAATTTTCATTTTACACCCAACTTATTTTCAAAATAAAAGGAAATAATATGCTCACCTCCCGACCCTTGTTGATATGATCCACTTTGCTCAGTTTGATAATAAGCTAACATGCTTAGCTCACTACGACGTCCTGGCTAGGGAAGGCTTATGGTATATCTGCCAAGTTAAACAAAGCCCAATACTAGAACTAACACCTCACAAGAATGAAGTGGCTCGCCAAATAGGCACAACACCTCGCTCGAGGTAGATGAAGAATCGGTGACTACGAAACGCTCTACTAGACCATGATCTAGAAGAGTGGAGCACATAACGCCTGACATGATTACACGACAAAGAGAACTATAAATGAAGAAGATTATGATTCTAATTTGTGCGTCAGAGCTTGCTCTTGGAGAACACCCAGGGATTTATTTTGCAGGTGATCAGAGAGGTTGGGTTTATAACACTAATCTTTGGAACTATGTCGATCCAGAAGGCCCCATGCATTATACCCCAGAAAATTTTATCTTTTTTGTCAATTTGGTCATACATTGATGCAAACATTTTGATTAGGGTGAGAACTAGTCATGATTGTTTATTTATTTATTATATTAGATTAAGGATGCAATTGAGTTTTTCTTAGTTACCAGCATGAGGTTTTGGGCTAATGATGAACTCAGAACGTTGTTTCTTTGGGTCCAATTCAGCCACCGGGACAACCAACCATGTTTAGTCTAGAGGATACAATTAAGCCATGTGGTGTTCTAAACGGCTGGAGAATCATCTATAATGAATGTTCACAATAGGTCCAGTGTTTAGTGTTATCCCCGAGGTTAGTCCATTGACAGGATTATGCGTAGATTGACTTTGGGGGTAACGATTATTGTGTGGTTGATAAAGTGGACTCTAGCTATACCAGAGGGAGGTGAGAGATATTGCAGGGAGATGTCTTCAGGGATACAAACTCTCCACAACACACGATCAAGTCATTAGAGTATAACAATGAATCAATGATCAATACATATTCTATGCATGTGAACCAATTTCCCCCAAGTCTTATTGATATCTCACTTTGTAGCTCTCGCGTGATAATTACATGATATTATGACCTTTATTTCTTAATTTGCATAGTAAGAATTTTTAAACCAGCTCCCACACACCCCCCCCCCCCCCCCGGTTTAACACTTATTAGATGACGCTATTGTGTGATTTTTCATACTACGCAAGCATTCGATAGATCTCATTTTCTATGCTGAACGATCTTGACTTTCCCCTAACAACTCTATAATAGTTAGCTGAATAAGGGTATAAATATTATTTTTGATCAGCTGCAAGTGACGACTTTCCACTCCATCAAATTTTGACGTTGTTGCTGGGTAAAAGATGTTTTATGTTGAGTGTTAGCTTAGTTTTGTGTGTGTTTGTGTATATCTTTGTTTTTTGTTGTTTTGGTATTTGTCATTTTCCTATAATATGTATTGCCTTTGTTTTCGGTTAATGGTACATACTCGGTCCAGGAACCGCGCACCTTTGCACTACGAGTAGGGATAAGCATAGGTGTAAGACCCGACCCAGACGCACAGGGTCTAGAATCATTAGGTCAGATATGGGTCTAAAATATTAAGACCTAGACCCGACCTAGACCCGACACATAGACCCATATAACTATAAATAAATAAATAGATAAATATATATAATTTTACCTAATTTCCTAATCACTTTCGTATTATCTTTGTATTTTTTTTCAATGAATGCTATTGATTATATTTTTTTCTTGAAAAATTAACTCAGGTTCATGCTAAACTTGAATTATTTTTATGTAATACAATATATGTTTTATTTAGTGAACAAAAAAATAGAACATTAGACCCATACAGGACCCATTTTGGACCAAGACCCATTACACCCATCATTGGGTTTGGGCATTTGGGTATGGGTCTAAGATTTTCAAAACCTACGAGTTTGGGTCGGGTTGGGTCTAACTAATTTTTTTAGTGTCGGGTATGGGTCTTATTACCCAGACCCTACCCATGATCATCCCTAACCACGACCCTGGATTCTTCATGCTCATTTGTTTGTGTTTGGTTTTTTTGGAGTAGGTATTCAGAGTTCTTGGGGCACTTTTAACCAAGAATCCTTGCACTATAATTCTGAGTCTTGAAAAAAAAAAGTGAATATCTTACCTTTAGGGAGATAAGGATGAGAATTGAGGCTCTACAAGCAAGGTTATGTAAGATTTGTCATTCCGATCTTCTTACAGAATTTTGCTATCGGTTGAGAGAGGAGCACTATGAAGATGATAGAACTGTTGGTTTTCAAAACCAATGATACTATGAAGAGTGATGTCAAGGAGCTCAAGAATAGTGTAATCCATGGTAAGATTCTTACAATCCGGAGTGGAGTGGCAATCCAGATTCGTGGTATGGAAATCCACCAGAAAATCAACACTACGATCAATATGATTGGCATGCACTACCTTATGCCAAGCCCAAAAACCAAGGTAAAGGAAAAGATGCAAGTCATAGCATGTTAAATGAGGACCATTTGCAAGCTATGACAAACTTGAACAAGAGTAACAACTTACTCCAACCCAGGATTCATAGAGACATCGAGAACTTGGGGAATCAAATCTTCTCATGAATAAAAAACATTGAGAGGGAGTGAGTGATATGTTGGAAGCGATGAGCTGAATGGAAGCTTGAGATTCCTAAATGTATCATCCCAACTTGAACTCGAAGATATGGTGAGTGATGTTACCTTAAGGAATGAAGATGAGTTCCAAGGGGATGAGGTGTTGGTTATTGAGGCAAAATAATTGAGAAGGATGTGATTATCCATGAACCATTGTCCTAGCCATTATCACTCCCACCTTCACCGACTGAACCAACTCCACCATTTTCAAAAATTTTGAAGGAAACAATATGGAAGCTAAATGATTTTTCCAAACCACCCCTCTCCGTTAAAACCAACTCTGCCGCCAATCAATCCTCCTCTTGGAGGATTTATACCTCCAACTCCCTAGTTTTTTAAATTCATGGTAAGGGGTTCAAACCTTCACCATATGGATAGCATTAAGACAATGAAGGCGAACATCAATATACAGAGTTTCTCAGGAGGCAACCCAAGATTTAAAGTAGGTTAGTATGTTTTCATTGAAAAATAAAAGATAGAAAAATACCCTCACTTTTGTCGTCAGACTCCTACCCCAAAATATCCCCACAATC
Source organism: Rubia tinctorum (assembly GCA_032355605.1). Lineage (NCBI taxonomy): Eukaryota > Viridiplantae > Streptophyta > Magnoliopsida > Gentianales > Rubiaceae > Rubia > Rubia tinctorum. The sequence continues at coordinate 6,339,502 of JAULKM010000012.1, read as the reverse complement.
CACCACCGATGGGAGGTCGTCGACGTAACTCTCAAAGTTACTATTTTAATCCCTAAAGTGCTCTTAACTACAACTAAGTAGATAATGGCAAGTCGGGATCATCCACGGAGACAAGGAATTTTCCTAAGTGTTTGCTCATATAATGGGAAATATTACGCTAGATATAAAGATATGTGTATATATATAATCACATAAAGAGGGGGGGGGTTTGGACTGGTTTTTCTAAGTTATCAATTTAAAGACAAGTTACACTAGCAAACCATGTAAATCTACTAATTAAGTAAAAATCACTAAAATGAGGTTAAATACGAATTACTAGATCTCGGGGGCAATTGACTTATATTTCCAAGCCTTCTATCTATCATTGAACATATAACCTATTCAACACTTTTACTACTTGTTGTGAAGATAAATCTTCTACCCTTCTTTGAT
>JAULKM010000012.1:6302731-6326880 GCA_032355605.1 Rubia tinctorum | reverse complement strand
GCGAATCCAGAAAATTTTCAATGGGGTAACCACTAATATATAAAAATATATATTTAATATTAATGGTAAAAAAAATTACATCGGGTAACCAAATACTAATAACCCCTATTTCTTTTACTATGGGGTAACCATGGTTACCCCATGTTACCATGTAGATCCGCCCCTGCCCACTACTGCTTTGTTCAACGGGTTCAACATTTTTCAAGAACAAAATCAGGAAGAGGAGGACCGACAATAACAAAGGCTAAAGGATGAGGATCAACAACCAGATCAACAAAGGCATTTACTAATACTGCATTTAATCCAGAATGAAGATGAGGATGAGGAATCAGAGCAGTACCAAGATTGCAGAGAAGATTCAAAAGGATATAGGACTGCACCTTCATCTCCGCAGAGGAAGCTCTTATCACCAAAATTCAATGATGACACTCTTTGTACCAAACTGAGAGATACCTCTAATTCTTTAAACTTTGAACTATCTTAATTATTATGGAACCTTAAAAGATCACCTATTAATAGATTCTCATCAACATTTCAGGTACATGAAGATGAAAGCCCAACTGAAACCGAATACTTGGATGATGTTGTAGGACTAGGAGATGATGCTGAGATTGGATAATGTTCATACCATGAAGACTTGAATGAAGAACACAATTGGACTACCAAACCTAAAAAAAGCTCCGAGTTAGCCTTAAAATAAGTGTTAGATATGTTAGGTAATATCATTTTTTGGAATGTTAGAGGTATTGGAACATCTGAAGAAAAAAAAGACTTAAGAGGCTGGCTCACAAACATAAAATAGATCTACTTGCAGTCATAGAACCCAAAGGAAACATAGAAAAGAGAGTCTCATTTACGGGGGAAATTATGATTTAGAAGCACTCTAGATACCAGGCATGAAAAAGATATGGATTTTCCACTCAGGGAGAATCACTCTTAGTTTGGTTTTAGAAATTGAACACTTTTATATTGATGAACCTAGGGGATAAATAGTTAGGGTCTAACATTAAGGTTTATGTCATATACTCACCTCAATCCAATACAGACAGAATTATCATGTACAACAAAATAAATTATGTTTTTAATACTGAGCACAAAATTCGGGGGTGACTTTAATGCAATCATAAATCTGGATAAGTATTTAGGCTTCTCAAACCCTAAAATGAACATCATTAGGGATTTTGACAACTTCATAACAAATCTTAACTTAAAAGAGCTTAACACTGTTGGAAACATATTCACTTGGGGTAATCACAGGGCAGTAAAACCTACCTCCAAAAGATTGGACAACATTCTTGGCAACCAAAACTTTTTAGATAAATTCAATAAATCCACAGTCCATGTTCTAAACTGGATATCCTCGGATCATTCCCCTCTCCTGTGGAGATAAGAAATGATCAAACCACACATCCTAAATTTTCATATTCTAGGAGATGTGGTTTTTGAGAAAAGACTTCCTTCAAACTGTTAAAGAGATTTGGAAATCATCAATGGAATCACAAGGACAATTAGGATTGGTCCTCAAACTGCAGAAGTTTAAAAAAGACAAAAATATGGAATAAATTTAGTTTTTGGAAATCTGAAGACAATATTAAAAGGGTTGAAGCTCATGTAAGCCAGAGGGAATAAATATATGATAAAAATCATACCACTAAACATAGGATTGAGCAAAATAGGGGTAAAGTTGTCTTAACTAGGTCTATTATAGAAGATCAAACTTTCTTGAAACATGAAACAAGAGAAAGATGGCTAAAGGATGGAGATTGTAACACTGAATATTTCCATAAGGCCATTTCGCATAACAAAGCAAGACTCTCAATTTTAAAGATAAAGGATTCTGAAAATAAATGGATACATAGACAGGATAACATAGGAAAAGTAGCAGAAAAAATCTTTAAAAGCTTGTTCGAATATGAGAATACATATATAACAGGTACTAACCTTAAATTTCTCCTTAAGGAATGCAAATCAATTATATTTGAAATGCAAGATTAAGAATTTTTAGAACCCATGACAATTGAAGAGGTTAGAGAAGTTGTTTTCAGTTTGAACCCCACTTCAGCCCAGGGCATGATGGGTTCATAGTTCTTTTTTTTAGAAAAAGCATGGCACCTCATAGATAAGAATGTACATAATTCAATTATGGAGTTTTGGCTCGGGGTACCAATATCAAGAGCTATTGGTAGCTCTTTTATTGTTCTAATCCCTAAAAACAAATCCCTTGTTTCCTTTTCTGAATACAGACCAATCAGTCTGTCAAATTTCATCAACAAATTAATGGCTAAGGTTTTAGTGGACAGATTCAAACCACTGATGAAAGATATTATCAGTGAGGAACAATCAACATTCATATCAGACAGAGACATAGCTGATAATATTTAATGATGAAAGAGGCAGTCGGGTTACTTGATAGGAAAAGAGAATCATCCAATCTGATCCTTAAGATTGACATGATGAAGGATTTAGACAGAGTGTCATGGGTAGCTTTAAACTCTTTAATGCTCAAAATAGAATTTAATGGACACTTTGTTAAACTCATAGTGAATAATTTAAATGCTGCAAGGTTTGCAGTTCTGGTCAATAGGATACCTCAAGGTTTTTTAAAACCATCTAGAGGATTAAAACAAGGAGATCCCTTATCCCCTTTCCTTTTCAGCATAATAACCGAAATGATTACTCTAAACCTTAAAAAACAATTTCAGAATGGAAACCTAAAATATTTTAATACACCTGAATCTTCTAATGCAATTACACAACTATCTTTTACTAATTATACAACAATTTTTCTTTTTAGAAGCACCAAAAAATTTAAAAACTTAATGAAATTCCACCAAATCTTTTAAATAACCATAGGCCGAAAGGTAATTCTTTTCTAAAAGCAGTTACTAGTCCAAAAAATTAAGTAGAGCCAAAAAATAGGAGATCAGTAGTATCACAGGCATGAGTCAAGGGACTCTGCCCTTTTAATACCTAGGAGTGAAAATTTTCAAAGGAAATAAATTAAACATACATTTTGCTGACATGGTTGATAAAATAGCATCCAACTTGAAAGCTCGAAAAACATCTGGTTATCACCAGGTGGAAGGATTATCCTCATCAAGCATGTGTTGACCACAATACCACTACATTCTTGGTCTGTCATAGCCCCAACATCACACTCCATTAAACTGATTGAACCCTTCATCAGTAATTTTTTCTTGGGCAAAATGGACAAAAGACCTAACATACATTGACTTTCCTGGGAAAATTATGATATCCTGCTTTAGAAAATGGCTTGGGAATTATAGACCTCAACACAGTAGTTCAAGCCTTCTCAACTAAACTTTGGTGTAAAATAAAGATGGGTAAATCCCCTTGGGCAAAGTTTATGCGGTTCCTCCTTCAAACTTATAGAACTTCTGAGTCCTAAACTAGATATCTAGAAATAGATAAATTCTCTGAAAACAATTCACATGTACCAAGTGGGAATGGAGAAGCAAATATGTGGGTGGAAAATTGGCCAGGATCTTGACCATTAATCAAGAAATGGCTGGCACAGGTACAAATCCCACAACCCTTTCTGGAAGTAAGAGATTTACAGGGTACAACTCCCATCTCTATATCCTTTATTTGATCAGTACCTGCCTGTGCAGCATGTTCAAGAACTTAACTCTCATATAGAATTTACATAGGACCGGGATTGTTTAATTTGGAAACCTGAATATTGAAGTCTCTTTACAGTGAAATCGGCTTTTAAATCTCTTAGAAATAAAAAAAAACATCCTAATGCTATCTAAGGTATGTAATTCAATAATTCCAAACAAAATATCCATTTTTGTTCGGAAATTATTAAATACTACCTCCATCCCAGAGAAAATGGCACATTAAATTTTTCACGGTCTTCAATTATCATTTTTGACCGACAATATCTCTAGCTACACACAACAATTTTGCATAAAAATAGATATTTATAAAATATATGTTAAGACAATTCTAACAATATCTCACATGATTTTTTATTTTATATATATTAATACATAATTAGGGTCAAAGTTTGTAAAATTTGTCTTGGAAAAAATAAACGTGTCATTTTATCTGGGACGGATGTAGTGGATCCCTACCCTTTGATAATATCTTAATGTGGTTGGGTTTCAATCTGCCTTCGAAGTGTCCATTTGGCAAGAATAAGGATAATTTGGATCATTGTTTCACTAATTGTTTCAATGACGTATCTTTGTGGATATGATTCGATCAAATCATGAATCTTAATTGCTCAGGTTTCCATACTATTATGGACAGATTACAGTTTTAGTGGAATATTAAAGGCCTTTCTAAACTAAAACAAACAATCTTGGCAAATATTCCAATGATCATTACATGGGAACTATGGATCTCTAGGAACAGTTTATTATGATGGAATTGCATTTTGCATCGAGAGGGCATGGATGAATGTATTGCAAATGAGCCAAACTTTATTATCTATTAATAATACTATTTATTTCTCACCCAGAGACCATATATTTCTTTATGTCGGATATACACCACCTTTGATCAAAAGATGTAGGTCTAAAATCACCATGGTTTGATGGAAACCACCTCTGCAAGGATTTAAAATCAAATGTGGTGCATCCTATAATTATAATGGGGGTTGATAATCGGCTGTTTAGTTAGATCATTATCAGGAATCATGGTCAATGCCACATCCGATGTGGAATATTCTTTAGTTTCCTCCCCTCTTCATGCAGAAATTTTGGCTTTTGCAGGAATGAATCTCACAGACCGTGGAGGCAAGGTGATCATTGAGTCAGATTCGAAGATGACCATTGATATACTGAGGGCCAAGGCAAAGCCACCATGGAAGTTGATTCATCTACTGAGAAAGATAAAGGAGAAGTAAAGAGGTAGACACTTCTAGTTTGAGCTCGTGTTTAGAGAGGCTAATGGACCAAAAGATCAACTTGCAAAAATGGCAAACAAAAAGAAAGGATCAACGAGCTTCCAAGAAATCATATCCCAACCATGATTCCAACTTTTACTAAGAGACCTTTTGTTCCCACATGTCAAAAAAAGTCATCATTGGTATCTAGGGCCAGTGACAACATAATTTCTTCCTATAACAAAGTCACATTAAAATCTTGGTACATGGATAAATGACTATCTGGCCATTATAAATATCACATTGGGGTGAAAGATTTAGAAATGGAGACACAATTCGTACGAATCCATAACTAGTTTTTCTTTATTTTGCAAACTAAATAGGCTGGTCAATAATTTTGACCTTTTGTATTAACCTATTCAGTTTAAAACTAGTTTCAGGGATCCAATGAAATAACCCCGCCTCATGGACCATGATGCCTTCAAATTAAAAAATACAAGAAAGGAAGGAAGGAGGCTTTCATTATGGTGGATGATCTTGATCTATTAGATTGCATCGATAGCCAATTCAAACTAATATAGCAAATAATTAAATTGTAAGTTTTGAAATGAGTGCGACAAGCAATTAGATGCGCATTTCCATGAGCTAAATATGGAATAGATGAAACAAAGTAACATGCTCACCCATCAGCATATCATGATCATTGGGGTAATTTTAGTGATTATTGAATGAGGCTTTCATTAGGGTGAATGATCTGGATCTAAAAGATTACATCGGATAGCCAATTCAAACTAATATAGGAACTAATTAAATTGTAAGCATGAAATGAGTGAAATCTAGCAATTAGATACACATTTTCACTAACTAAATATGGAACAGATGTAACAAAGTAACATGCATCACTAAAATAAGACCATTATGGTATTATATTTGGTCACTATACTTTGAACGATCAAATTGCTTGTCATGTGTAATGATCTGGCCAAATTAACCCCCAAGCGAAAAATAGCAATTTCAACTATTGTAGGCTCCTGAATTTCCTCTATGAGCTCATCAATAAATGTTATGAAAGAACCACTCGTGCCTCGTAAAACAATGAGCAACTAGCCATGTTAGAAATTACTTTTAGCCAGAATTTAGAGTTTGGTACACAATTCTTAAACTATATAGTAAGGTGCCAATTTTTTCCTCTACATCATGGAATGATGCATCTCACCAAAAAAATGGGTACTGAATCAAAATTGTATTAACGTGGTACCCACTTACAAGTGAAAACAGATAAAATTTATGGACTTCAGATACATTTATAGTCAACATGAACATGAGCATTTTAGAGTTCCATAAGTGGTTGTTTAGTTGATACTACCAAATAGAGTAGAGAAGAATTACTAGAGTTGCACTTGTGACCTTCTTCTCACTTATCCGTTGACACCAATCCACTAACCAATTCACTATTTGATTGAGTAACCTCAACTACAAACATCTTGTGAAAATGGACAAATTATAGTCCAATTATTCCCCTCCCCGCCCCATCCACCCCTATCCTTCCTTGAGCAACTGCTCTAGCGGCCTCCCTCAGCCTGTCTCAAGCCACCCTAACCCATCCTAAACTAAAACCCTAGCCGCCACCCTTTTTTCCTTTAGCATTTTGTAAATAACCCCTCTGTCCCAGCTTATATTAACCACCAATCACTATTACATTGTTCAAAAATGTGTTTGACCATTAATATATTTACCTACTTATAATATCAGCAAATAAAAAGTTGACATTTGAAACCTATTTGTTAAGACGAATTTAACAATATCACATACGATAATATTGTTGCTCATATATCTATTCAAATATACGATCAAAGTTTGATAGAGAATAGTGCCTAAAGAACAAGTGGGTAATTTATACTGGGATGGAGGAAGTGCCTATAAACCCATCAATTACGGTCAATAGATGAAGAAATATTGGCATAGCCTCCTAAGAAGTATATACCCCCGATGAAACTATGATGATTCATTGTACGCAAATTCAAATGCGTGAAATTGATTAGATCTTGGAGTTGCACTCCCCCTCCCTCCCCCCTCATAAAGAATAGTTCAATCAATGCGAGGTCAAACAGGTGAGAAGAGATCCACAATATAAGACTTTAAAGGACAACTCAACACTCTACCGAAAACACAACTCTAGTGATAGAATGTGACTAATCTTCGATCCCTCCTACTTTCTCAAGAGAGTTTAACTCAACAAAGATGGTCAAATTTTCTTAAGAAAAATAAAACCTAAACAGTCTTTAAGAAGTTTCCTATGTTTTATAAATAAAAGTGTAGTCCATTTTTTTGTGTGTGGCTCGATTTTACTCTTATACTCGACTATGTTTTAAGAGGTAACCTGGTGAATCGACAAAACCCTCATGGTTTTTAGGTTTGAATTTGAGTTTGATGTTGATCTCGTCGAAAAGAGATCCTCTAGTGCTCTTTGTTCATCTCAGTTTAATTGGACCGAGTTGGCCGCATGGGTCAAGACAGATCTCGATTCAGGTGTCAGACTGGTCCTAGCAGCACAAGTATAATTGGCTACACCAATTTCATCTAATCTAAGAGTACTTTTTTGAAAAGCCACTGCTAATTCTGGTTTAATTTGTATTTTTAGTACCTTTGGGTTAGTACCTTTGGGTATGGGTATATCCCGCCAAACATTTGTTTGAACCAATTGTAGTGCTTATCACCAATTCAATCATTAAATAAAAATAATTGGGTTACCTAAGACCTAGATCATGCAATGATTTGTTCACCTCGGTTTAATTGGACAGAGTTGGCATCATGGGTCAAGACGGATCTCGATTCAGGTGTCAGACCGGTCCTAGCAGCACAAGTATAATTGGCTACACCAATTTCATCTAATCTAAGAGTGTTTTTTTTGAAAAGCCACTGCTAATTCTGGTTTAATTTGTATTTTTAGCACCTTTGGGTATGGGTATATCCCGCCAAATATTTGTTTGAACCAATTGTAGTGCTTATTACCATTTCAATCATTAAATAAAATGACTGGGTTACCTGAAACCTAGGTCATGCAATGATTTTAATTTTTAGAAAATGTTGGTATTTGGATTTTATTATTGGTGTTTATTTGTTTAGTTGTTGTGTGGCGCCGCTTCATCTAAACTTCCAATCCAACTGAATTGCAAAAACGAATGACAAAGCTCACCAAAATTTTCACGACCTATGTTTTCCGATAGAAGAACTAGGCTTTAACCCGATTTTTATTTCACTTGGGGTTTAACAAGCTGGCTGAATCAAATTGCAAGGTAAAATATTTTTGGCTTGTTTTTGCATGTTTTCCTAAAATTGGGGGCGGCATCCACATGGCGGTGTCAGCTCGATTGTGGTAGTACAATTTGTATGCACCCTAATACACTAGAGTTTATATCTCTGATAAATAAATGTGATTGCAATCCACTTTCATATATTTTAGAAAGATAATTACCTATCATGACTACTATTAGGTGCAATTTATCCATAATAAATTACCCGGGATACCATTATTACCGAATCTCCAGTGTACGGTATAATTTGTCGTGGTGGAATGTGGGAGAAGACGGAAGAATATTGTGTGTTGGTAATTTTTAGCCAATGAGTGTGCAATGATAACTTTTAAGAAAATGTGGTGTTCAAATAGTGAGGATACTAAATTCAGGTACAAATACACAATTTTCAAAAGTGATTTGTTAGGGCAAGTGCAATGTTAGACACTGAAAGCGGTTTCTTACCAATTAAATATATTATTTCTCTCAATCTCTCTCCTCCACCTCACCTTAGGAAACCAATGAAGAAATCACTTTTTTTCCCTCCACAATGGTAAAGAATCACTCTCTGTTATTTATAGACCCCATTTATTTTATCTATCATACTCACTAATTTTTTACATTTAATTTAAATAAATTTGTCTACCCAAAATATATTGAATGTAAAATTTAATAAAACATTTTTATTTTCAAATTTTCATTTCATTTTTTTCAAAATTATTAAATAATTTGTGAATAATTTTTTTTAAAAAAATTACATATTTAAAAAAACTATTTTATAGATTTTAAAATAATTTTACAAATTTATAAAAGTTCATAGTTTAAAAAATAAAGATTGGGACACGTAGTCCAAACAGAGGGTGCCACATGTCCCTTCTTTAAATAAAAAAGTAACAATGGGTGAGACACATGGGCCAATGACAGGCTGTCACGTGTCCCATTTTGGGACAAAAAAGGCCTATGTCAGGCAGGCCCAGATCTAACGCAGGTGGGGTGCTTTCGGTTTCTTAACCAGTTTCTTGTATGAAAAATTGTACAAGAAACCATCAATGTAGGCATTTTCGATTCTGCACATGCTTTTAATGATGGCAGTCTATGGAAGTACTCCACATGACACGTTTTGGATACTTTGGGTATGTACAGAGGTTTTCTTTTACATATGCTCCGTAATAACATAGGGGGGAAATTGAAAACTATAATATGACCGGTTGTGGAACTTACTCAAAATGGATTAAAAAGAGGAGTATTAATAAAGAAAAGAGTTCATTAAGATGGTATTTTCATAATCCATGAAAGGATCAAAGTTTAAAATGCAAATTAGAAAAAATAAAAATAAAATTTGTGGGTTTCATAAATCGGTTTATAAACTTTATAACTACTACACGTTGCATAATAAATTTTTAATATTGTAACTAGGACCTTTTACCTTTCATTAAACCTCATTTTTCCATAAACCTATAGAAAAATAATTTTCCTAAAACTTTGCCTATAGAGAATTAATAAATAATACTCCCTCAATCCCAAAATTATTGACTTATTTACTTTTTTACGATTTTCAATGATAATGTTTAATCATAAATATCTCTAACTACGTTAAAAAAATCTGCATAAAAAGTTGATATTTAAAAATGGATGTTAAAATGAATCTAACAATATCTCACATGATATTTTTATAGTATATGTATATTAGTTTATATTTAGAATCAAAGTTTACCAAATTTAATTTTAAAAAAGTAAATAGGCCAATAATTATGGAATATATGGAGTAGAGAATACTTTGTCCACTTTTATAAAAGTGAATTATATAATTAATATCCATGCTTTACCAGGAAAAAAAATTTCCTTAATCTGTCGGAAAAAAATCATTCAAAATGTATTGCTAAATTATGCAAAGTATTTCTTTCGAGATAATTCTATCAAATTCAACTTATTCCACTAATGAAAAACTCTTTAAATTGCATTTTTACTTCCCTACCAAGTTATCCATATACCTACAATTGTTGAGAATATTTCGTTAGTCATGGATTTGGCAAAAATATCTTGAATGAAGCAATTAGAATAGTTTAAGTAACTCTAAAGTTAACTATGGAGTATATGTGATAAGTTAAACGAAGGAGTTATCCTCCCCTCGATCTCTTAAAACTGACTTCATTTCTTAATTGGGTTGGACTTTTTTAAATGGACCTCTTACACAACACCTTATTACAACCTTTTCTACCCATTTGTGTTGTCCAAATGAACCCCTAATTGTCCATCCACCAAAAGTTCTTGCAGAAAGCTGAATACATAAAATATTGTGTTATTTGGTTAGTGTATTAAATGTAATCACATTCTCCCGTATCTACACATTCGTTAACTTTCTCATGTGTGTTAATTCTGCAAATACGAATTAACTTCGAACCTATAGCTAGAGAATGGGTCTAAGAGATCATATACCATCAATAACACTTAATGAAATGTCCCAAAATGAAAAGGAAATACTTCATCTATCCCAAGGGAATCCACAGAGAGATTATTTTACTTTTAATTTGAGTGATGTGAAATGACCAAAAATCCCTCACCCCCATCTCATTCAACCTTCCTGCAACTATCAGCCCTCCCATCTTCGTCAATCCATACCCGCCGAACTTTCCCTCCTAGGTCGCACTCACTCACCCTCTCCACCTCTGACCCGTCAGACTTCCCCTCCCAGCCGCGCTCATCCGCCTCCTGCGTCGCCGGATCCGTTGCCTCTTGCATTTTTGGCTTCCACCTCGACTTCATTGCGTTCATCCCTATTTCACCTCCAGTACCGCCAGATTCATCGCCTCTTGTGTATCCTGTTGCATCACCAGCTTCCACCTCGACCCTTTTTCGCTCACCCCATATCTGCTTCTTGCGCCACCGGAACCGTCGCCTCTTGCATCACCGGATTCCACCTCAACCTCGTCGCGCTCACCCCCTCTCTACCTCATGTGCCGCCGGATCCGTCGCCTCTTGCATCACCGGATTCCACCTCAACCTCGTTGCGCTCACCCCCTCTCTACCTCATGTGCCGCTGGATCTGTCGCTGGCTTCCACCTCGACCGCCATGATCTGCCGCATCAGCTCCGCCTCCGACCCGTTGGGCCCCTGGATTTTTGGTGGGGCCATCAGCGTCGCTCATCTTCAGATGAGCTATGTGACTAGCTGCTTGGTGGATCAGATCCCATGTGTATTTCTCTAACCAAAACTATCGAGTTAACTCAACGAGCATGACGTGCCGGTGGTCCTGGTTTTCGTGACAGAAGAAGAAAGAAGAAGGGAAGAATATGTTGTGGGCGGAGGATTTTTTTGGGAAAATAAGAAGGGTTTTGGAAGAAGAAGGGTTTGGGTGGGTGGTAGGGTTTTAATGTAAAATTTTAATTTTGTAAGGGTAAGTATGTCTTTTGTTATGTTATTTTTTTATTAAAATGGAACATGTGCATATTTGCCTAGAAAAGACGAAAAAGGAAAGTGTGCAGATTCGGTTAGGATGAGGGAGTACATATAATGAAAAAGAGATACCTATGACGGAAGATGGACAAAATAAGAGTGAAGGAAAAAAAAGACTTTAGAAGAGGGAGGAAGAGAGGGGTGGCAGTGGCAGTGGCAGGGTCTTTTCTTGATATTATTTGCTCTTCTTCATTAATTCATTGATTCTTTTTTTAAAAAAAATACATCATTCAAAGATGTTGGGAAAAATATGCAACAACGATTACTATAAGTGAAATTGACATCCAATCTTTCTTAAGGTAAACCACCCATAGGTTGGGGTTATTATTAGGTCCCTAGCCTTTGTTAACCAAAAATAACAATCAGTTTGAAGTCGAAATAGGCTAAGGCAACACAGTTGCCTTCAAAACCTAAAATGAAACTCATCTCACTATTCTAAACTATACATATATGATACAAAAGTGATTGGGAGATGCGATTCCAAAACTAGTAATCTCCACCCCTCGTGTTAATTCCTAACTTTGGCCAGGCATCTCCATATATCACTAGTCTCTAGCAAAAACTAACATTTTGCAAGGATGTCTTTGTTACATGTCAACCAGACTGACCATCTGTACTATTACAGATTAGAGATCCAATAAAAAAGTGAAACATCGCCTTCGGGGATATTAACTCACTTCCCGTGAAAATCATGATCACTTAAAAAAGAGGAGTGTATCACGAATCAATATCACTACACCAGATAGGGATCTTCTACAATTGTAACACCACTTGATCCAACCACGATCTATGTTGTTCTAACTATAAACATCTTGAAAAACACGGATTTGACATATCCAAGTTAATGGAAACACTAAGATAGATACACAAGCAAAATACGAACACATGATCGGTACAAACAGATTGAGAACATTACATCAACATGAACACTTAAATTGAGTTATCATCATGAACACAACAATCTAATCGATCAAATCGAAAAATAAAACTAATGTGCCAGACAAGTTCCACACTTATTCAATAGTAAAAACATCAATTAAATAAACCGTAGTTTCCCCACCTCCAAATGATGGGAAGACAGAGAAAAGAAGATTAAAGAAAAAAGTTAGGCTTTTTGGGAGAGAGGAGGGAGGCTGCGGCAAGGAGAGGGGTTGAGCATTAATTCAGTGATTCTTAATGCTGGCTCAATCCCATTTAAATTGAAACAATTTGACTTTTGAATTTTTATAGATTAATTGAAAGTATTCACATTGACTTGCCAAACTGAAATACTCTTTCCGTTCATTTTATTGTGTCACTTATCTTCATAGCACAATGTTTAAGAAAATACCGATTGTATGGATCTAATTAAATCAAGAAAAGTAAAAGTTAAATATGTGGTTAGAAGTATCTTTAACTATGCAAAAATGAAACGTGCCAAAATAAAATAAAGACACAAGTGAAAAGTGTGACACAATAAAATGAACAAAGAGAGTATTAAAATGGATGGTACATTTCGAAGAACACATAAATTTGAATTGATACAAATTAAAATGAGTTACGTGTCAATTTTCAAACCGAAATTAAAAATTGCCGAGTTAATGTAAAACATTTCGAACAACCAATTCAATCTTGAAAGAGTTTACATTATCGAAAAACATGCTTAGGGTAGTTACGAATATTTTTCATAATAAATCATATTATCAGTTGGTTCCCAACCACTAAAATTAAGTAATTGAACAAGAATCACAAGACATGACCTACCAAGATTAAAAATAGTCATTAGTCATTACTTGCTCAGTCGAATTATTATAATTCAATCACAATAGGCTAGTATTAGAAAAGACAATGTTTGTTATATTTTTGGAACAAACGTTTTTTTATATTTAATTTAAAATAATTTTACACTAAAAGTATAATTAGACATGTTTAAAATTGAAAGTTTTTTTAAGCCTGAAAGTTAAAAGCTATAATATGTATGTTGACAATATTATACTCCATATGTATCATTTTAAATTGCAATTTAACTATTTACATGTTAGAATCAGTCAAATATCCAATTAGATTTAGAGAGTTTGATGACTTGACTAGAGTTATTTTAGTACTAGTATTACTTATCTCATTTTTACTCTATTTATACTGAGCAGTAATACTGAAATCATTACGGGAAAATATTCTTTCATGATATTAGAGCAAGTTCTGATCTTAAACCTAAAACCCTAAAATATTCTCATGGTTCAGCCACCACTACTCCCTTCTATTTTCCGGTGACCGAAACCCTACCTCTCCCTCCCTTTTCCGATCAAATTCCGGTGCATTGTCGACGTCCTTCTCTCTCAATACGGCCGACGAAAAACTCTCCTACAACACTCTTCTCCGTATGATTCAAATCAATCTTTTGTTATCAAATTATCTTCTCTGGAAACGTTATGCAGGATATGTTTCAAACCCTAGGGCCTTTTCGGCTTCGTCGACGGCAGTCACCCTTGTCCGCCGTCTCCAGGACCACCGTCGGCCGCCACTACCTACACCTCCATGACTTCTTTGGGAGGTGGCTTTAAGACAGATCCACGAGAAGCCTTTTTGAAGGAAAATGTCGAATATGATCAATGGATCAGGGAAGATCAACGCGGCTACAGTTTGCTATTTTCTTCTCTCACGGCTAAGGCTCTAGCTGAAATTTTGGTTGCTCTACGTCAAAAGAGATCTGGGATAATATCGCTGCTATTTTCATGACAGCATCACGTCAACCATCATTTGTCTTCGTGTCGATTCTCACGGTATATGTAAGACTGGTACAGTTCATGAACTCCATCTTAAATTTAAAGAATTTTTTTAGCAGTCGTCTGTCATAGGTTCTCCTATTACGAATGGTGATAAAATCATATGGTTTTAACTGCTCTTGGCCCTAAGTTCAAATATGTTTCTACCCCTTGATTAATGCATCCCCTGCTCCATTATATGACGATGTTCTTACTCGTGCCAAAAACCACGAAACTTTTTTGAGGAATTTACAGGGACATTCAACACCAGCAACAAGGCCTGCCACGTTCGCGGCTGGAGAACAGCCATCGGCCGACCGCACATGGGATCACGCACCGGCAAGGGACTGTGGCGCATACGGCTCACGAGCCTCCAGAGGCAGACGATTTGGTGGTCTCCACGGTGGCAGGGCTCCCTGGTCTGATCAATCCGCGACTGGTTTAGGTTCTGGCCATTGGTATCCGCAATGCACCTGGTGTGGTCGTCCTGGTAACTATGTTGCGACTTGCTACAATATGTTGCGACTTGCTACAAGATGTTGGTTCAAACTGGTAATACTCAGGGTCGTCAATCAGAATAAACTCATATGGCTGAAAATGTGTAGTTCTCACTACAGTTAGAGCCTTCTATTAGCACCTGGGATTGGTATGTGGATTCTGATGCGACCAGTCATGTGACATCCTCAGCATCTTGTTTGGAGAGTGGCAATTATTATTCATATAATTCTCATGTTTTTGTTAGTAATGGTGTCTCTATTCATATTTCTCACATTGTTGTTTATCTGATGTTCTAGTTGTTCCTGAGATTACTAAGAATATCTATTAGTGAACTGACCAGAGATTTAAATGTATTTGTCACCTTTTATGATCGAAACTTTGTGGTTCAGAACAAAGGCAATCGTGGGCAATGACCACAGTGAAGTCAAACTTTACATTTTTTATAGAGGCGGGGCAACTCTAGTTTCCCTTTTGCAGCAGAATAAATAATGGGCATCCTACGAGCTTTGGCATGCTCATTTCGACGAGCTTTGGCATGCTCATTTCGATCATGTGACAACTCCAATTATTTCTAGTTTATAGAAGTCTGGTTTACATTCTGTTTCTTCATTGTTGCCTAAACCGTAAACCTACGCCCCTTGTGTTATGGAGAAAGGTCAACGACTAGATTTTGTTGAGAACTATAAACGTGGTGCGCACGTACTTGACTTGATATATTGTGATTTGTAGGGCCCTTCCCCTGTTTTATCATTGAATGATTTTTCTTATTATGCCTTATTTGTAGATGATTTTTCTCGCTTTACTTGGCTATTTCCAATTTTTCGAAAGTCAAATTTTGTTTATACTTACAGTTTAAGGTACTAGTCGAGAATCAATTTTTATCCAAAATTATGTTATTTCAGAGTGACGGTGGTACGGGGTTCTTAAACACTCGTTTACGGTCCCATTTTGCTTCCATAGGCACCCACCACCAAATTTCGTGCTCGTATACTCTGGAGCAAAATAGGCGAGTTGAACGTAAACATAGACATATTGCTGAAATGGGCCTCACAATGTTGTTTCACTCGATCTTGCCCATTTCTCACTGGGATGATGTGTTTCCCACTATTTTTTACACCATCAACTGATTACCTATTCCAGTTCTCCTTATGGGTTTCTCTACGGTCGTGATCCTATCCACTCAAACTTTCATCTGTTTGGGTGTTGGATTTTTCTGTTTGTTCATCCCTTTGCTGATCATATGCTGGCTCCCCGAAGCATTCCTTGTGTTTTCATCGGTTACAGCTCCCACTACAAGGTTTTTGGGGTCTTGATTCTTCTACGGGAAAGGTTCATATCAGTTTCCATGCCTAATTTGACGAGATACAATTTCCTTTTGCATCATCCACAGCCTCGGCGACTGGTTTTTCCCTGTCGATTTTGAATTTTTGGCCTTTGTTGACCCTGATTGTGCCTCTGATCCTTCATTGCATGTGCCTGCTACATCTTTTTTAGCTCCTTGCTCTATTTTCTCTATCGATCCAGTTCTAGTGACTGTTCATCGACCGACGTTGCCCGCCTCCCCGCCGATCAGTCTGGCCGCCCAGTCTCCTGCCAGCTCGTCTGACTAATCCTCGATTGCTTCAGTCTACTTTACTCCTATGACCTCTCATCCTCGGATTCGCACTCAGCAGATGGTCACTCGATTGACTACTGGGGTTATTCAATGTTGAGATTATTCTGATATTGTTGCTCACAGTCTCATTGTTGCCTTACTTGCTTAGTCAGAGCCCACCGATTATCACACTGATCTTCAGGATCCGTCTTGGATTGCTGCTATGGATGATGAGATTGCAGCTCTTCGGGGACAGCGCACTTAGGATTTGGAGCCCCGCACGTCGGACGTCAAATTTTTTTCTCCAAATGGGTTTATCAACTGAAGTATCGTCCATATGGTACCATTGAGCATCATAAATCTAGGCTTGTGGCGCAGGGTTTCTCGCAGATTCCGGGATTTGACTTTGATCGCACTTTTAGTTCAGTGGTCACAGCATCCACAGTTCGTACTGCTCTGGCTATTGCTACAATGCGCTTCTGGCCTCTTCTTCAGCTGGATATCAAGAATGCCTTTCTTAATGGCAATTTGGATACTATGGTCTATATGACGCAGCATGTTGGTTACAAGGACCCGCTTCACCCATATTATGTTGTCATTCGTAAAAGGTCATTTATGATCTTAAACAAGCTCCACATGTCTGGTTTCAGCGATTCAATACTTATTTGGTTCAGCTTAGTTTTGTCTGTAGCTTAGCTGACACTTTGCAGATTACGGGATTTTACTTTGATCACACTTTTAGTCCAGTGGTCAAAGCATCCACAGTTTGTACTATTCTGGCTATTGTTACGATGCACTCTTAGCCTATTTTTTAGCTGGATATCAAGAATGCCTTTCTTAATGACGTTCTCGATACTTTGGTCTATATGGCACAACCCGTTGCTTACAAGGATCCGCTTCACCCAGATTATGAAGTTGTTTGCGAAAGGCCATTTATGGTCTTAAGCAAGATCCATAAGTTTGGTTTCATCGATTCAGTACTTATTTGGTTCAACTCAATTTTGTCTGCAGCTCAATTGACACTTCTCTTTTTGTTAGTCTCAGGTTTGGCATTTCTATAAATGTTGGTCTACGTTGATGACATCATCCTAACGGGTAACGACCTGAATCTTCTACGACAGTTCATTGTTCGGACGCATGAAGAATGTTCCATCAAAGATTTTGGCATCCTTCACTACTTTCTTTGTTTGAAATTACACCCTCTGCCTCGGGTTTACTTCTCGGCCAAGCTAAGTATGTCAGGGATATTATTACTTGTGCTGGGATGTATGAGGTTGTCCCAATATCTACCCTTTTTGTGCTAGGCTCGCAACTTTACAGCTCCATCAACCTTCCATTTTGGAATCCGACTTTTTAATGCTCTCTTGTTGGGGCTCTTCAATACCTGATGATTACTCGTCCTAATTTGGCCTTTGCGGTCAACACAGTCAGTTAGTATCTTCAGAACCCTCGTGACGATCATTTTGCCGCAGTCACTCGGATTCTTAGATATGTTCGAGATACTCTGCATTTTGGCCTTGTTTTTTGGTCTGCCGGTTCTCCTGAGGTGTTGGGTTATTCTGATGCTGATTGGGCCCACTATCTTGAGGCCCGTCGATCTATATATGGTTATGCTATTTTTCTTAGTGGAAACCTCATTTCCTAGGGTGCCAAGAAACAACCCATTGTTTCTCATTCGAGCACAGAGTCTAAGCATCGGTCTCTCGCCAACACCACCTTTGAGGTTGTTTGGCTGACTCATCTTCTCCACGATCTTCGTGTCCTACTTGCTGGTTCTCCGCTGCTATTATATGACAATAGTAGCGCCATCTTATTGGCTTAGAATCATGTGGCTCACTAGCGTGCGAATCACATCGACATCGGCTATCACTTTGTTCTAGAATTGGTTGCTCCTGGAAAGCTGCACATTGCTCATGTTCCTACTGCTCTTTAGATTGCTGACATCTTCACTAAAAAGCTCTCTCATCCGCTATTCGAGTTCTTTAGATCCAGGTTTTGCGTCACTGAGTATACAATGTTTCACTTGAGGGGGGTATTTGAATTGGTTAAATATCTGATTAGATATAGATAGAGTTTGATGACTAGACTATAGTTATTTTAGTACCAATATTCATTTTCTCATTTGTACTTAATTTATTATGAGCAGTAATACTGAAATCATAACGGGAAAATATTCTATCATCATTTAATTTGCACTAGTGGAGAATGGCCTATTAAAGACAACAAGCAAAGGCCTTAGTGAGGAGGTTTCAAGTTTTGAATCACTATCTCAAGGTCCCCATTCATTTTTAGGCGGTTCATAATCAATTAAAGACGGTTCTAATGAAGAAACCACCTTCAATGGGTTGACTTTGTTGACTATTTGGCCCAAATATATAGTCTAGGGTTTATTTTCCTGAATTCCTTTGTGTTTTTTCCTTAAAGAAGAGTCAACGGAGAAGGCACCTGAAAGTGCCTTCTCTGATTTGGTGGAACCGCTTTTAATCACCCCTTCCTCCACTGGTGCAAAACTTCTTAAATTTGACCATAAAATTCAATTGGTGTTATAAGTATAAATACTATCGTGTGATACATTGTTAGATTCGGTATAACATATATTTTCAAATATTAACTTTTCACATATTTTAATTATCCTTAATGAAAGATATTAAGGATCAAACATTTTTCAAGTCAAAGTGTGCAGTTTAAAATGAGACAGATGGAATACTTGGATTTATATAAGATATTAATAATATTTACATTTAAAAAACACAATAATGACCTATAACTTATAAAAAGAAGAGAAAGTCTCATGTTAAATCAGCTAACGGTTAGACGAATCATGGAAAACCTTGATTATATATAACGTTTATGGTCAAATTGCAATTATTTATATATTTCGGCTCATTTTTAAAAAAAATCAAAGTTGTAGAAACTTCATTATAATAAATTAAAACAAACACGAAATCACCCCAACAATTACATCAATTATAAATAGCTCCACTTAATGGTTAGTCGATCTATAACAAGACTTTACGATTTTAAAAAAATCAAGTGCTAAAACACCATAACTTTAGGTTGAAAGTGACAATATAACCCTGAAAATGATAAAGTGCTAAAATAACCTTAACTTTATGATAATATGTGCATAGATAACCACTTGTCACTATTTTGCCATTGAATCAATTTGGGTGTTGACCGGACTTGAAATGATGAAAATACTCTTGCCTCCATAAGCTGAATTCTCATTTTACCCCTTTTTCAGCATATGGGGTAAGGGTATTTTCGTCAATTTAGGTTCGGCCAACACCCAAATTGATGAATCAATCCTTAAATAGTTACAAAAGGTTATAATTGCACATTTTGTTATAAAGTTAGTGTTATTTTGACACTTTTTTCATTTTAGAGGGTTATATTAACACTTAGAACTTAAAGTAGGATTATAAATGTAAAAATTCCTTAAAAAATACTCCCTCCGTCCCATTTCATATTGCTTAATTTGACTTTTGCAAGTCAAACTGAGCCAACTTCGACCATTAAATTCTATTATTGTATATGTAAAATTATTATCGTATTATATGTTGTTGGATTCATTGTAACATATATTTTTAATTTATTATTTTTCAAAAAATATATATATTAATATTTAAACATTGATTCAGTTGATTTTCAAAAATCAAATTAGAAGTGGGACTGCGGGGGAGGGAGTAGTTGTTAACGATAACTTTCGTAGCAAATAACATACTCCCCCGTTTAAGCTCAAACTGCACATTTATTATTTGACACTATTCTCTATCAAATTTTGATCGCGTATTTGAGTAGATATATAAGCAATACTATTATCGTATGTAATATTGTTGGATTTGTCATAACAAATAGTTTTATAAAAGTAATTTTTGTTTGTTAATATTATACGTAGTTAACATGTTAACGATTTCAATGAGCAAGTAAAAGATTTAGTGAAATTTGAGTTGGTACGAGTACATGTCCTTGTAAAATTACCATAAATTATCCCGGTCAGTAAAGAGCATTAACTTCAACTTCACATTTAAAAATTAGCCAAAAAATAGTAGTCTAGCTGGATAAAAGTATAAGCACAAGAAACTGGAAACCGGTGCAACCAGTCGCCCACCGGCCCATGTTGAGCGCCCACAGACGGATCGCCAAAACCAGAAACCAGTGCACGGTTTTCCCAACTACGACTCTACGTTGAACACGACCTCCCGAAAACCAGGAGCGACCTCAACCGGGGCCCACCGCTTGCCCCAAGTGAGCTTAGTGGGTCATCGTTCTCCACGAAACGTGGCGATTCGACCGAACCCTGACACTCCCCCGTGTCCGCCACGCGCCCCCTCTCTCTCTCTGCATGGCTCCGCATCCCGACGCTCCCCCACACTTCGCCACCTGTTCCTCGGTTTCATCGCCCCATACCGCTTCCATTTTCTGCAGCTTTTTCATTAAAATCCCCTACGCGCCTTCGCGGTGCACAGCCCAATGGGTTTCCCCGCCCAATGCAAATGATTGGGGAATGGGACACACGCGGTACCGTAGCGAGTGAGGGTGTAACCCGGGTTTAGGACTAAATATTTATCGTTCAGCCCCTAATTCGAAGAATAAGGAAAAACCTGGTTTTGTTGAAAACTCTTACACACTAAACAACTGCGGCCTCTTGTAAGTTGTAATTAAGTATAGTATTTAGTACCCACAAGATTTCCTCCTTACATATATATACCTCTCTCCTGCGCACCAAACCAGTACTCCATACTTTCTTTCACGTTTTTCTCAGACCAACTACTGTTCGGGTCGGGTCTCCAACAATGCGGATGAGCTGCAATGGATGCCGGGTGCTCCGGAAAGGCTGCAGCGAAGATTGCAGCATCAAACCATGTCTCCAATGGATCAAGAGCTCTGAATCACAGGCCAATGCTACCGTCTTCTTGGCCAAGTTCTACGGCCGCGCTGGCCTTATGAACCTCATCAACGCCGGTCCCGATCACCTCCGTCCTGGTCGGTGCTCTATTGCTTTCTATCTCTCACTCCGGTTTTGGTTTGCTTTTGTTTGTATGGCTGATGTTTTTTTCTTTGTCAAAATGTGCAGCGATTTTCAGATCGTTGTTGTACGAGGCATGCGGGCGGATTGTGAACCCGATTTACGGATCCGTCGGGTTGCTGTGGTCGGGAAACTGGCAGCTCTGCCAGGACGCGGTGGAGGCGGTGCTGAGAGGAGATCCGATAGCGCAGATAGCAACGGAGGCGGCGGAGACCAACAATGGACCCCCCTTGAAGGCCTACGACATCCGCCACGTCAGCAAGAACGAGAAGACCGACGGGTCGGGCGACCTACGCCGGGTCCGGACTCGGTGCCGGTTCAAGCGGTCCGCGATCAAGGCGAGGGGGAGTGACGGTGGCGGTAACGGTAACAGTAACGACAAGGTGGTGGTTTGTTTGGACGAGGAGGAGGAGAACCGGTCCATCAGCCACGGCTCGTCGTCCTTGAGCCACCAGTCTGAGGAGCCGGCGGCGCGGAATGTGGAGGGAGAGAGCCGGGATGATACGGAGAGCTTGGGCTTCGAGGAGGCGGCCGAGGTGCGAGCCGATCTCGGGGAAATTGAGCTGGAGCTCACACTGGGGCTTGAGTCGTCGGGCTCAATAGCCGCGGCTGGAGCCAAGCCGAAGCAGGCGAAGCGGAGCGAGGACGACGGCGAATGCCGGATGGAGCTGGCGCTGCACTAATCGGCTTGAAGAGGGAGCTAAGGAGTGGGAATTTTAGTGGATCTCATGAATCTGACATTTTGATCATCGTTTTTTCGTTAGTGAGTAGTAGTTGTAAGTTGTTGCCTTGTTAAGAGAGCAATGGTTTTGTTAAGGTTATGGGAGATGGAAGTACAGGTTGAAGTTAAAATGTAGACACCGGGAGATAAGTTGCTATTGAACATTGAGTTCCGTTTTGTACTATGTTGCCGTGTTTTTGGGTTCCGGATCATGCCAAACAACTGTTTCATGGTATCAAGCAAGGATGTTGTGTTCTGCTTTTTGCACATCAAAGTTTGGTCAAATGTTAGTCTTGATAACATGTCGAGCATACATTTCATTTCGTGTAGTACAACAATATTTTCGTGTACCATCACTGATACACCCAATCTAATCAAAACTAACCTTAGATCCCGATCTAATCTGAACTTACCTTAGATCTGATCATACTCCGAATGTTAAGTAACACTTAATCTCATCAGAACTTAATTAGGTCCGATCATATTCCGACCGAATGTTAAGCAACATCCGATCTCATTAGAATTACCTTAGATTCGATCAGACTCTGAATGTTTACTCTGGATGTTAATCAACACCCGATCTCATCGGAACTTACTTCAGGTCCGATCATACTCCATGTTAATCAACACACGATCTCATCAGAACTTAATTTAGGTCTGGTTATAATTCGACTGAATATTAAGCAACACCCGATCTCATTAGAACTAGTTATCAAACACACCTTAGATCCAATCATACCCTAGATGTTAACTCCGAATGTTAAGCAACACCGTTCTCATCAGAACTTACTTTAGGTCCAATCACACTCCGACCGAATGTTAAGCAACACCCACTCTCATCGGAACTTCTTCGGGTCCGATCATACTCCGATCGCATGTTGAGCAACCGGTCGCACTAGGAGGTATAAAAATTTGTGAAAGTTGGCCAAAATTTCAAGGTTGGTAGTAGTATTGGAATCCGTTTGACATCGATCGACCGATTTGTTGTGAAGTCGTTATAGACCAAAGCTTCTAACAAGATGAAGCTTGACATATGTGAGATAGTATTTGAAAGATCCAGTTACTTTCGATGCCTATCAAATGCTTTTGGTTAAGTCGCAAATTTGAATATAGCACCCCTTGTCAGGGGCGGAGACAGGATTGATATATGGCGGGGCTGACCTATCAGTAAAATTTTTTTTTAATTTTTTTCCTTATTAGAGGGGCTGATAATTTTTCAAAAAATATTTTACTACCCAAATTTTCTGTAATTTTCGTCTTGACGGGGCTGGAGCCTACATCCACCTCTGCCCCTTGTAGTAGTCATAAAGCGCTAGTTTGGTCCTCTAACGACCATTATGATATTTGTTGACTAGTTAAACTCTTTGATGGTTACGCTAGCTAGCGTATTAATTTCACTACGAAATGTTGAAGTTTAAATTAGATTACCAAGTACCAAGGTTGTAATTGCGAAGAGTTAATCAGGTCTTCACAAAATTTTAAAAAAAAAATTAACCACGTTAAACTATAGTAGAAGGTCTGTGCTACTAACGATCAAATCACCTCATCATAAAAGTGTGACTTGTGAGAGCTAAATATTTGTATTAGAGCTGTCAGTCTCTGACCCGAATCCGAAACCCGACACGTACCGAAACGTCCGATTTAACCCGAAAACTGATTTAACCCGAGAGATTTCAACCTAAATCTAAGCCGACACGACCGAACTTCAACCCGAAACCTGATTATAACCCGAGAAATATTGACTCGACACGACCGAATTTAACCCGAACTCGAATTCGACCTGAGAGCTATCAACCCGAACCCGAACCCGATACAACCAGATTCAACCCGAACCCGACACGACCAGAATCTAACCTGAACCCGCACCCGACTCGATCAGACTCAACCAGAAACCCGATCTAAACCCGAACACGATTCACCCGAACACTATCAACCCGATAGATCAACTATATAACCCGACATGTA
>JAULKM010000012.1:6284133-6302631 GCA_032355605.1 Rubia tinctorum | reverse complement strand
GGACCCGATGGGTCTAAATTTTTTGGACCCATACCCGACCCAATGGGTCTAGACCCTATGGGTCTGGGTCGGGTCCTAGACCTATGATCATCCCTAGTCATACCTGCATGACGAAGGATGTCGCAAGCATACTTCGTATAATCCGAAAACAGACCAGTCGAAGTGGTAGAGACACTAAGAAAGTTGCTCAAAGAGCCCAGCTCCTTAATGATAAACTCTCGATGAGTGCAAGAGATAAACTGGCGTATGGAAGTAGAATCATTTCCAGTGAGAATAATATCATCAACATACACTAGTAGATAAAGAAGAACAGTGCCAAGAGAAAAAAACAAGGAGAGAAGTGTCTAATGTGCTGCAAACAAAGCCAAGCTCTCGAAGATAAGTATTAAAGCGGTCAAACCAGGCCCGCGGGGACTGCTTGAGCCCATAAATGGCCTTTCGCAGACGACACACATGATCAGGTCAAGTAGGATCCTTATAGCCGATGGGTTGCACCATATAAACTACGAAACGAGAACACCATTCAGGAAAGCGTTCTTGATGTCCAACTGATGTAACGACCATTGTCACATAGTGGAAATGGCAAGAATGAACGGTGGAAGCTTTGACCACGAGGCTGAAAGTGTGGTCAAAGTCAAAACCCAATATCTGAGAGAATCCCTGAGAGACCAGACGGGCCTTATGGTGTTCCAAAGTCCCATCAAGACGATAATTCAATAGAAAAACCCATTTATACCTAACAATATTCACATCAAAGGGATGTGAAACCAAATCCCATTGATGTTGATGCCGAAGAGTGGATATTTTATCATCCATAGCATCGACCCATTGAGGACCACGAAGGGAGATACGGTAATCCCGAGGCTCGGTCTGAGTGAGTAAGGCAGCTACAAGACCAAAAACCTCATAATCATCAAAATGGCAAGGTCGTCAAATCGTCTCACAAGTCTGAGTAGTCATAGGGTAAGTCCAATCTGGCGGTAGGTCAGGGAGTCACCGGAAGAAGCAGAATACCCGGAAAAGACCAAGGGAGAATTTGACAACGATCCAGAATCTAAGACAGGGAACCAGCTGACAACTGGGAGTCTGATGGTGAGTCGGACGAGAAAATTGAGCAAGGAGCCGTAGGAAACAAAGAGGCCTCAGATATAAGATCGAGAAGCACCAGATAAATAAAGGTATAGACATCTAAGGAAGCAAATAATGAAGAACTCGAGTCAGCAGTGGCAAAAGGATAACATATCTCATCGAATCGGGCATGTCGAGTGATGTAAAACTGACCAGAAGTTGTATCAAGGTACCAAGAGCCCTTGTATTGAGAGCTATAACTAGTGATAACATAAGGAATGCTTCGGGGAGATAATATTATTATCAGTATACAGACAAACAAATGGATAAACTCTACAACCAAAATGATGGAATTTAGAGTAAATTGGCACTCGATTAAATAAGAGGCCATAAAGAGAGGAGCCACCAAGAATGGGCATAGGAATGCGGTTGTTAGTGTAAACTGCAGTCGCAAAAGCATCATCCCAAAAAGAGAGTGGCATATGAGAGTGAAAGAGCATAGTGAGGCCCATTTTAGCTACATGGCGATGCAAGAGCCTCAAATTTCAAGTAAACTTCAAAGAAATCAAATTTTCACCGAATAGGGTAAAACCATGTAAATCCCGAGTAATCATCCACAAAAAGAGCACAATTGCCAAAACCTTGTCTAGATAAAACAGGTGCAGGACCCCACAAATCACAATGAATCAAATTCAAAACATGCTTAGCTCGCTTGAAGTTCTCAACAAAAGACAATTTATGACCTTTTGCCATAACACAAGGGGCGCGGGTATTGGGTTTTGGTAATAAAGAAAAAATTGAGAATTCACCAAATTTAACTAGCAACAAAAGAATGTTATAGGACACATGTCCTAACAGGGGATGCCACAACTCAAATGATGCCCAATTTTTATTTTACTTAATGAAGGAAACTAAAACCTCTTCACCACGATCTAGCACATATAAGCCATCCTCACTATGGCCTCTGCCCACGACTGAACAGTCATTGAAAGTGATTAGAACACCAAGATCTTTAGTAAACCAAATAATAGACAATAAATTCTTGGTAATATAAGGTACAACCAAAACATCAGATAAATGTATACTGGGTGTAATCCGAGAATCACTAATAGCATAAATAGAGATTTTATGACCATTACCAACAGATACATAAGCATTACTAGTATATTGGGTCACACTCTCAAGTGTCGAGGAAGAAGCACTTATATGATTCGAAGCCCTTGAGTCAATGTACCAGTCCCAAGCAATAGATGATGGCTCAAGCTGTAAGGAAAAATAGAATTGATGAGCAAAATGGGAAGTCACAGACTAGCAGGGAACCAAACGGTAACAATGAGATGCATCATATCCCAATTTTTGACACCACTGGCGCTGGAGCCCAGAACCTCGACCAAAACCACTAGAGAACCGACCAGAATCTCTGCCACAAACATGTTTTGAAAATTGACGACCACGGGCGGCGCATAGACCAGGTGTATCGCTGTCACACGTGGCAGCCACCAGTGAGTGTCCCTACGCATAGCCACCAGGAGGTGCATATGAGGTTGTGAATGCCATTGAACCAGTACTAGGTCTTCCTTGAGGCACTGGTCCCTGCAAATTACTCAAAAAACCTCATGGTTTTTGGCGTAAGCAACAACATCGGCATACATCGGGGTGGGAGAAAGATCAATAAGGGGGCAGAAAAATCCATAAATTCATCACCAAGAGTAGTCAAGAACCATAAAATTTGATCATCATTACTCACAAGAGTTCCCATAACTAAAAGCTGCTCAAAATACCTTTAAATTGAAGGTGCGGGTTATGAACAGAACCTAATTTTTGAACTTGCAGTGCTTGTTGACAAAGCCGAAGGATAGTCGACTCACTAATATTCTGATAAACTGCCAATAGAGTGTTCTAAATCTGTTGATAAGTGTCGCAATGAGATATTTCATTGAGAGCAGATTCGGTGAGGGAGGAAAATAAGAGACTGCACATTCGTTGGTATTTGTCATGTCACGCATCATACATGGCCTTCTCCTTCTCATAAGTCGCGTCCTTGGAACCATCAAGAAAACCAGTGGTAGCAACGGCATATGAAGAAGTTGACATACTGGCGGGCAAGGATTTTTCCCGTCGACAAAACCAAAGAGACCATGCGGTTGAAGGACATGCTGAACTTGACATTTCCTCGGGAGGTAATTGGCAGAATAAATCTTGATATGCATCATGTGTATAAGGGTGTTATATGGAAACTTTTCGAAAGCCAAGGCGAAAGATGTCCAGGGACGGTGAAGTGAAAGAAAATTGAGAGAGAGGCGTGGGAAAAGACGTTGGTAAGGAAGTGATAGGGTAGGTGAATATTGGCAGGGAATATTTTGGAAATAAAAAGTATATTAGGTAATATTTTCTGGAAGAAGGAAGATATTACGGGAGAAGAAGAATTTTGGGGGGAGAATGAAAGTAGGTTGTGGTTGTTGTGAGATGATCAATAATATTAGGCTGATACCATGTGAATGGGGAAACTCTAACTAGGTACAAATGTGTATTACGGGAAATACATATAGAGATTACAAGCCCTAGAGATACATTGTTTCTAGACGTATCTCAATCATATCTAATCAAATTATAATCACATCTCAATCACAACTAATCAGTAATATCATCTATCCTAACAAACCCCGCCATGCTCCATCACATCAGCGCCACCTCTGACTCACCGGGCTCTTGGATTTTTGGTAGGGCCATCATCGCCGTTCATCTTCATATGAGCTATGTGACCAGTGGTTTTGGTGTTTCTCTAACCCTGGATTCTGAGTTAACTCAGCGAGCATGACATTTTGTTGGTCCTAGTTTTTGCAACAAAATAAGAAGAAAGCGAAAGGAAAGAAAAGGTTATGGGCGGCAGATGTTTTTTTTGGGGAAAGAAGAAGGGTTTTGGAAAAAGAAGGGTTTGGGTGGGTAGTAGGGTTTTAATGTAAAATTTAATTTTGCAAGGGTAAGTATGTCTTTTACTATGTTAATTTTTTCCTAAAATGGAAAATGTGCAGATTTTCCTGGGACAGACGAAAAAAAGAAATTGTGCAGATTCAATTGGAAGGACACATGGAGTACATATTATGAAAAAGAGATACCTGTGATGGGAAGATGAAAAAAATAAGAGTGGTGGAAAAAAGACTTCAGAAGAGGGAGGAAAAAAGGGGTGGCGGTGGCAGGGTCTTTTCTTGATTATTTGCTCTTCTTCATTAATTAGTGATTTTTTTAATAAAAAAACATCAATCAAAGATGTTGTGAAAATGCCCAATAACGATTACAATAAGTGAAATTGACATCCAATCTAACTATTTTCTAGAAATAACTAACATATTGCAAGGATGTCTAAATTACATGTCAACTAAACTGATAGATTAGAAATCCAATAAAAAAAATTGTAACATTGCCTTCAGGGATATTTCGCTTCCCATGAAAATCAGGACCACTTGGTAGAGAGAAGCGTATCACACATCAATATCACTACGCCAAATATGGATCTACAACTGTAACACTACTTGATCCAACCATGATCTATGTTTTACAAATTGTAGACATCTTGAAAAATACGAATTTGACATATTTAAGTTAATGGAAACGCTGAGATAAATACACAAATAAAATGCGAACTCACGATCTGTACAAAAAAATCGAGAACTATACATTGACGCGAATAGTTAAATCGAGTTATTATCATGAACACAACGATCTAATCGATCAGGAAACAAACTACACTAATGTGCGGAGACAAGTTCCGCACTTATTCAATAGCAAAAATATCAATTAAATAAATTGTTGTTTCCCCACTTCCCAATGATGGGAAGACAGGGAAAAGAAGATTGAAGAAAAAATTTGGACTTTTTGGGAGAGAGGAGGGAGGCACAACAGTGATTCTTAATGTTGACTCAATCCCACGCAAATTGACACAATTTGACTTTTGAATTTGTATAGAGTAATTGAAAGTATTGAAATTGACTTGCCAAATTCAAATGCTTGTGTCACGTATCTTCATGGCATAATGTTTAAGAAAATACTAATTGTATGGATCTAATTAAATCAAGAAAATCAAAAGTTAAATATGTGGATAGAAGTATCTTTAACTATGCAGAAAATAGAATGTGCCAAAATAAAATAAATAGACACAAATGAAAAGTGTTCCACAATAAAATGAACAAAGGGAGTAATAAATGATTAGTACATTTTGAAGAACACAAATTTGAATTGATACAAATTAAAATGAGTTATGAGTCGATTGTCAAACCGAAATTAAAAATTGCCGAGTTTTAAAAAAAAAGATTTGTATCATTGATTATCCAATGGTGTTACAAAATTTGGAGTACTACTCCATGTTGAAAAGTTCAATAAACTCGTCTCGAGAAAATGAGCCAATTTACGGGCTATTTTGTTTTCCTATCTAGGGATCTAATGTAATTTTAGTTCTTGTAAATTTGCTAAGTCATTTGCTATCTTTTATGATTAAACCAAAATCTAATCTATACTCTTCTATTCTCTGGACAACTCTAATTACTAGTTGCGCATCGCCCATAATCATATTTGGTAGTATGTTCTGTGTAACACAACCTTTGATGACAGCAATTAGAGCTTTTGCGACATGTGCAGAGAAATGATGTTGTAGTTTTATAGATTCCCTATACAACCACTGCTCGTTTTCTGTTCTTACATACCATCCTAGTTATGTGCAGTTTTTCGCTGTTGCAACATTAAAAAAAAGCTTTTTCAGTCATATCCATACCAGCTATTTGTCTTTCTTATATCCTTTGTGACCCTTCTGTATCAGTGGGTTGTAACTTCTTGCCAATTTATTTCCATATGTTGGAGAGCATATTGAACAGATTAAGTCGGAACCAAACTATGGTTTTTTTCATGAAGGAGCTCATTTCTATGGTACCACAATTGGTTAAGAAGTAAAACTGCTAAAGATATCGTATCCTTGTCCAGTTCAAGTAGCATGTCTGTAATCCAAAGGGACAGGCATGGTTGTTCATATTTGTAAACCAGCTCATGTAGATATGCTGCAAACCAAACGTGGTGTGCCAATGGGCAATGAAAGAAGATGTGTTCTGCTGATACATCTTCTGATGAACATGTTAGGCATGATTGCTCCGCTGGACACTTCCTTTGTATAAGATTCCTCGTTGTTGGTAGCTGGTCTTTGCATATATGCCATAGAAAATGGCTAATTTCTTGAGGAATTTTCAGTGTCCAAATCCTCTCCCAGAAGAGGGATGGTCCATTTCCTGAGCTCGCCATATAACCTGTATCATTCAAAAAATCTGAATTAATAAATAGATTATATGCTGATTTTACTGAGTAATTCCGTTTCACTGTTGGGTGTCATGTCCAAGTATCTTCATATTGATTATGCGGCCTCGACATTGAGAGTATCAAATTAGCTTCTTCATCATTAAAGATCCCTTTGATAAGTCCCGAATTCCAAACTGTTCCATTAGTTTCCATAAGCTTGTTAACTGTGATGTCCTCTGGATAGTCGATCGGAAAGGAGGTTGGTCTTGGAGAGTTTTTTTGTGGTAACCATCTGCCTGATTTTACTCCAGTAGTATTACCATTACACGTCCTTCTCCTTAACCCTTTTTAATAATAAATATCTACCCTTAATGATTGATCTCCAGGCATAGGATGGGCGATATCCGATCTTGGCTTCGAGTAAGGATGTTGTTGGGTGATATTTTGCCCGAAACAATTTAGCTATGGGTGTGTCTGGGTTGGTTATTATCCTTCATGCTTGCTTACCCAACATTTCTAGATTAAAGTTTCCAAATCTTTGAAACCTAATCCCTCCCATTCCTTTTGGGATGCACAGATTTTTCCATTGTGCCCAGTGTGTCTTCTTTTTTCTATCTGAACTGCCCCACTAATATTTGACATACATTTGATGAATATGCTCTATCAGAGTATCTGGTAACTTGAAGCAGGGCATTGTGTATGTCGGCATGGCTTATAAAACTGTTGTGATCATGATTTCCTTTCCTCCCTTGGACAGTTGCTTATGTTCCCAACTTTGGACTTTCGTCCAAAATTTTGTCTTTATGCATTCTAACGAAGTATATTTTGATCTTCCAAATGTAGTTGGTAGACCAAGATATTTATCAAGATCATCTTTTTTGACCATGCCCATGATACGCAAGATGTTGGTCCTCTCTCCATTGTCAACATTTGGGCTAAAAGAAATAGATGACTTATCAAAATTTATCCTCTGTCCAGAAACCAACTCATACTCCTTTAAAACCTATTTCAACTGAGTGACTTCATGTACTGTAGTCTCCCCGAATATTAATGTATCATCTATGAAAAGCAAATGAGAGATAAGTAGTATCGATTGAGCTATTTTTAAGTCAGAGATTTGTTTTGTCCTTATTTTCTCCCGAAGCATGTTCGATAGGACCTCCCCACATATGATAAATAAGTAAGGTGATAGCAGATCTCCCTGTCTTATTCCTCTTGTAGGTTTAAGTCTTTCAAATCTTTTTTTCCATTCAGCATAAAAGAGAACTCCATAGAGGAGATACATTGGTTGATAAGTCCTATGAATTCCAGTCTAAACCCCATACTTTGTAGGACTTTTAACAAAAATGGTTATTCAACTCTATCAAAAGCCTTGCTCATAACTAACTTGATGGACATGTATCCCTTTCTTCCTTTCGTCTTGCCTTTTATGTGGTGATGTATTTCATGAGCTATTTGGATATTATCTGATGTTAATCTATTCGGAATGAAAGCACTCTTTGCCTCAAATATTATCTTTCCTATGATTTTCCTCAGCCTATTAGCTATGCATTTAGAAATGATGCGGTATATGACATTGCAAAGGCTAATAGGGCGGAATTGAGCAACTCCAGTAGGTTTTTCAACATTTGGAATGAGGACTATGTTTGTGCTATTTATTGAATCAATCCTTAGTTTGTTATTCAAGAATTGAAGCGCTGAGGAGGTGACATTTTGACCCACTATATATGCTAGTATGTTTGGAAGAAAGAAGGCGGCATTCCATCTGGTCCAGGTGCCTTATTATGGGCCATTTGCTTAAGTGCTTGTAGAACCTCTCCTTATGTGTATTGTTTGCAGAGTAAATAATTCATCTCATCAGTTACTCTTGGTTGGATTATTGACAGCGCATTTGCTATGTCATCCATGTGTTGATTGTCTGTCGCGAACAAAGTCTGATAGTTCTAGAATAATAGTTTCTAATTCACCGCTCTTTGTACACCATCGACCTTGACTATTTGTTAGCCCATTGATGGTATTTCTCCTTCACCTTTTTTTCAAAAGAGTGGGAAAAACTTGTATTTCTATCTCCCTGCTGGAGTCAATGTTGTTTAGCACGTTGTTTCCACTTTGCTTATTCCATATCTAAAACTTTCTCTAGTTCCAACTTAAGAGTGGCCATTCTTGCCCGAGTTTCAGCTGTGATTGTATCTGATTGAAGCCTCTGAATTTCTTTGGATAAGAGTTCTGTAATTTTCTAAAAGTTATGAAATTCCTTATAAACCCACGACTGTAGATTTGTAGCACACTTCTGGATTGTTGTTGGTAGGTCTGATACACTACCTCCCAACTCTGCTTGATTAATTTTTCACATTTGGGAGATTGTATCCAGAAGTTTTGAAAATGAAAAATCTCCTATTTCTACTATTTGTGTCCATTTGAGCACTATGTCTGATTTCCAAGTTAATAGGTGTATGATCAGATTGGTGACTGAAAAAATGCTTAACTTTTGAATATGGATAGAGATCAATCAAATTTGGAGTTGCGACGACTCTATCTAATATTTCCCTAACAGTGTAAATTTTCCAATTGCGACACCATGTAAATTTATTTCCCTCCCAAATCAGTTAGGTTACAGTCACTTAGAGCATTTCTAAAATCTTGGATTTTCCATTCAGGCCTTCGATTTGCACTTTCCACTTCATTGTGATGTAAGATTCATTGAAATCGCCAATGCATAACCAAGGTAATGGTGATATAGAGCTTAAGTTTGGGAATTTTCCCCAAAACTCCTTTCTTTTTTATGTGTCAGGTTCACTATATGTACTTGTGCAACACCAAGTAAAGCATGTAATCAGATCTTTGACTATGAAATCAATAAAATGGAAAGAATACGACAAACCGGAAATATCTATATCTTTATTCCAAAAAAAGAGCGAGACCTCCTAAATTTCCATGTGAATCTACGAAAAATCCATGGAAATCCATTTGATCTTTTATTCGCGATAAATGAAAAGAGGAACATTTAGTTTAGGACAATAAAATAAAATGAGGGAGTTCTCTAAGAATCAAGCTTTTGACATGTCTAACTGCACGAGGACTTGACAATCCCCGACAGTTCCAACTTACGCAATTCATTTTCCTCGGCGGGACTGGTGCTTCCCAGTCTCCGCCGCTGGTCCTTTTGTGGGTGTCCCCACATTAAATTTCAATCACGAAGGAAAGATGAGCTGCTTCACTATTTTTTTTGTTCAGCATCGTCAATGATGCAATTGATATCAGCTTTCCTCTTGAATCCAGCCTGCTTGATGAATTGGGCCTGTTCAGTACTAATAATTCGGCCTCCGGGAGATGAGACTTTTTGGGTCATTGTTATTTTTTGCTCATGCAGTAAAATAAAGTCTTCTTGTTTTTTCTCAGTAAAATCGTCCCCCATTATTTTAAATGGAAAAATCGATCTAAAAGAGATTGTTCCCCGCCGTTCAAATCCTTGCGGAACACCTCGTCGAAATAGGTCGTGCGGATGGAAAGTCGGTGATGACGGCGAACTTCCTACCGGGATGAAGCTTTCCGGCGAGTTAGTGTAAAACATTTCGAACAACCAATTCAATCTTGGTAGAGTATACAT
Organism: Rubia tinctorum; assembly: GCA_032355605.1. Classification (NCBI taxonomy): domain Eukaryota; kingdom Viridiplantae; phylum Streptophyta; class Magnoliopsida; order Gentianales; family Rubiaceae; genus Rubia; species Rubia tinctorum. Next base: position 6,292,679 of record JAULKM010000012.1, on the reverse strand, counting down.
TATCGAAAAACATGCCTAGGGCAGTTACGAATTTTTTCATAACAAATCATATTATCAGTTGGCTCCCAACCACTAAAAATGAGTAATTGAGCAAGAATCACAAGTCATAACCAAGATTAAAAATAGTCATTACTTGCTCAGTCGAATTATTATACTCCCTCCATCCTACCTCAAATTACCCTTCAATCATTGCACATTGTTCGAAACACATATTTGACAGTTAATATGTTTAACTACGTATAATAATGACAAATAAATAGTTATTTTTTAGAAACTATTTGTTGCGATGAATTCAACAATATCACATACGATAATATCATTTCTTATATATCTATTCAAATATGAGATCAAATTTTGATAGAGAATAGTGTCATAAAGTACGTGGGTGATTTGGGATGGGATAGAGAGAATAATTCAATCACAGTAGGCAAATATTAGAGAACACAATGTTTGTTACTCCCTCTGTTCCATCTTAACTGAACATTTTGACTTTTGACAGTTGACTAAAAAATGTTTGACTATTAATATGTTTAGCTATGTACAATTAAAAATTATAAAAAATTAATATTATGAAAATACACATTAAGAAGAGTTTAACACTATGTCACATGATAATATCCTTACTCATATAAATAGAATTTTATAGTTTAAATTAGCCAATTTTGACTAAATAAATAGTACACGTGTAGTTTAAATTGGGACAGAGAGAGTATATTTTTGGAACAAAAGTGTTTTTTTATTTATTTTAAATATTTTACATTAAACATATAATAAGACATCTTTAAACTTGAAAATTAAAAACTATAATATATAGGTTAACAATATTATACTCCCTATGTGTGGATTTAAATTACAATTTAACTATTCATTTAATCAGCACTAGTGAAGAATGACCTATTAATACATCAATCAAAGGCGGTTCATTTGATTTTTTGAGGAACGGCCTTTGTGGGGAAGTTCCTAGTTATGAACCGCTATCTCAAGGTCCCCATTCATTTTAAGGCAGTCCAAAATCAATTAAACACGATTCTATTAAAGAACCGCCTTTGATGAGTTGCATTTGTTGGATTATTTGGCCCAAATATATAGTTCAGAGTTTCTTTTCCTCAATTCCTTAGTGCTTTTTTTCTCAAAGAAAAGCAGATGGAGAAAGCACCTGAAAAGTACCTTCCGTGGTTTTGTCGAACCGTCTTTAATCCCCCATTCCTCAACTAGTGCAAAACTTCATAATTTTGACCATAAAATTCAATTGGTGTATAAGTATAAATACTAGCGTGTGATACATTGTTAGATTCGTTATAACATATGTTTTCAAAACATTAATTTTTCACATATTTTAATTATCCTTAGTGAAAAACATTAAGAATCACATATTTTTTAATTCAACTGATAAAAGTTAAAATGTGCAGTTTAAAATAAGACACATGGAATACTTGGATCTATGTAAGATATTAATAATATTTAAATCTAAATAACACAATAATACCCTATAACTTATAAAAAGAAGGGAAAGTCTCATGTTACATCGATTAATGTTTAGACGGATCATGAAAAAACTTGATTATATATAACTTTTATGGTTAAATTGTAATTAGTTATATGTTGTGTTACATTTATAAAAAGATCAAAGTTATAGGAAACTCATTATAATAAATTAAAACAAACATGAAATCACCCTGACAATTACATTAATTATAAAATAGATCTGTTTAACGGTTAGTCGATCTATAACAAGACTTTATGATAAGTCAAGTGATAAAATGACCCTAACTTTAAGCTGAAAGTGTCAATATAACCCTGCAAAATGAGAAAGTGTCAAAATAACCCTAACTTTATGATAAAATGTGTAGATATAACCTTTTACCACTATTATTGCATTGTCTCATCAATTTGAGTGTTGACCGGACTTGAAAGGATGAAAATACCCTTGCCCCATAAACTGAATTCTCATTTCCCCCCTGTCAACGTATGGAGTAAAAGTATTTTCATCATTTCAGAGTCGGTTATCCAAATTGATGAATCAAATGCCAAAATAGTGACAAAATATTATAAATTGTACATTTTATTATAAAATAAGAGTTATTTTAATACTTGATCATTTATAGGATTATATTGACACTTAAAACTAAAATAGGTTTAGAAGTGTAAAACTTCTTTTAAAAAAAGTTGTTCACGATAACTTTCGTAACAAATAACACATGCATGTCCTTGTAAAATTACCATAAATTAACCCGGCTAGCAAAGAGTATTAACTTCAACTTCTCATGTAAAAAAATAGCCAAAAAATAGTCCTAGTGTAGTCTAGCTGGATAATAGGATAAGCACAAGACACCGGAAACCGGTGCAACCAGTCGCCCACCGGCCAAAGTTGAGCGCCCACAGACGGGATCGCCAAAACCAGAAACCAGTGTATGGTTTTCCCAGCTCAGACTCTACGTTGAACACGACCTCCCGAAAACCAGGAGCGAACTCAACCGGGCCCCACCCTTTCCCCCAAGTGGGCTTAGTGGGTCATCGTTCTCCACGAAACGTGGCGAATCGACCGAACCCTGACACTCTATCGTGTCCGCCACGCGCCCCTTCCCTCTCTGCATGGCTCCGCATCCCGACGCTCCCCCACTCTCTGCCACCTGTTCCTCGGTTTCATCGCCCCATACCGCTTCCATATTTTAAAGCTTTTTCATTGAAACCCCACACGCGCCGTCGCTGTGAACCTCCCAATGGTTTTCCCCGCCCAATGCAAATGATTGGGGAATGGGATACACGCGGCACCGTAGCGAGTGAGGGTGTAACCCGGGTTTAGGACTAAATATTTATTGTTCAGCCCCTAATTCCATGAATTTGGAAAAACCCTGGTTTTGTTGAAAACTATTACACACGCTAAACAACTGCGGGCTCTTGTAAGTTGTAATTAAGAAAAGAATAGTACCCACAAGATTTCCTCCTTATATATACCTCTCTCCAAAGCACCAAACCAGTACTCCATATTTTCTTTCACTTTCTTCTCATACCAACCACTATTCGGGTCGGGTCTCCAACAATGCGGATGAGTTGCAATGGATGCCGGGTGCTCCGGAAAGGCTGCAGCGAAGATTGCAGCATCAAACCATGTCTCCAATGGATCAAGAGCTCTGAATCACAGGCCAATGCTACCGTCTTCTTGGCCAAGTTCTACGGCCGCGCCGGCCTCATGAACCTCATCAACGCCGGTCCTGATCACCTCCGCCCTGGTTGGTGCTCTATTGCTTTCTCTCTCACTCTGGTTTTGGTTCGCTTTTGTTCATATGTTGATTTTTTTTTCTTTGTCAATATGTGCAGCGATTTTTAGATCGTTGTTGTACGAGGCATGCGGGCGGATTGTGAACCCGATATACGGATCCGTCGGGTTACTATGGTCGGGGAACTGGCAGCTCTGCCAGGACGCGGTGGAGGCGGTGCTGAAAGGAGCTCCGATAGCGCAAATAGCGACGGAGGCGGCGGAGACCAACAACGGGCCCCCCTTGAAGGCCTACGACATCCGCCACGTCAGCAAGAACGAGAAGACCGACGGGTCGGGTGACCTGCACCGGGTCCGGACCCGGTGCCGCTTCAAGCGGTCCGCGATCAAGGCGAAAGGGAGTGACGGTGACGGTAACAGTAACGGCAAGGTGGTGGTTTGTTTGGACGAGGAGGAGGAGAACCGGTCCACCAGCCACGGCTCGTCGTCCTTGAGCCACCAATCTGAGGCGCAGGCGGCGCGGAATGTGGAGGGAGAGAGCCGGGATGATACGGAGAGCTTGAGCTACAATGAGGCGGCTGAGGTGCGAGCCGATCTTGGGGAAATTGAGCTGGAGCTCACACTGGGGCTTGAGTCGTCGGGTTCTAGAGCCGCGGCTGGCGCCAAGCCGAAGCAGGCGAAGCGGAGCGAGGACGATGGCGCGTGCCGGATGGAGCTGGGGCTGCACTATTCGGCTTGAAAAGGGAGCCGAGAAGTGAGAATTTTGGTGGATCTCATGAATCTGACATTTTGATCAACGTTTTTTCGTTTGTTTTAATTAGTAGTTGTAAGTGGTTGCCTTGTTAAGAGAGCGCTAGTTTTGTTAAGGTTTTGACTTTTGAGAGATGGATGTACAGGTTGAAGCTAAAAATGTAGACACCGGGAGATACGTTGCTGGCAAGGCAATTGCACATGAGTTCCGTTTTGTACTATGTTTTGGTTCTGGATCATGCCAAACAACTGTTTCATGGTATCAAGCAAGGATTTTGTGTTGTGCTTTTTGCACATCAAAGTTTGGTCAAATGTTAGTCTTGATAATATGTCGACCATACATTTCATGTCGTGCAGTGCAACAATATTTTCGTGTACCATCACTGACATACCCGATCTGATCGGAACTTACCGAATTTACTTTAGGTCCGATCATACTCTGACCGAATGTTAAGCAACACCCGATCTCATTAGAACTCACTTTAGGTGTGATCATACTCCGACCGTATGTTGAGCAGCACCCTAGCTCATCAGAAGTGACTTTAGCATCGATTATGCTCCGACCGAATGTTAAGCAACCGGTCGGACTAGGTTGTCTAAGAATTAGTAAAAGTTGGCCAAAATTTCAGGGTTGGAATCCGCTTGACATCGATCGACTGGTTTGTTGTGAAGTCGTTATAGACCAAAGTTTCTAACAAGATAAAGCTTGACATATATGAGACGGTATTTGAAAGATCCAGTCGCTTTCGATGGCTACCAAATGCTTTTGGTTAAGTCGCAAATTGGAATATAGCAGCCCTTATAGCATAAAGAGCTAGTTTGGTCCTCTAACGACCATTCTGATCATATTTGTTGACTAGTTAGACTCTTTGATGGTTACGCTAACTAGTGTATTAATTTCAATGCGAAATGTTGAAGTTTGAATTGGATTACCAAGTATCAAAATTGTCATTACAATATAAGAGTTAATCAAGTCTATAAACAAAAATGAAGTTAATCACGTTACAATATAGTACTCCCTCGTTCCCAATTTATATTACATAGTTGCTTTTTTGACAATATTCTCTATCAAGGTTTGGTAGCATATTTGAATAGATATATGAGCAACAATATTATCATATGTGGTATTGTTGAATTCGCTGTAACAGGTAGTTTCTAAATATTAAAATTTTATTTGTCGTTATTATACGTAAGTGAACATATTAATGGTCAAACATGTTTTTTGAACAACGTAATAATGATTGTTGTGTAATTTAATGTGGGACGGAGGGAGTAAAAAGTTTGTTAATTTTACTGCAAAGGATCAAATCATTTCATTATAAACTTGTGACTTGTGAGAACTAACAATTTTGTATGCATTATAAAATAGTAGACCATTTTTACATCTCTCTCTAACAAAATACCATGCCTTCTCTCTTAACTAAACCCTGATTTCAAGACTGGGGGGCCGCCGCCAGCGGAAACAACCTATTCCAACGGTCCCCAATCCCAATCCCACCCCACCACCCCTACCCTAATACCAAGCTATCCTCGGAGATTTTTTTCAGCCAAAAACTAACAATGGAAAAACATTGTCAACACTCACATTGTCCGGACAAAAAAAATCTCACTGTCGCCTTTAACACGGGGCTCTAAGCTTTGCTGGTCTCTCGCGCTCTAATTTTCATCGGCTCCTGAAGATTACCAGAACCGGCGAGTATAGGTCCCAAGAAGGCATTAAAACTGGAGTTCCAAAGATGACCGAGATTCAGCGCATGCGAACAGCGACAAGACAGACGCTTCCAACTGGCGTGGAGTAACCCGAGACATGTGCAGCGTTCTCCAGTCTGAGCGTGACTAGACCGGCATTCTCCAGTCCGGGAGGAGTTTTTCCGTCGTCCTTAACGTCCTGCTGCGAAGTGGACCAAACCTAGTTTTTTTCGATTCTACTCGAATCTAATCTTGCCAACTCAGATCTAGTAGCGGCCAACTCAGGATGACTCAGGTTGTGGGTTAACTCAACTCAGTGAGTCAATAGTGTGTCGACTCAGTCAAAAGGTCCAATTTAGATTAACTCAAAGCCAAAAATTTCTCCGGCAATAGTAAGGTTATGAGGGGTGATTCTCCATTTTTTTTACTTTTTTTATCTCTCTTTTAGGTGGGAGGCTTTTTAATTTTGTTAGTTTAAAATTATTTTTTCCTTTTTTCATAATTGTTGGGGTAGTGGATCAAACTAAGTCTTCGTTTGCTGGAATATTTAGTCGCGTTTGCTCTCTGCGAACCTTAGATTTTTCCAACGTCTCTTTAACTTTTTAAATTCTAGTTGGCTTCTGAATTGGTCTAGTCTATGTGATGGTATAGGAGAAATCTTAGTCAAGGTAGTTATAACAACTTACAGTTGGCGATGCTGATTATAGTATACAGATCAGTTTTGTAGACCGAGCAAGTTGAAAAATCCTTGATTGCTCAGTTTGTGTCGTGTCAGAGATTTTCGTATTTTCTCCTGAGTTCTCTTACAACTCGTACTTTCTCCTGAGTTCTCTTACATTTACAAAAGATTTGTGGGAACCAAAATGACCAGGGTTATTCCTACTTTTTACAAATGACTTTAATTTAAATGAGATGAACCAGATCTTTTACTCCTGGAGCTGTTCACTTTTGTTTTGGTTGTTTTAGATTCAGTTGTACAATGTTTTGAAAATTTGGGAGAAGGTGACTAATATTTGAACACCGTGATTAACATCTACTGGTTCGAGCCGAACTAATCGTATGTACGCAATATTTGACCCTTGTTTTATACATAAAAGGCTACAAATTTGTAATTTAATTTTTAGTGTCTTTATGATTACCCTTTTGGGGCAACTGATGTAAGCGTTCGGACAACAAATGTAAACCTACAGGCAACTCGATGTAAACCTGAAATGTAAGCCAATTTTTGAAAACATATAAGATTAATGAAAAGGGAAGGACACCCACCAAACTCCATCTATAACTGTTTGACTTAAAAAAAATAATAAGTTGGCATTATAAAATTTTCCACAACACGAGTAAATAAAATTATGATGGACCATTCAATACTAGAGAATGAAATTAAAATGAAACAACATACTATTAAAGTGTATTAGTGGAGCTTTCGCTCATTATAAATTATAACGATCAATAGTTTAATTGTTGCATGAACTTCTTTATAATGTTTAAGAGTTATTGAGAGGGGATTTGATCCCAAATTTAGGACACATGGATTGGCAAGTTGATAAAATTACACCCGCATGAAGATTTGAAAATACCCTAGATAACCATTGCATCAGCAATGGGATGAGAGGATTATTTTCAAAGTTCGCTAGGAGATAATTAATGAATGCTAAGAGCTCTCCAATGCTAAAAAGTTGTGAGTGAAAATTAAAAATAGTTGTCTAACATTTTTTTAGGCATCAATACGACGTGGATATGAGAGAATTGATTGAGAAATTTTTAAAATTTTTGCACTCAAATGAAAGAGTGTCAGTTAACATCACTTTAGGATGAAAGAAATTATTTTCTATCAAAATTATTCAATAATAATCACATATATAATATATATGATTTTATTTATTTTAAATAAAATTCATATTTAATAATTTGAAACTCTAATTTCACTTACAATTTAACCATCACTTTTTTATAAATAAATAATACTAAAATATTATATATATGATGAACTAAAATTAAGAAATAATAATTCACATAAATTAAACTTAATGTAAATTAAAATTTTCTATTATGTTTCTAAATATTATTTATTTTTAGATTATAATTTTAAAATATTGATTTTCATATTTTAAATCAGTATAATATAATAAAATGAATAAAATTTGTTTATATTGTGAATCTAAATAATACATTCAAACTGGGATCCAAATATTACATTTAAATTTGGAATAATAAAATAATTAAAATTTAAAATCCTAAACTTGGTAATTTGATAAACTGACGGTTTCGATATTAGCGTTCGAATACAGAAGGTGTAATTGATCCCCTCACTCCACGTGTCATCTACGTTAGATTGACATCTAAACTAACTCTTGAATTAGAGATGAATTTTAAATTTTCAGTCATCAATTATATGTGTTTTTTGATATTTTCCAAAAAGAGCCTTGCATTGAAAATGCCCTAAATGCACGATACTATGGTCAATTGTTGTACAATTTAAAATGCAAGAAGAAACGTATACACTCTTCTCTCCTAATTCCAATACTATTCATATTATAAAAAAATCCATATTGTTCAATTATACATTTTCTTACACATATTGTTTTACTATTACATTGTAGAAACACATATTTTAAACAATTAAATAGCTCCTTCCGTCTCTCTCTAAGCATGTTTTACTATAAAAAACACTAGTTATAAATGATTTTAAAATTTAACATCTTAGATTATGTATAATAAAGAATTTTTTTAAAAATTGTTACGACAAATGTAATATTATTTATAACCTAGACATATTAATAGTGATTTAAGGTATGTTTAGAGGGAAAAGAAAGAGCAGGCCCAGTCCACAGGTATTAATATTTTATGAGGCCCAAAGGAAAAGTCAATGAGCCCAACATTTTCGGAAGCG
>JAULKM010000012.1:6258658-6278986 GCA_032355605.1 Rubia tinctorum | reverse complement strand
GTTTACTAAGATCTCTTTGGCACATAGTCAACTCATTTCTTTTCTGTGCTCTTCCTTAAATTGGCTCTCTTATTTGCCATTTACGAATACGAATTGTATTGTTTGCTCGGACTTGTCTACGCCCGTCTTGATTATCCCAGCTAAGAAATGAACATGATGTATTATTCAGCTCTAACAAGTTGATCTTGAACATTGTTTATACATGTTGCTAAAATAGCTGAAAATTATGTTTGAAGGGCCGGGGTCGTGAGTACGAGTCTCGCAGTTTTTCTATTGCTTCAAGCGCCATGGGGTAATTTATACTTTTCCATCACCCCAGACTCAGACTCATAGTTTACCTTTTTTTAAAGAAAAAGTATACATACACACATATAATACACACACCATGGAGCTGTACTTATTAGCAAAACTGGCTTATTTTAAAAGATGCAGGATACCAGTTTCTGCTATTGTTCCAAATACATCTCCTGCTTCTAAAATAAGCATTTTTAAGGCTTTTACCAAACACAAAAACCCGCTTAGCTTATAAGTAAAACACTTATAAGCCCTGCCAAACACACCCACACACATGCGAAACTCACCCACACACACATGCGTGCACGCGCACACACACACATGCGTGCACGAGCACTCACACACACGCGCGCGCACACACACACATGTAAAGACTAAAAAGGCATATTTTTCAGATACCGGGACATGAATTGTGATGTTGAGATGCCAATTGATGCTGTCCGTTCCATGGTAGGAGGCAGGGGAAGCAGTATTGGTGAGGTAAGATCAACCTGACCTTAAAAACAAGAATAATGAATTGAATTCTTCTGATTTACCTGTTTATTATCTTTATTGTCGATATAGTGGTTAGATTTGATGCATGTTGTAGTGGCTATTCTGTATTTTTTAAAGGCTTATTGCATGTAAAGTTGGGTGCATGGCCTATTCATGATATACTCCCTACATTCAGAGTTTCAGAGTTGCTTTTAGGCTTCATTTGTAACTGTTAACTATATTTTTTAATCTCTTTAAGTCTGTGATATAGTTCAAAGAATATAACTACATAGAGAGATGGTGCAGTTCATTAAGGGTTTCATTTTTCAACAAGAACTTTAACTGTATTACAATCCATTTGCTTACTAGTACAATATGAGTTATATTTTGCTTGGTTAAGAGAAATAACTTATCTGCAGTCGAAGCTTGTCAAATTGTGAATGCCTAGTTGTGATCCTAGTATTTGAATTGCCATTTCTGAAGTTTGACAGCAAAACCTAAGTGACATCATCACGTGTGCTTATGGTTATTTGTATTTGTTGTCTCCTAACTAACCCATACCAATATCCCTTCTTACACGCACCTATAGTATTAAATTTCTTTCTAGGCATTCATTGTTTCACTGAACATGGTTTTCATGTGCTTTCCTCCCTTGTAGTATTCCACTTATTTTACTTTTGCATCCTGCTTCAATTTTTGAAAGCAGACCAACATTTTGTGTCTTGCCTTTTTGTCACTTCCACTGTCCCAGCTCAAACTGCACACTTTCTAATTATGGGTGTCCCAGCTCAAATTGCAAAGGTTGAATTTTGCCCAAAAAAGGCCCAGTTGGCCTGGCCCAAAACACATAAAATACCCTTATTTTTGGCTGAAATCACAAATGGGCTTGGGCTGTTTAAGGCTAGGGTTTAGGATAGGATTTGAAGTGGCTGATGGATGGTCATACGCGTGGCCTTCTTGGCTTAAAAGCCACACGTAATTAATTACCCTGCCCGACGCAAAACCCAGATGCCGACGGTAATTCAAATCAGGGTTTTTTTCCTTTTTCAAACTTACCTGGGCTTTTCAAAATTAAATGGGCTGTGCTTTTCAAGGCCCAAACGCATCATCTCCAGGATGCGACCGATGCACTTCGCATCAGATGCGCTCCGACGCGATCTGATGCGGCCGCATCCTAGAAAAATAGTGCAGCAACAGGGTTGATGTGTGAAGGAGGCGCAGCAGAGCGCATCGCGCATCACACTGGCGCATCGGAGCGCATTTTAAAACCAAGCCTGCCTCCCACTAAATTCAAACACTCAACGCTTCTCTCACTTCCCAAGTTTAATCTTATCATCTCATTTCTTCTTCTCTTAAGAAACCAGCGCTGAAATCTCCCTCCTCTCCATCCTCCCAAATCTTCTCCCCAAACCCTTCCTCTTCATTACAACCGTTTCTTCTCCTCCTCACAGCTCTAAACCCCCCCTCCCCCCGTATCACAACTTCGTCAACCCTCGTTCATAGTCGGCTCTCTGTTGTTTGTTTTATTCATTTTTTGAGGTCTTTTGAAATTGGGTTTTCAAACCCTTGGGTTTCTATACCCTACCCAATCTTTGATTGGGTAAGTTGGGGTTTGAAGACTTCGAGTTCATGCGTTTTAATGCTTTTGATTCATTCTTTTTCAAAAATTTTCATTTTTGGGTTTTTGTAAATATGTAAAAGAAATTTGTTTTCGAAAAAGGAATTTGTGGTCTTGTTGTACATTTGATGATTTTTCGTACAATCTGTATGCTGGTGTTGTTATTTGAGAATTCCATTGGGGGTTTGTGTTGGGTCGAGTTTATGTTGGTCTACATGAATGGATGTTCAATTTTTTATTGACAAAGAGTTGGACCGGGTGGTTTGGTTAGGGTTTTGTCACAATCTACTATTTTAAATTCTCACTGTTAGTTGCTCAAAATATATTGCTTGTGTTGTTTTTTAGTATACAGTTGGGGGTTTATGTTTTCAGCCGAGTTTATGTTGGTCTACCCTTAATGCATGTTTATTGTTTGAGGTTTATTTTTCTTAGTTTCAGTAGTTGGTATTCGAGAAACTGCTTGAGGAATTCGAGAAACTGTTAGTTTCAGTAGTCGGTATTTTTCTTAGTTTGAGGTATATTGTTGTTTGCTGTTTGAGGTATATTTTTCCTAGTTTGAGAAACTGTTGTACATTGCTTGTGTTACACACGTCCATGACTGCTTTTCACAATAAGGTGGTGTTTAGAAAGGAATCTCCCGGTTAAGAAAGGAATATGTTTGGCTTATTACTCATTTTTCGTATGTACTGCTCTCTAAAATATTTTGGTCTCCATTTACACGACTACAACAAAGAAACAACAAGAGTAACTGAATGACACAATTCGGGTCCAATATAAGACGAACACGAGTAATAACGGCAATCAGAATATGAAACACACATTCATTACACAGGGCAGTGCACATTTATTAATTTATTTATGACAATCTAAATGGAAAGGTAGGATATAAACAATGCAACAACAAACACCATAGATATGTATTTGAACTACAGGCAGCACTTGCTAACATTTAACACAGCAAAATGAAGACCAAAATATTTTAGAGAGCAATACACACATTAATTAATGAAAAATGAACCCATTCCTTTCTTAATAAGCAGATTCCTTAACAAAACCTTACTGTGAAAAAGCAAAGCAGTTTCAACAACACAAGCAATATACCTCAAACAGTCTCTCAAACTAAGAAAAATATGCAATATACCTCAAACTAAGAAAAATACCGACTACTGAAACTAACAGTTTTTCGAATTCCTCGAGCAGTTTCTCGAATACCGACTGCTGAAACTAAGAAAAATAGGCCTCAAACAATAAACATGCATTAAGGGTAGACGAACATAAACTCGGCTGAAAACATAAACCCCCCACCGGATACTAAAAAAACAATACAAGCAAATATTTTTTTAGCAACTAACAGTGAAAGAAAATTCAAAACAGTAGATTGTGACAAAATCTTAACCAAATCACCCGATCCAACTCTTTGTCAGTAAAAAAATTGAACATCCATGTATGGCAAACCAGTGTAAACCCGACCCAACACATAAACCTCCAACGGAATCCTCAAATGACAACACTAGCATACATATTGCACGTAAAATTCATCAAATGTACAAATCGGTCAACAAGAACACAAATTTCTTTTCCGAAAACAAATTTCTTTTACAAATCTACAAAACCCTAACCCAAAAATGAAAAAAATGAATCAAAAGCTTAAAAAACACATGAACTCGAAGTCTTCAAACCCAAACTTACACAATCGAAGCTCGGAAGGAGTATAGAACCCCAAGGGTTTGAAAACCCGGTTTCAAAAAATGAAAAAAACAAACAACAAATGGTTGTGATGAGGAGGAAGGGTTTAGGGAGAAGATTCGAGAGGATGGAGAGGAGTGATATTTCAGCGTTGGTTTCTTGAGAGAAGAAGAAATGAGACGATAAGATTTAACCTTGGGAAGTGAGAGGAGCGTTGAGCGTTTGAATTTAGTGGGAGGCAAGTGGGGCAGGGTAATTAATTACGCGTGACTTTTAAGCCAGAGAAGGCCACGCGTTTGACCATCCATCAACCACTTCAAACCCTAGCCTTAAATAGCCCAAGCCCATTTGTGATTTCAGCCAAAAATAAGGATATTTTAGGTGTTTTGGGCCAAGTCAACTGGGCCTTTTTTTGGCAAACTTCAGACACCCATAAATAGTAAGTGTGCAGTTTGAGCTAGGACGAGGGAGTATGTATTGTTTGGTTATGGTTTTGATGAAGGCTTAGGCTAACCAATTAGATGCTGGTACTTTTTACATGATTGCTTAAGCATGATTTTTTCTTTAGATCAGATGGTTCTTTACCTAAATTGGGATAAATGTACAAAGCTTTGAGTTTCAATCAGGATAAGCCACTAAATATTTTTCTGCCATTCCAGATTGCTGCAATGGGGATGAAGTTTCGGGAACCTTTTCCTGACAGACGTGGACATATTGCAGAGTTTCAGAAATCTCCTGAGCATTTGTATTCTACCCGAAGTATGTTCCGAGGGTTTGATCCCACTGCTGAACGCAACACTAGTCGGCAATGGCCTGCTTATCATAGGTACAGTTCTCAGCTTGGTATCTATCGAGATACTTGTTCTTTGGAAAGTCCCTGTCAAAATTATAATCAGGAAGCTCCATATGAGAAGTGAAAACATAGATGTGTGCCAGGTGCCACTTGAAAATATTAGTGCACAAGGTCCTTATAGCTACTGATATGACCATTTTTGTACAATAATCTTGTTGGCCTCATTTAGGTCCCCCATTTGAGGAAAGTTTGAATAATATGTATATATATCCAGTAATGCCTGGCAGTATAATTAATTCGTTTAGCAATCTAGAGCATTTGTTGAATATGAGTCTCGTATTTATTTATGCGGTGGTGGGAACTTTGAGAATCATACTTTCTGGAAAGAACTATCTTCTTCTATTTTTTTCTGGAAAACATAATCTCTGGTTTACTAAAAGCTGCAAGGGCTCCGCGGCCAATGTTTTACTTGTCCTATGATTGGTCGAGCAATTCATCACTTTTCATACAGGCACTTGTGTATCTTTTGTTTGTTTTGGTAATTTAAATCCTCTTAGAATGAATTAGTTTGACACTGGATTGATTAAGTGTAGGAAGCGGTGAAGCAGTATTATGAGCTCTATTTATTTTCTTTTTTTTGAAATTTTAATATGCTTACATGACAAATGCTCCTCTTTGACTTTGAATATGAATGAAGTTGGTTTCCTTTTAACCTGAAGAGTGAAGACTATTCCTATAATAATGTGCTATTTTACTAGGTAACTATAGATTTGAGAAATGCGTCTGAAGTTATGTATATTTGCAGCTCACACCTTCGTGTCATCTTATATATTAGTTAATAGTTTAATATTGGTGATGTGGATAGCTTCAGATTTTGCTATGGAAACAAAGTGAGTGAGAATGAAAACCATTTTGCAAACGTCCTTACGAGAATGAAGGGTGAAGATGTAGAGAATCATGAGATTTTTATTTGGAATGACTCGAATGAGGACACTAGAAGAAGATCTGTACGGGGTGAGAGGTTTGATAACAGTCGGGTAGAGAGATAATTAGACTTGAGCCTGACATGAGTTTCTGTTAAGAGTATTTGACTACCAGTTTAGTGGGAAATTAAGACTTAGCTTACATAACAGAGTATGAAGAACTACTGGAATTTTCTGTCTACTCTGAATCCTTGATAAAATAGGTTACACCAGCTTTAGAGAATATACCTGAAAAAGGAGAACTGTCCTTATTTTTTTTCCATATGTGTTTCCTCATTATTGACACGATTCTCTTCATTTTTTTGCTGACATGTTGCTTAACATACCCTTGATCGCCCTGCATTTATCCATACATTCTTTGTAGCCCACTTTGTCCTTCAGAGCAGCGCCAACAAACAAAAGAGTCACGAGTTTCCTCCGCTCTCTGACATTTCAACAAATTTGAAACAAAACTTAGGATTGGATACTTTTATGTCCTGATTTTAGCTGATATCAAGTTTGAAGAAGCTATATTCATTTCATATGGTTTAAAGTAACTTTATATCCTGACCAAATGTCGAGTGTAGATGGCCGGTCATGTTATTTGTTTTGTAACTACTAAATATGTTGATTTATAACCTCTTGATGGATGGCTGTTAATTTTGTTTTTTATGTGTATACTGCTCTTTTTGTGTGGCTCAAAGTAACATTTGAAGCCCTCAGTGGCATCAAATAGAGCTGGAAAAGTTCTTGTTAGTGAAGAAGTGTATACTGAGAAAAATAAAAAGCATGGTCTTCTATGATTATCGGTTTGGGTAACTGTTTCCATTAAGCGGTTTAGCATTATAGTTCAAAGAACAAATTAGTCCTTGTATCAGCATATATTAGGTTTTCACGATAAGGTTTACACCATATATTCTTTTAGTTCGAAAGAACCTGGATGATTAGATCTTATTATTATTTGTTTGCTTGTAAATATTCTGGTAGGCACCTTATGCTTCTCAAATTGTATCTACGATTGTTATTGTTTCACTAGTCCTTTTCATTGTTTTATTCTCATTGCTTGGGATATTGGTGGGAGTTGACTTTTCTGGTAGGGAAACTAGTAGCCCGATTGTATTTTGAAGTAGCCGAGTAAGTGAAAAGTTGTGTCAGTGATATTCATTCATACTTGTACCATTGCTTTAAAAGTAATAGTCGTTTCTTTATTTTTGTCTTTTCTGCAAGGATCATCGGGAGCATTAGGGGTTATAATGGCTTGCTTTGTGATATGGCTACATCCACAAAATCATGATTGCAGTAGGGTTTCTGTTGCGATCATCACCATTTAAGCCCTAGAATGGTTGTGCTTCTCTTACCTGGCCACTTCGCTACTTTTATTTGAATAGACTCTAGTCCATCAACTTCACTGTCTGCACCACTTGATATTATATGATTGCAATATCATCTCAGATCTCACCCGTCACTTCATTTGATGTTATTGTGATCTGAGTAGGGTGAGGACGGGGCGTTTTCCATGTCCCATCCTAGATGAAGGTTCGACTACATTGGTACAACTGCAGTATGCAAGTACTACACTGTACTGTGTTGCAGGCCATGCAGACCATGTGTTGTGTTGTGTTTGTGCTGAGGTGATAGATGGTTTTCTCTTCTTCTGTGCTTAGTGTTCGCATTAGCGATGTTTGGATAAGGATTTGTGGTATTAGCTGTGTTGAATAAAGGCATTTTTGCAGCAGGCCATGAAGGAAATGGTGATTCTATCATCTTTCGTAGGAGTCGACGTTTGATTATGAAAAGGACTGCACTACTTCCCACCAAGCAATTTGCAGGTCCTTTGAGTGGGGTAAATTTTGCATCCTTGCTTAATTAGAAATTGCACCTACAGTTTTGATGCATTGCGATTTACAAATGACGTCATTGACCAGCTGAATGGTAAAGCCAGCTAATGCCACGAGAACTTTTGGCCCTTATTCCTGACCGGTATACCAATGTTTGAGGGTAAAATTACAAAAAATAGAGACTGGGATGCGTTAGAACTTTGCACTTCTAGTCCTCATGATGCGAAATAGTCCCATTTGGTCTCATACATTAACGAATAGGGACATATTAGCTTTGAATACCAGTGAAAAGAGGTACTCACTCCATTTTAACTGAAGTTCCACAGTTGGTTTTAATTTTTTTGACTATTTATTAATATTTTTAATTATATACTGAGATATACCGTACACTCTTGCTGCAAGCAAAGTAGACACATGCAATTTTTTTCAAAGACGATCAACCTCAGTTTCCAAGGTTTTAGCTTCAACTTCTAGGGTAGAACCAACTGTTGATAAGAAAATCATTGTCGAAGGCCTTGATTATACTACCGAGGTAGGACATGCATCTGAAGACCTTGGATTCCTGTCAAGGTTAGCACTATAATCTTGGATCATAGATCTCAACATTGAAAATAAATACACTCGAAGGGCATGGAGTCCAACTCTGTCTAGCATAACTAGAAGGCTTCAATTGCTCGAGGTAGAAGTAGATAAAGGACAGGTGGGAGAAATCACTTCTTACCTGCTTAGTAGAACAATTTACTACGATCCTGCTTGTTATGCCGTTAGGAGTGTCAAAATAGACCCGTAACAAGCTGGTCAAACGGATTATCTATTTTTAAAACCCGGGTGGGTATGGGTAAAATGGGTAATGAGTTAAATGGGTAATGGGTTAAATGGATGTTTGAAAAATATGGGTTGGGCGGGTTAGGTTTGAAGGTTCACCGCGGGTATACCCATATGGGTAAACCCGCAGATTTCAACCCATATGAGTTTGTATATAAACTCATATGAGTCAATATATGGGTTGAAACCCGCAGGTTTACCCATATGAGTTGTTATATAAACCCACATGAGTTACTACATGAGTTGAAACCAGCGGGGTTTACCCATATGAGTTGGCATATAAACCCATACGGGTGGGTTGAAACCCGTGGGTTTACCCATTTTGACCCATGTATTGAATATTTTTTTACCCGCTGGTTGGCGGGTTTCAACCCGACCCATTTTTGACCCATCATAAAATGGGTCGAAATATGTCATACCCATATTTTTTAACAACCCATATTACTCAACCCGTATTTCACCCGACCGCCCATTTTCCACCCCTACATGCCGTTCAATATATTTAACCTCATCAAATTATGTAGGTCTTGTAGTTGTAAATAAGGGTGTTCATGAGTTAGGGCGGGTCGGCTGTCCCCGCCCAAATTGACCCAAATTTTTGGGACAAATGGGTTAGGCCGGGTCGGGTCAAAATTCCCATAGTTTAGTGTCGGGTCGGATAAGATTGGGTCATGGGTAGACTCAAATCGACCAAAAGTTATATAAAAAATTATAATTTTTATAATTTATTTAAATAAAATATATTATTTTTAAATGTAATAATATTTAAATAATAAATAAACTAATGATTTATTTTTATATACTCTAAAATAAAAATATTATATTATATTCACTTAATAAAGAAAAATACAATTATTTTCATTTCACTTAGTTAGAATAATTTTAATATTTCATTTAAAAATATAATTTTACTAAAATTTATTTATACAATTATAAATATATATTTCATATATTAATAAATATATTATTTATAATTAAGAGTAGCTTTGCAAAATTAATTTTAGTGTTATATAAAAAAATTTAAGAATGTTAAACTTATTTAAGAATTAAATTAATGGTTGGTAGGAGTATGTTGTATAAAACTAATTCTTTTTTATGATTTTTTCCCAAGAAAATGAGGTAAAATTGCAAATGGGTCAAAACGGGTCGATTTGGATCAAGATCTGATCCGACCCAACTCATATGGACCGGGTTAAAACGGGTCGGGTCGGACAATTTGAACACCCCAAATAGTAAAAGTCCACAAATTAACTAAAACGGTAAGCTCACTAAACACGTCCTTAAATTGATTAATTGTTTTAATCTCCATGCATTTCCTACCTATAATTCTCTACAAGGGAGTATGGTTGAATATTTTGGTGCAAATTATGATTTGGCTAAAATCAGTAGGAGGCGTTTGTAGGCGTCCTCTAATTTTTTATCATCCGTTCTAACAGTAGAAAAAACATTTCCGAGCGCCTGATTTGAAGTCTCTTCCAGTTTCCACTGCCCTAATGGCTTATCCATGGCCTATTCCTAAATCACCCCCCCTCCAATTTAGGCACGCCCAACAAGTAACAAGTAGTGCACATGGCCGAATTTCAATTCACCGATTGGCAGATTGATTGCCCAAATAGGCGGAATTTTCTACACGGAGGCAAATCCAATTCCATTGAGAGCAATCAAACTATGCTAATTGCGTTAAGAAGTCAGCTCCCACCCAGCATTCAGCAACCACCTCCACAAGTAAAGTTCGATCTTTCACATAGATAATCATGTCCAAAATCATATATATATTTTTTTAAAACTTAATGTACTATTGCTTCTCGATATTTTAACTTTTGACACCTGGTTTTAAAAAAAAAAGATCATTAATATCTTTATAGAAGGTTTCTTGTTGACCGACTAATGGTCAGATAATCACAAAAAAAAAAATCTTATTTTATAATTTTAATGTTGAATTATAATTATTTATATGCTGAGATTTATTCTAAAAGGTTTTTATAATTATAGGTACCTCATCGCGATAAATAAAAATAAATGTTAAATCACCTATTAGTCATACTAATTATAAAATGACTCTGTCTAATGGTTAGTCGATCTAAAACAAGACATTGTGATATATTTAACTAGGGGTGGCAAATGGGCAGACGGGTTGAATATGGGTTGGGTAATATGAGTGGTTAAAAAATATGGGTATGACTCATTTCGACCCATTTTATGATGGGTAAAAAATGGGTCGGGTCAAAACGGATCAGGTTGAAATCCGCTCAACCATGGGGTAAAAAATTATTCAACTCAAGGGTAAAAAATGGGCAAACCCGCAGATTTCAACCCATATATGAACCCATATGGATTTATATACAAATCCATACGGGTAAAACCCGTGAGTTTTAACCCATATATTGATTCATATAGGTTTATATACCAACCCATATGGGTAAACCTACGGGTTTCAACCCATATATTGACCCATATGGGTCTACCTGTGGATTTCAACGTAAACACTCAGTCAACCCACAAACTCAACCCACCCAACCCATATTTTTCAATTACCCATTTGACCCATACACAACCGGGTTTAAAAATATATAACCTGCTAGACCCGCGTGTTGCGGGTCTATTATGCCCCCCCTATATTTAACTATGTATATTAAAAACTTAACATTTTAAAAATACACTTACGACAAATTTAAGATTATGTCATTTGATAATGTTGTTACTTATAAATCAATAAAACTTTATGATTAGATTTAGTCGATTTTTATCAAATGAATAGTGTAACTGCAACTTAATGGAATAGAGGAAGTAAGAAATTCTACTCCCTCCCTCTGTTTCAGTGGGCGTGACACAATTTTTGGTTATTTTTGTGAATTTGACACACTTTTCTTTTATGGAAAGTTTCCTTCAATTTCATCCACTCATTCTTCTTTTCCCTTTATAAATTCAATTTTATCCATTGATTTTATTCATCTAAATCTATGATGCCAAATCAAACGAAACGGAGGTAACATTTCTATTTTTTAAATTTACAATTCTCACTCATGTATGAAAGTGTGCCTCTTTTTGAGGTTAAATAAAAGAAGTAATTGTGCTATACAAAAATGCAGTGGTTAAAAAATTAAAATTACACTCCCACCGTCCCAATAGTTTTGGCATATCTACTTTTTCCAAGTTAAATTTGATAAACTTTGACACTAAATACAAAGTAATATATTTAAATTGAAATATCATGCGAAATATTGTTAGATTCATCTTAACATAATTATTCTAAATATCAAATTTTTATGCAGAAATTTTACATGTAGCTAGAGATATTGATGGTCAAACATGATCATTAAATACCGTGAAAAAGTAGATAGATCAAAACTGTAGGAACAAAGGGAGTATTATTTTTGAAAAAAAAGCTTGCTTTATAAGTTGTCTTCTATCATTCTTAATAGTAAGGGGATGAATAAAATTCTCTAGTTGAACTTCACGAGATGGCTATTTGATCCCGGTATTTCTTATTCATCTTCTTTTAGATCTTTTCCATGAAAGAGAGAGCTCTCAATCTAAACGATTAACAAAGGCTTGGTTTAGTTGTTTATGGCTCATTGAGTCTAAAGCACTAGGCATGCAACAGACGGGGACAGATCTGCATATTTTAGGAAAAAATAGCTTTTCTACCAGATATTATTTTGAGGTGGGCATTTCACAGTTATCATTTCCCATTTTTATAAGCCCCTTATAAAGGCAACTCAAATCATTAAAAGTTGCAAATCTTGATTAGTTCTCTTTTATTTTAATATTTTGGGAACAAACCTTGGTGGTGGTGGTGACAATGGTGGTGACAATGGTGGTGGAAGGTGGAGGTGGTGCCCCATGAGATGCTTGTAGATATGTATTTTTATTATTATTTTATGCTAAACATGTTTAACTACTCGAGTTAATTTTAGGGTGTTTATTAAGCTCCATTAGAAAAATAAAACAAGGTTATCTTAACATTAAACTATAATATCGTTTTCTCACCTAAATGAGAAGGGCATCACTAGCTTTGACCGATATTAACAAATAGAGTAATCAAATAGAGGAAAAAGAAAATAATTCATTAAAAAGTTAATGATCAAGGTGGTGTAACCCATAATAAGTTTTATAGAAGTCGTACTTCAATTGTTATCACTAATGCAGAAATAAGGTATTAACGTTGGTTGGAGGGGTCATTAGACGACAGTTTTGATCCACAGTCCCTGATTGAGCCGCCGTATATCGCACACTGTCAATAGAAAGCAAATTTTGTCCAATTACAACTTTGAAACCTTTTTCGAATTTAATAAGAAGAAAAATGCTAGAATATCATACCAGCATTCAAACCCAGATCGATCTTCAAACGTTGACAAATCTTCAAACTTATAAAAACAAACAAAATTGCACGTAAACCAATTCAAGTACACATTTGAATCAATAAATATAACTTGCTCGATTGATTTTCAAACCTTCAAAACCACCACTATCGCACTCATATCGACCGATGAACATCCAGAATATCTAACTCGTGGGAAAAAAATCAACATCACCAACACCATACATACCCATTCAAGAACACCACCAATCCGTACCTGCCGACGTTCTCCGTGATTTTTTTGACGCTGAAAAACATCACGGTGGTTTCGTCGGGAGAAGGAAGTCGAGAAAGTGAAATTTGGTTTGGAGAAAAGGAAATCGTTCTGGATTTTTAGCACATTGAATTGGTTGGGATGTGTAGAAATTGGCCCGGAGGATATTGGAAAAATATTGGGAGGAAGTCGAGAAAGTGAAATTTGGTTTGGAGAAAAGGAAATCGTTCTGGATTTTGGCACATTGAATTGGCTGGGATGGTTTTTGCACTAATATTTTTTTTTACATTTTTAAATAAATATTTTATTGGAAATAAACATTAAGGAATTCAAAATATTGGAAATATGGTCTAAAAACAATATAATTAGTAGAATTGATATATATATATATATATATATATATATATATTATGATAAAAATACTACATGTCACTCAAACTAATAGTCCCATTATAGATTTAAGATCTTATATAATTTTAATACCGTCATCAATAATATTAACTAGTCACCAACAAAAAACCACATAATCGCTTCAGCGGTTGTGCATGCATGCATCAGTCTATCATATTGATCATGAATCTGAAACATTTGTAATACTATGAATACTTAGATATGTTTTGTCCAAAGTATAAACACTTTAAAATCACGAATTCGTTAATCTGATTAGCTCTCAATATGAACAATTAAAGTAAAATATCATTATAAACACTACAATTGAAAGACAACACAAATATTTTTAATGAAAGTACATACTCCGTCCCGCACAAAAATTTGCACGTTATAAAAAAAATAACACAAAAATAGGGGAAAAATAAATATGATGACATTCTTTTAAAATAGGGGAAAATAAAAGGACAAGTCAATTATAAAAAAATTAAAATACATAACAAATCGCTTTAAAATTGTGATATATCATTATACTTGTCATTTTTTTCTTGTAATTATGTATTTATTGAGTTTTGTAGTAAATGATTTCATTTCATTTCATTCGAATCAGCCTCCGTCCCAACCGAATCTGCACATTTTTTTTGTCAACGTTCTCACAACACGTTTGACCATCAATTTCAATTAGTATATGGACACTAATATCATCATGTGAGATATTATTAGATTTATTGTATCATGTATTTTCTAAATATCAAATTCAAATAAACTATTAATATGCGTAAATAAAATTATCTGTGGTCAAATATGATCTGAGAAAATTGATAAAAAAGTATTCAAATTCGACTGGTTGCGTAACATGCCAGAATTAAGGCTCACTTTTATTGCAATAAATTAGAGTTTGTTATGAGAAAAAATATTTGTTGATTTTGTGATGATTGTCTGTTTGATAAAGTTTTTGGCCACTCAGATGTACTCGTGCGCTGGAAATAAATACTTTCTCCGATTCTCTAGTAGCAGCACGTCACTTTGGGGTGTTAGAATTTATGAGATACTAAATGAGTGAAAGAAAATGAATTGAAAAAAAAGAAGTAGAATGAGTGAATGTAAAAATCTTAAACTTTTTATAATTAGAAAGTGCCACTATAAAAAAACTTAAATTAGAAGGTGTACTAGTAATAGATGAATAAAGGAGTAATCAAATAAAAGTGAATGCATATGATCATTCCATAATATTTTATATGTTTCCAAGCTGATAGTGCGTAGCAACAATCATTTCCTAATCTTAATCAATTGATCAATTAACTACGATAAAACCCTTAACACCCCACTTAATGCACTCCTTGAAACCATGATTAGCTTGCCAAAGTATTACATTGACTACCTGTGATATCGATTATTTTGATAATTAAGGATAACAATTTTACCTTGACTACATGAGCTATCGATTATTTTGATAATAAAGGATAACAATTTGAATTTGTTTATGGTACATTAGAAATACAAAGCACTTCATAGGGAGGTTGTGTAAGAATCAACTGCTAACAACAGATATTTTTGCACAACAGATAATGATTATATTTGCCAGAGTTGTGCTTATAAACAAATCTGACTTATTTTGGAAGTAGGGTAGACAAGCTTTTGCTTTCAAAATAAGTTGTTTTTAACACTTTACCAAATACTAAAAAATAATTTTCTTATAAACAAAACAGCTTATAAGAGCATCTCCAATGCAGGGTTCGTTAGGGTGAACAACTATCACGTATGATTTATTGACTCCTAGCAGTAAATTGAATCTCCAATCCAGGAATTAGAGGTGAGTGTCGATATTACGTGGTTGAAAATATAAGTCACCCGTCGAAATGAGCTTTTATTCTCCGAGGGTGATATCAAAGGCCGCGCTTTGCCAAAGCATCCAAAAAAGGTGGGCGATTTATTATTTATTTAGCGGTACATAATTTGGTATTCTTGTTGTAATTTTGTTAGAAAAAATCCCCAATTCCACGTTTATCATACTTTTGTACACGATTTGAAAATAATTTAAATTTTCATTATTTTATATTTAAAATAATAATAATAATTTAAAGAGAATTAAAAATATTTTCAAACTACGTGGTAATATATATATATATACTCCAAAATTATAAATATTAGTCTATTTAACATTCAATTTTTTTCTTCAAATTATAAAAAATAAATATGAATACATAGGTTATAAAATAATTATATGATGTATTTTATTAATAATAATAAATCAATACGTTAATTAATAAATATATTCATTTATATTTAATAATATATTAATAACAATAATAATGCATATATTGTAGATTAGCAAAAATAAAAATTGATTTAAATTCAAATGAATTCGTTCATTTGTTTTTTTACTTTCTCAATAAAAGTAAAATTGAGACATAAATTAAAAAGTTTCTTAAATCAATGGCTTTTTAATAATTAGTTAATTTAATTAAAATAACAAATTTATTTCTAGAATATAAACAATTTTATTTTAAACATGAATTAAAAATAATTTAGGGTTGGTTCAAATTTATGAAAACTATTTTATGGGACCAATTTAATTCTTTATCCTCCATCATTATTCTTGTCAAATAATTAGATGCATATAAAATATAATTAATATATATTAAATTTATGAATATAATATTTGTTGAGATCAAATATAATATTAAAATACAATTCCATTATATAAGTTTCTGTAACGACAAGAAACTAGTCATTTTTCTTCTCTACAGATCAATTTCAATTAAAAATAAGTTACATGATGACAAATTTCATCTCAACAAAAGTAAGGAAAACACATAAAATTCGATAAATTAAAGAATTAAAGATATAATCGGAGATAACGATAAAAAATATTGTGGGAAAGAAATTATATTTGTAGTGAAAAGTGAAAAAGTTTATATTTGGCGGTTTTGAGCATATACACGTCATCCATTAGAAGGTTGAGAACCGCAATCAAAACATTTAATATTACGTGAGACTAAAGGTGAATCGAAATTTCAATCAAATTTTACCATTTGTATCTGATAAGCAAGGAAGACCGCTTGTGCATTAGAGATGCTCTAAACTCTGCCAAACAAAGCTAATATTGGCCAAATACAGTAGAGGCACGAGACCACATACTTGACATGCTCATGTGAAGATACATCTCTGACCCATGTATTTTTCCACTGCATAGTCCACCAACTGGTCTGCTGCAGATTTACATGAAATGATACATAGATACCAACACCAAGTGCAGAATTGTGGACACGAGAGTTTATACGGGAACTAACCAGGCAAGATATGTTTCATGCCTGTTGTGGGACCATCAAAATAAATTGTTTCATGAAGAGCAACACGTCCTCCAATCTCAACATTTTGTTCTCTATTCTAGCATGCAACTAGAAAATTTTAAACGGAGAAAAAACACCTACCTGAGTAGAACCTTGTCCAAACCCCGAACACCCTAATGAAAAATACTTTTTATTTTTACGTTGTACCATTTAGTGCGAATACCAATGTGGAATGGTTACGGGAAAGCACACATGCTACAATCCTTCCACTAAATTATATTATCTCATCACTCAACCTCATAACATTAATAAAATTAAAAATTGAATAGGCGAGACAATCTTAATAAAGTAGAAAGAGTAAAAAAAAAATTGGTTAAAAGCAATTGGTTAAAAGCAGTGTCCATAAAAATATTCTAGTCCCTAACAAGTTATTTTAGATATTTGTTTGGGGACAGTATTTAATAGTGCTATTACAAACAAGAATAGTTTTATTACGAACAAATTTCTAGTAATATTATACTATTAAACAAGTTCTTTTATTTATTTTTTAAATTTATTTTTGAGACCGAAATTCAAAACGCAGCTGTTTGCGCCAGGAATATCTTAAACATTGGAATTGGGGTTATTCATGAGTTTGGACATTTCACTGATTACTCAAATGTAACCATGTTTAGGTAGCTAATTCGAGATATGTGGAGAAGTGTTGAAGATGCTTATTTTGTCGCTAATCACTTCAAAATCTTGAAGACAAGGCACCAATATATGTCACCAATCTGCTGCCTCCATCTTTAAAGGCTTCATCCTTATCCAAAACGCTCCCAACGCAAGTTAACCCAAACCAACACGGTATTTCGGGGGTTGCCTCTGCCATCAGATTCGGCGGTCCGGCAGCCCCCCACCCTAACTGTAGGTTTATTTTCCTGTCTTCACGGTAGTTTTTAGATTTAGAATTGAAATCGGCCGGTAGAAGGAAGGTTAACCACATCGTAAGTTGGAAATAACCAGCGAAGAAAGAATAGTCGGCGATGGAGAAGGAGCAAAGCACTTCTCGGAAAAGATTGACCAGAAGACGAAGCTCGCTCGCTTTCCTGGAAGAGAAGGTGGTGGTCGTTTGTTGTTGCACGAAAAAGACACTGGCCTTCACACGAAGTTGACGGAACCCAGCTCGGCGTTTTCTCATCAGCGGGGCACATGGCCAGTGGAGCTGGAGTACGACCGCGGGTGGGGGGGGGGGTTGGGGGATTGGGGGTTGGTGGAGCATAGCCGCAGAAGGTGAAGTACATCGATGGAGGAGGCGCACGACTAAGCCTAGTGCCAACGAAAATCAAAACGGTAAATCTGGTTATGAAATTATGCTGGTTTATATTTCTTACTTTAGTTGGGTTGTTTTGTCTCCGGTATATCGGATCTGGTGCACCTTTACCCCGATTTCAGTTCAGTAGTAGTGTAGTTGGCCACTAAGGCAATCAGGGCGTTGTGTTCGACTGACCAGGCGCAGCTCGGAGAAGTTCTCCCCCCTGATAAATGATGGTCTTTAAGTCTCTATATGTCAGGTTGACATGTAGCATACTCTGATTCACCATGTTGTGGAGTTCAAGTGGGAGGCCACCCCACTCAAAATTTGTGAGCCATCCATGTGGGAGTTCATTCATCCCACCTTGTAATAGATAGATGTTTTCTCATTTTAGTTATGATTTTTCAATAGTTTATCACCAAAATTGTAATAGTAGATAGACTAATAATAGTACTAGTTTATCACCAAAATTGTAAACCATTTCTATATTTTAATGAGAAAGATCCTACTATTTGTTTTAAAATTTTTTTGAATGATCCTTCTCTCTAAAATTATCCAATTTAGCCATTATAAAATAACTAACAAAATTATCCAATTTAACTTTTATTCACGTTTGCATATTTCATTTCCCATTCTTGAGACACACCATATTTGTGTACTTTCTGCTTAAGGATACATTTTACTTGACTCTCAATTTATGTTTTGTACAAATTCAATTTATTATTAGTTTCCGATACGTAACTCATTCTAAAGCACCATATAATAAGTACTTTATATTGTTTTTATCGTCTTATTTTATTATTAATTCCAAGGTATTAATAATTTTTTAAAAAATATTTGACCATCATCCCTTTGGTAAAATGATAACGTTTTCTTTACGCTAAAATACTATTTTGATTAAGATTTGATTGATTTAAAAACCATTATATGTATAATATAAAAAGCCTTTAATTAGATCTTTTATTAAATATTTTTTCATATAATTCAAATCATGCAAAATTCATCTTCATTTACGTTAATAGGCAAAATACTTCCATATATATACGTACTAGATATTTTTATTATATTACTCAGCTATTAATTGCAGAATATCCAACAAAACATTAAAAATTAGAATAGTTCAAAACAGTTGTTATGATACGAAACAGTTGTCAGAATCTACGCACGATCCGAGAATACATTCTTCTAGATTGCAAGAATTATGGGTTGCATAAGAAAATATACTTTTGCCCCTTAAAATATCAAGGAAAGATGAAATTAATGGTTTGACTAGACGAAAGTGACACGTCGACTTAACACTTATGTTAGTTCAGAGATCAAGAGTGTTAAAAAATAAAAGGAATGAACAAAGGTGAACGATATAATAGTTTAGGTGCCATTAAAATCGTTTACCCTATTTTTGATCAATTTTATTACCTTTTCTGTTGTCCTCATTAGCGGTCACCCACATCCTTCCATTAAACGACGTGATGCAAGACGAATGACGGCGAAAATTGAAAAAGAGATGGATCGCCGTAAATGTTCGATACAGTTTTAAACGTAACTTTTGCGTTCGGAGTCAGAATCAGGCGAGGTCAGATGCGTTGGAACCATCTTGACGAGTAGACCAGGGTACTTACTTAAGCATTGGCAGCAGGTCAAAATCGCAATTTGAGGTCGTTTAAGGCCTCAAAATGACAATTTACTGTTTTTGAGTGCTTTCCAATTTTCTTTTTATTTCGGAAATAATTCCGAGTTTCTTTTTTATTATTCCCAAATTTTATTTTAGTATTTAAAGACCTTGATATGAATCTCCTTGCGAAAACTATGGATTGCTGAATATCGGATCATTGACACAAGTAGGAATCTCGCCCAACCTGCTTATATCGCACGAAATTCAAGCGTTTAGCCCGCAGGGTACACTCAATTACGACTTGCTCTCTAAATAGCCAGCAGGTTTAGATCACAAGGTTTTTTTTATCACTAACTGGCCTGCGAGATTAGCTCACAAAGGATATTGAAACTTAATTAACCCACATGATTAAGCAACAATGAAAACAATGAGTATAACTAAAAAATCTGAATATTTGATTGATAAAAGGTGTCTAAAACCATCGGCCATCCCCTCTATTTATAGAGATAATTTCGGCCAACTCAAACCCTAATTACAATTGGAATATGAATCAACTTATGATAACTTTAAGAAGGTAAAACCATATCTAACTAGAACTTCTACAATTAACCTATTTTCGGCCGTGTACTAACTAGAATTAGACTAGAAAAATATTTTCTTATCTAATCTTACCAAATC
>JAULKM010000012.1:6204486-6228328 GCA_032355605.1 Rubia tinctorum | reverse complement strand
ATTAGAGGAAGACATGGTTGTGTAGAAGAAGGAAGGTTAACAAGGTTGGGGATGAAATGAAAGGTATACGAAGGTCCTCTTTATATAGAACCATGAAATTTGAAAACCCACTTGTGAACCAGACCCACGTGAACCGATGGGATGTGGCGATGACAACCCATTAATTATGTCTAGCAGAATCTTCAAAGTGATGAATGAAGTCAGACCACGTGAATGGATGGGACATGGCGATGACAACCCATTAATTATGTCCAGCGGAATATTTGGTGTGATGAACCAACTCGGCCCACGTGAATGGATGTGACGGATCAATGACAACCCCATTAACTTATATCCCTCTTTTATCCACATCTCCATCCCATATTCTAGCCAAGTGCCTGTCTATGTTCTTTGCAACTATGGATGGTATTCGGAAAGTGCTGAGGGTATATTGTGCTGTAGAGGCAAGAACGTGCTTACTGAGGGTCACCCTTCCCATGACTGAAAGATCTATGAACCTCTAGTTTTTTTTGTCTTTGCCTTAACTCTCTATGTTAGTTTCCCAAAAATTCCAACTTATGTGCTTGCGAAATCCATGTCATAGCCCAAGAACTTATGTTTCAACTGGTCTTCGAACACCCTAAATGTTTGGCAAAACCATTCCTTAGTGATTTGATCTGTGTTTGGGTTGACAAGTAGCGCTAACTTTTGGAAGTTTATTCGTTGGCTCGAGTATGACACAGAGAGGTTTCGGCTTTGCGCCAGCTTTCTAGATCTCCTTTCAGATATGTTGAAAAAGAGGATGCTGTCATTTGCGAACAATAGCTGTGATACTGGTTGGACCGATCTTCCTATCTTGACTTCTGGGCATAGCTCTAGAAAGTTTTTTGATGCCACCATGGAGGAGAATGCTTCTTGACAGAGTACGAAAAGGAAGGGTGACAAAGGGAACCCCTGCCTAAGTACATGCCTCAGGTGGAGCGAGTTCGAATTCATTCCATTAAACTTTATGGACTATGAGACAATTGTCCCACGCTTCATGACCCACCCTATCCATTTGACTGGGAACCTCATTCGTCTCATCATCTATTCTAGAAACTCCCAAGATACTGGTTGTATGCCTTACTCATGTCAATCCCCATTGCTGCCATTGCTTGCTTCTTTGTTTTCTTTTTGCAAATATGGCCAATGACTTCGTGAGCTATGAGAGAGTTTTCAAAAATCAGTCTTCCTTGTACGAACGTTAATTGATTTCAAGATATGAGGAGGCACATGACCCTTTAAAAAAATTTAGCCTTAACTTTGGCTATTATTTTGTATGTGATGTAACAAAAGTTGATTGGCGGACATCGCCCGTTCTTTTGGGATTTCCTTTTTGGGATTAAGATGAGTGCTATATGATTTCACTCTATTGGCATTGACGTTGTTGAGAAAAACCTTTGAACTGTTTCCGTGACCTCATCCCCTACTTTTGACCAATAGTGTTGGTAGAATATTATATCAAGACCATCTGAGCCGCGTGCTCTCCATTTGCCTATAATCAAAGCTTTTATCTCCTGTGGAGTGACTTGAATTTCCACTTGTCTCTGTTGCTTTATTCCTAAACCCCCATTTTTATGAGCTCTAAGATGTCCTACCTGGAAGTTCACTTATTCATCCTCTCTCTACCTCACCTGTGCTCTGGCCACCACCCTCGTCAGCCGGCTTCTACCCGTCCCCCTCCCTATTTCTCTGGACACCTCCTCATGTAGCAGCTGCCTTCCAATTATCCTTTGGTCTTCTATGAACAATATGACAACATGTAAAACAATCCCAGCGAGGGAGCCGAGAAGTTATCATAAGACCACATACTTTTGATATCACAATTACAAGTCGGTTCTCTCAAAAGGAAGCCATATTATTCAAATTAATGGCTATGGTGTTGCGATTCCTTTAAAAACCCTTCAAACCTTTCACAAGAACTACAAAAGAATTGGAGGGAATGCTATCAAAAGATACTATTGCATCAGCAAGAAAGAATGACCAATCTCTCAGCAAAGTTACACCATCTGTAGGGCCTGTAAGATTTGTCCAGATTGCTTACCGAATCTCATTTCCTAGTGCTTTTTTTTAAAAATAAAGAGAAGGTTTTAAATTTAAGAAACAAGTCCTCTTACTTCCCAAGATGTCAACCTTCTGTATCAATTCTTTGATAACAGGCGTGGTTGAGGCTTTTAGAGTTTAGACCATTAAAAGTATCCACTATTAATATCTTGAAAATTCTATTGGAGGAGTGACACCTTCTATCATGTTTCTATATACATTCTTGTGTGTGCTTTTGTTGAATGTCTCAGGAAAGGCGGCATGTCCATAATGTTATAGACATGTCAGAGACCTGCTTGCAATTAATACAAATATAATCAAATTCACGGGCCAAGCCTATTAGTTTAGATCTAAAAATATGGAAGTATTGACATTTACATCAAGTCCTCCTTCTTGGCGCCACCGCCTTTCTTCTCCTACCCGACGCCACCTCTCTCTCCTTCTAGACGTAATATCCTTCCAGACGTAATCTCCTTCCCCCTCCTCCCCGGCGCCACCACCTTCCTCCTCCTCAGTGGCATCATCTTCTCTCTCCGGTAATCCCTATCTTCTCTCTCCAAAAATTTCTCAACCTCTTCTTTGTTTCTCCATCACCGCTCATTTCTTCACCTCTTCTCCGATATTCTCTATCCGCTCATTTCTGTGATTATTTTCCGGCGTTTCCGTTGGTATGTTCTTTGTTTTGTTGAGCATTGTATATGTATTGTTTTTCTTTGTTTTGAGTTGTTATGTGCATTTTCCAGTGATCTACATTTGAATTGTCATCTTGTTGTGACAACAAACTTGTTAATTGCTCATTTTGAATTAAGAGCTGCATCTGTTTACTTATATATTGCACCTGTTATTATTCAACATGTATTTGTTAGTTGTACTGTGAATGGCTTTTTATTTCTATTCGCTGTTAGATTGTTTGTTTGAATTATGAGCTTCCACTCGTTTACTTATATGTTGCATCTGTTTGTATTCAATGTGCACTTGTTTGTTGTACTATGTATGATTTTTTATTTCCATTTATTGTTGATTGTCTGTTTTGAATTAAGAACTGCATCTCTTTACTTATATGTTGCAGCTGTTAGTATTTATCATATACTTGTTAGTTGTAATGTGAATGACTTTATTTTCATACGTTGTTGATTGTTCGTTTAGAATTACGAGCTGCGTTTATTTACTTATATGTTACATCCGTTAGTATCCAATGTGTACTTGTTAGTTGTATTGTGTATGACTTTTATTTTTGTTGTTGATTATTGTTCCTTTTGAATTAAAAATTATACCTGGTTGCTTATATGCTGCAAGTGTTAGTATCCAATTGTGTAACTTTTTGCAGGAGTTGGATATAAACTTGAAGTGGTATGGAAAATATTAGACAACACAAGACGTTTCGACATGAGCTTGATTTAGATGAATCTGACACTGAACTCAAGGCATTCAAAGATGATCTACCTTTGAAAATTAATAATTGATTCATTCTATTAGAGATTTCTAGTTAATCTCGATAGGAACACTGTTGTAATAGTAAGTCCCATAATAGATTTTTTTGTTATGAGCACTTGTAGGATTTATCTTGTATCTTGCCCTCTGTTCAAGTGTTGAGAGTTATTCTCGTGAATGAAACCGACAACATTTGCATGATTTTTATGCAGAGTATGCAATGCTTTTACATGTGTTGCTTTCATGGCGATAAGACTTTTAGTGGCATCTCTTTAATTGAAATCTAGAAAATTTTCTCTCATTTTAAATAGAAGTTTTAATGTAATTAGTACACATTGTAAGGTATTAAATGCAGATCATATGAATTTTTTTAAAAAAATTCCAAAATTTTGTAACATCTTTCATGCAGTATACTATAAGAAATACTAGTTGTGGGCTAACATATGCATGTTTTAACAATACAGAAACAATTCATAAGGTAACTTATGCACTACCTCCTAATAAAAAAATTCTATTCATAAAAGGAATTATTATTTCAAAATCATGTTCGTGTTTTTTTAAACAGTACCTTTGTAAAGTAATCAATGCACAGTTAATCTAACAATTTTAAATTGTCAAATTTTAAAATAATTTATACATGCTCCTTAAATGCATAGTGAATTGGTGTTTTGGCAATGGAAAATATGCATTATAGTTGGATTTGTTTTTATGGTTTTAGTGCCGATTGGAGGGCTAGGGAAGATCATCATCACGGCTAAAAAACAAAATTTTTACTCGTGATTGTATGGTGTTAATGCCAAATGTTTTCATGGGCTTGGCCTAGAAGTGATTGTCTTGGGATTGTTGGGGCTGTTAGGAAAGGTTTGATATGGCCTCAGACCGTGCCTCATTCCGGTGTGATTCCGGCGTAAGTGAATACCTATAAAAGAACACAGGTAACTCGGGGTGGGGTGGTGTGTGACCGCGCCCGCTCTAATGCCCAATTCAGATATGATAAAATGAGTGTGGAGAGGGTGATACTACAATATCATGGGGGTTGTAGTAAACTTACCTTTTATGATGGCTTTCCTCTCATTTTATTGTAGTAGGGTTTGATATTTCTTAGGTTAGATGATGGGCCTTTGAGCCTGGTAAATAAGAATATGAGTCTTTCAACCCATACATGATCAAGTCCCCTTTAGCCCGATGTCGCGTTGCTGAACAGGGTGGGGCATTGGAGTAATATGTGTCTGAATGTGGTTACCGACATACGTCCCTGTTCGTCAAGCTGGGACGTTGCATCACAACTCCGTTCCTTCTGCCCGGGTTGTACATTGCGACCCTCCTGGCATCAGCCAGGGATTTGTGCCCGGGCCTTCTAAACCATGACCAAATTCTTTCATTTCATCCTCATTAACATTTGACAGAACTAACTGTTGCTGTGTGCTGAGTTGACCCGAACTCTGCATCACAGTTCCATTCCTTCTGCCTGGGTCGTACATTGCAACCCTCTTGGCATCACCCCAGGCTCTGTGTCCAAACTTTCTAAATCATGAATGAATTCTTTCATATTGGTCTTATTAATTTTTGGAAGAACTAAGCGTCGCTGTGTGTTGAGTCGACCTGAACTCTGCATCGCAGCTCCATTCCTTCTGCCCGGGTTGTAAATTGTGACCATCCTGGCATCGGCCTGGGTTCTGCGTTCGTGCCTTCTAAATTATGACTGAATTCTTTCATTTCGGCCTCATTAACATTTGACAGAATAAGTGTCACTGTGTGCTTAATCGACCTGTACTTTGCATCGTGGCTCCATTCTTTCTGCCTGGATCTTACATTGCGACCCTCCTGGCATCGACCTGGGCTCTTTGACCAGGCCTTCTAAATCATGACTGGATTCTTTCATTTTGGCCTTATAAATTTTTGACAGAATTAGGCATCACTGTTTACTGAGTCAACCTGGACTCTGCATCGCAACTCCGTTACTTCTGCCTTGGTCGTACATTGTGACCCTCCTGCATCGGCCTGGACTCTGCGTCCGGGCCTTCTAAATAATGACCGAATTATTTTTTTCAACCTCAGTAATCTTTGAGATAATTATATGTCACTGCCTGTTGTGCGACCTGGACTTTGCATCACAGATTCGTAAAAGTATGTCTGGGTCGTACATTGCGACCCTAATAATGTTGGCCCGAGTTCTGCGTCTAGGCCATCTAAATCCCGACCGAACTCTTTTTTTCGGCCTCATTAATCTTTGACAGAATTATACATGGCTATCTGCTGTGTCTACCTGGACTTTGAATCGTAGCTCCGTAAAATTCTGTCCAGGTCGTACATTGTGACCCTAATAGAGTCGGTCTTGGCTCTGCGTCCGGGCTTTCTAAATCATGACCAAATTCTTTCATTTCGTTTTCATTAATATTTGAAAAAATTATACGTCACTGTTGCTGAGTCGACCTGGACTTTGCATCGCAGCTCCATAAAATTCTGTCCAAGTCGTACATTGCGACCCTACTAGCATTGTCTTGGGCTTTGCGTCCATGCCTTCTAAATCATGACCAAATTTCTTTGTTTAAGCCTTATTAATCTTTTAAAAAATTATACGTCAGTGCCTACTAAGTCCACCTTGACTTTGCATCGCAGCTTTTTAAAATTCTACCCAGGTCGTACATTATGACCCTAATAGCGTCGACCTGGGCTTTGCGTCCAAGACTTCTAAATCATGACCAAATTCTTCTGTTTCGGCCTCATTAATCTTTGAAAAAAATTATACATTGTTGCCTGATGAGTCAACTTGGACTTTGCATCGCAGCTCCGTAAAATTTTCCCCAGGTGGTACATTGCGACCCTAATAGCGTCAGCCTGGGATCTACGTCCGGGATTTTTAAATCATGACCAAATTTTTTCATTTGGCCTCATTAATCTTTGACAAAACTATACGTCATTGCCTGCTGAGTAAACCTGGACTTTGCATCGCAACTCCATAAAATCCTACCCAGGTCGTACATTGTGACCCTAATAACGTCGGCCTGGGCTCTGCGTCCAGGCCTTCAAAATTATGACCGAATTCTTTCGTTTTGACCTTATTAATATTTGATAAAATTATACATTGATGTCTGCTGAGTCGACCTGGACTTTGCATCGCAGCTCCATAAAATTCTGCGTAAGTCGTACATTGTGACCCTAATAGCGTCGGCTTGGGCTCTGCTGTCTTCTCAATTTCTGGATATTACAACAATTAGGATTTGGATGACCTGGACCTACACCAAGGGATAAAAATAAATAGAAATAAGAAAAATAATTAACAACTGCTCCCCGGCAGCGGCGCCAATTTGATAGTTCATTTTTCTACCAAATAAATCTGCTAAATTATTTAATTTAAATTCAAAAGTAGAGTAAGCAAGTTCGATCCCACCGAGAACAGTGTAAACAAATTCTTATTTCTAAATATTCAATTGTTGGTTAGCTACCACGCCTTAACTGGATGAAAATATTATCTATTAACTTAAGAAAAATAATATCAATTAACTATGAAAATAATTAAATTAAACTTGGAACACAAATAAACACAAATATCAATATGAGAATGGATTCCAGCAACATGTAAATCCACATTAACTAATAATTTTTATGATCACCGGCAATAATAAATCAATTCGAATGAACCAACCAGTTATACACTGCTGAGAATCAGCTACAAGACACAGTCTAATTTCTTCTTACTTTATCGATAGCCAGCAAGAATCAGCTATATACTGACTACTTCTCTAATTAAGATATAATCTAGTAAAAATCAGCTATAAACTAGATTTAATATCTTAACAATATTAAGAACCAAAGAAACCCAATTCAAATAATTCATAATCAGATCAGCTGTCACAAATTATCCACCCATTGTTCCCACTATCTACTGATAGTTTCACTACTAATTAAATTTACCCACTAGATAAAGATAAATAGAACATTTTAATTGGCATTATTCCAAATAACTCAACGTTGATTATATCTCAAAGAAATTCAGAAATAAAATATACACAGAGAACAATCAGGAATCCATACAAATCAATAATCAAGAACAATTAGGTCTCATATATAAAATCATAGTTAAAGCTTCATTACCCTAAGGCGGAAAAGAGATTTAGCTACTAAACATATTCATAATAAATAAACAAAGAAAAATAATTAAAAAAACATAAATCTAATAAACAAATAAAATGAAAGTAAAAGTTAACAAGGCAGGATGTAATTCATGCAGGTGTGATGATTAATTCTCCTTGCCACAAAGGGATGAACAAGTAAACCAGAATGCGGTGACTCCGATCAAACAAGGCTACGGTTCCATACAACACTGTGCCAAAAACAAAGCCACGGTCGTGTCGAAATCTAAAGCCACGACTTGGGTTTTTATAGTTATTTTACAATAACCCTAATTACAAATCCAACTAAGAAAATGAAAATATTATTGGACTAATTAATTTAGTATTCATATTGGGCTTTCTATTCTTTAATTTAAACTTCTTCACATGAACCCAATTGAGCCCAAATTCTCCGTAACATGATCCAATTGTTTCTAAGATTCATTATGGAATAATGTCTCATATCTCTCCCCGGAAGGTAAAATAAGAACATTTTTCACTGGAGCACACTACCTCATTAAAAACCTTACCGGGAAAATCCTGTGGGAAAAAACCACGGTTAAGGGAAAAAGAGTATAGTGTATCGATCCTCATCCCCAACGCACAATCTAATGATTTCCTGCACAAAAACACACTTACGTGCACATCAAATGGTAAAAGAAACTCATAAAAGTACATAAAATATATGTATAAAATACGCCCAATCAACTAGCGAGCAGGTTGATGGCTAATATTTCATTTGTCCAGGCGTATTAAGCTGTGTACCTGCCTTTCATGTGGCTAAGGGTATTTTACTTGTTATTTTACTGCTAGACATGTACAACTGAGCATTTCATGCTAACATGTCTTGTTTTAAACATACCACGCTAGCATGCGCCATTCTAAAATGTGCTATGATTTATCAACTCTTTCTTTTTAGTTTCTTAAATAAACAGTCATTACCAGAGACACTTTATTAACCATTCTATCATGCATAAATATAAATGACAAAGGCATGCAAAATATAACTTGCACTTGCACAAATCCCTTTTTTCCTTTAAGTAATCATGCATAGTGACTTTATTTTTGAATTTCCACATGACAATCTCATATGCAGTTTCTTGAATTACTTGCTCACTACTATAACGTGTTTGGAGTTACTGAAGAAAAAGCAGGGTGAGTGTGATCATTTCTATTCTTCTACAGCCGGGTGGCAAAGTAAATTTGATGAATCGTTTTCCATAAACACTCAGCTTCACCATGAGAATGAAGAACTTCATGCTGAGTGCAAATGTCTCAACTCATGTGTGCATCAACTTGAACAATCGTGTGTTGAATACAAGGACAAACTTAAAGCCCTTCCAAGTCGGTCTTCTGGTTGTGGGGACTTATCAATGGTTATCGGAGGGCAAAGGATTAATTTGTATGAAGTTGTTAGGTCTCAAGTTTTCCAATTGGAAGATGAAGTAATAAATTTGATGGCTACGAATGAGGATTACCAAGATACCGTTGACTTTATGAGCGTACAACTTGATCGTGAGGATTTTGGTCCTATAATTGATTTTAAGGCATACTATGCCAAGCATCTTGATCATATAGAACAAAGAGGTTTTACACGGCATCCTACCTACCTATAAATGAAATTGAGTTATGAAAAAACGTTAGAGGATGGGCACGAGGTTGAACTTTCTTGCAAAGAGGCTGAGCAGTCTCATTGCGAAGCTGAGCCACCTCGTCACCGTGGCAGTTCTTCATCTTCTGGATTATCTCGCGCATCTAGGCATCAATAGGTTACTTTTAGGAATGTTCTTAGTAGTAGCTCGTATTTTGTAATTCAGTCTTTTCTCTTTCTCTGAACAGAGTGTTGTGCTTTTTGTGTTTCCTTATTTTCTATGTATATGCAATTGTCACTTTCAAGCTTTAGTTTTTGAGTCTATATTATTTTTCTGCCGACATCACTGGCATGCTTGCTAATTTTGCAACTTCTATAGGTCGCAAAGCAAAGGGTCCTTATAGTGCAAACTTACAAGATCTATTGCTTGCTTATGTTGAGTTCTTGAGCTCATCTACCTTTTCACAAGATCTATAACTTGCTTAGTTTGATTTTCGAAGTTCCAAAATTATAGCTTGGAAATTCGGGGATTTGTATCGTGTGAACTACAAGATCTCTTACTTGCTTACTTCACCATTTTGTAGGCATATCTCCCTTTGTGCAAGATCTATAGCTTCCAAAAGTTGGATTGCGACATTGTAAGATCCAAAGCTTGCAATGTCAAAATTTTGTAAGTTGTTTGTTCGTTCTGGTCTGAACTCAATTGTTTGCAATGTGCCATGATTGGCTATTATTTAGAGAACGTAATTAAAGAACATGAAAGGTATATTGCCCCCAAAGACGTACTTTTATATTTCATATGTACGACTTTGATAATATCACTCTTCAAAAGAAAACAAAGATGCGAACAACACCAATGATCATCTCTTGGCTTCTATACATTCGGTTTTTTCCTACCCTTCTCCTTAGGTTTTAAACATAAAAAATTCTAAGTTTAATCACATGCTAAATGTTGGGGATGCTACTTCCATCCAATCTCTCTAGCTCGTAGCAGTTGGCACGATGCACTTTTGCTATCTTGTACGGGCCTTCCTACTTTGGGCTTAACTTTCATGTTTCTTCCGCTAGGCTGGCTCTATTCTTTCATAGCACAAACTCACCAATTTAGAATTGCATCTCCTTAACCCTCTGATTGTATGCTCTAGTCATCCTCTCCTTATACCTCGCTTCTGTAATCGTTGCTCACTGCCTCTTTTCTTCAAGTTCATCTAGGTCCAACCTCATCACTTCGGGATTATCACCCTCCTTGTATACCTATATCTGAAGGCTCGAGTTCCCAATTTCAACTGGTATTACTGCCTCATAACCATAGACTAGGCAATATGATGTTTCTTTTGTAGGTTTTCGAAAAGTTGTTGTGTACGACCAAAAGGTCTTGGGTATCTCGTCCACCTAACCAGTTTGGTTCCCTTCCAATCTTTTTTGTATCCCCTGAACTATAGTTTTGTTGGTGACTTCTACTTGTCCATTGTCTTGGGGGTGAGCTACATAGGTGAACTTCTGTGTAATCCCTAACTTCGAGCACCATTCAATAAATACCCCTTTAGTGAATTGTGTGTCGTTGTCCGTGATGATAGTTTGTGGCACCCTAAAGCGACAAAATGTGTTCTACCAAATGAACTTTCTTGTCACCTCCATTGTTACTCTTCCTATAGGCTATGCTTCTATCCATTTGGTGAAGTAGTCAATTGCCACTATCAGGAACCTCGCGCTGCCAGCACCTTTTGAGAAAGTACCAACGAAATCTATTCCTCATTTATCGAACTGCCATGCCCGCAAACACTTGTCAATCTAACCTGTGGTTTATGAGATATTGGGGCATTAATTTGGAAACTTTTACACTTAAGCACGAAGTTATATGCATCATTGAACATAGTTGGCTAATAATATCATGCCTGAATAATTTTCTTCGTAATTGTCTGGGACACCGAATGCGTTCCACATAGCCCTTTGTGTACTTCCTCCGCAATCTCTTCATCTTGCAATAGACCTACACAATTTAACCATTGAGATAGGAAACCTTTTTTTGTACAGGACTCCATCTTCATAAACGTAATTATGGGATCGTAGTTCCAACTTTCTGGCTTGCACCTTGTCTGGTGAAAACTTTCCCCTTGCGAAGTAGTCTATTAATGACATCATCCAGTTCACTTCTTCTGTTTGAACCGTCAAAATGGTTGTTATCTCTGTGCTTCTGACAGGAATGACTTCCACTTTTACATCCCTTTGTCCGACCGATGAATCAAAACCAACTGTTGCTAGCTTACTCAAGGCATCTGCCTTTGTATTTTCACTTCTTGGTACATGCTGGATATCAAAGTATTCGAGTTGAGTGATAAGTTGATGAACTCCCCTTATATACTTTGTCAGATGTTTGTCCAGCACTTTGTAGTCTCCTCTGACCTGCTGTTCTACTATTTGTGATTCTCTAAAACTTTGGAATTTTTTAACCTGCATCCTTATTGTAGGGTCTAAGACACATATTAATGCCTCATACTTTGCCTCGTTGTTGGTGAGTGGAAATTCAAAACGAAGTGAATATCTGTGCTCCCCTTCTTCTGGGTTAACTAATAGTAGTCCTACACCGCATCCATCTTTGCCAAATGCTCCATCCACGAACAGTTTCCATGTGATATCCACCCACTTGGACTTATCTTTGCTGATTCCAAGGTTCTGCCGGTCCTTCACATTTTGTGCATCTTCGCTCGTCATCTCTGCAATCAAGTCTTCTAAGGCTTGTGCCTTGATTGTAGTTTGTGGTTGGAACTGGATTTCATATTGCCCCAACTCGAGAGCCCACTTGGTCATTCTACCGGATTCTTCAAGTTTCATGAGGATTTCCTTGACTGGGTGATCAGTGTATACGACCATCCCATGACTCTAGAAGTTGGTTCGCAACCTTCTTGTTGAGTACACTAAGGCTAGAATTAATCTCTCAACCGGCATGTACGCTCTCTCTGCATTTTGCATTATTATACTAATGTATACAAGTATCTATTTTTTGCCCTCTTTCTGTACTAGAACCGAGCTGACTGCTTTCTTTGAAACTGCCAAGTATAGTTATAAGGTTTCTCCTGGGATTGGTTAATTCAATGTGGGCAACGCCTGGAACTGTTCTTTTAAAGAATCGTACGTTTTTTTGAGTTTCTCCGTTTTAGCTAAACTTCTTTACTTTCTTCAGGACTTTTGAAGATTGGAAAGTGTTTCTCACCTGATTTTGAAATGAATCTACTGAGTTCTGCCAAGGTTCTCATTAATATTTGTACTTCCTTGACTGTTCGTGTTGAGGAAGATCAATTATAGCTTGTATTTTCTCAGGATTTTCCTCAATTCCCATGAAAGATACCCTATATCTGAAGAATTCCCCCGGGCCTACTCCAATTATGCACTTCTTGAGATTGAGTTTCATGCCAATATTTCTCAATGTGTCTAATGTCTCTTTCAATTCCTCTGTGAAGCTGCTTATCTCTTTACTCTTAACAGCTATATCATCAACATATGCTTCCACGTTTCGCCCTATTTGATTGTGAAATGTGTTGTCAACCAATCCCTAATATGTTGCTCCTTTATTTTTTAGTCCAAACTACATTTTCACATAACAAAATATTCTGAATCTTGTTATGAAAGTCGTCTTCTCCGCATCTTCATTCATCAGTATTTGGTGGTATCCTTTATATGCATCCAGAAAGGCTAGGACTTTGTACCCTGCTATTGTTTCGACTAGCTGATCAATCTTAGGCAAAGGATAACAATCCTTGGGGCATGCCTTGTTCAAATCACTGAAGTCAATGCACATTCTCCATCCTACGCCTGTTTTTTTCACCATCACTGGATTCGCCAACCACTTTGGATATGTTAGCTCCTTCATTATACCAGCTTTAAGAAAAGATGTCACTTCTTCTTCGATTGCCTTCTGCCTATCACTAGCGAAACTTCGTTGCTTCTGCTTGACTGGTTTAACAGAATCACTAATATTCAAGGAATGGGTAGTGATTTCTGGATTAACTTCTCCAATGTTCTGTACATCTTTGTAGGATTTTTATTACCTTTTGTTTCTCTAGATCAGGAAGATGCTTCCCAATTTTGATGCAATTGGAAGTGTCTTTGTCATCCAAAGTGAAAACTTTATTCTCTTCTACCAGATCTACTGCTGACTCACATTGCTTGAATAAGCTTCTATCTGAGACAATGTAGGCCATCTAAGTTTGCTCCAAGATTTTCCCCACTTTCATTGCAACAACCATGCATTGCCTCACCGTTTGTTGGTTTTCTCTTATTGTTGCGATTCCGGCTGGAGTCGGGAACTTCATTACTAAGTAGTATGGAGTCCATTTTACCTTCAGTGTGTTCATCTAGAATCTTCCAATGATGGCATTGAATGGACTTGGCGCATCCATGACCACAAAACTGCATGTGATGATGCAATTTCTGTCGCTCTTGCCAATGGTAACAAGTAAGTTATATGTTGCCTAATGGTTTTATTCTTGTCCCTTAAATCCTACAAGTGAGGATGTGGACTTTTTTAGATCTGTCTGCTTGAATCCTAGCTTATTGAAGCACTCAAAAACATGATTTTGACAGCACTTCCATCATCCACAAACACTCTATGAATTGTTGCATTTCCAATTTTAGCGATTATGATCATTGGGTCATTATGTGGCGAGGCGTTGGGGACTGCATCCTCTTCTCTAAATGTGATTTCTTCATCTCGACGAAGCCTTTTGTTGGTAGGTTCTTGCGGTGGTGAATACCTGGCCTTAGCTTTCTAAGAATTATTGGATAGTGATTCATTTGACCCATGTATAGATAGGATCACCCTTTCTGGAGCCTCAATTGTTGTACCCTCATCATAATCCACCGCTATTGTTATCTTCTGACTTTTTCTCTGTGTATTCACTATGCCTTTGTTTTTTTTCCATGGAGCTCCCTTCCTTGTTGGCTTCGTTGTACCGGCTTTCCCCTTTTTCTTCCCTGTATTGGCTCAAATAGTCGTTCCTCAGGTTTTTCTCTATATGCCTCCTCAGATCTCTACAATACTCGATATCTTGGCCATGAACTTTGTGGAAAGCACAACAGTATTCCCTGAATCTTTTATCAAGGGGTGCTATCATTGGTGCCAATTCGCG
This sequence comes from Rubia tinctorum, assembly GCA_032355605.1. Taxonomy (NCBI): domain Eukaryota; kingdom Viridiplantae; phylum Streptophyta; class Magnoliopsida; order Gentianales; family Rubiaceae; genus Rubia; species Rubia tinctorum. The sequence continues at coordinate 6,214,007 of JAULKM010000012.1, read as the reverse complement.
GAATGATTCCCTGTTCGCTTGCCAAATTTCTTTTCTTGATTTTGTCAGGGGTGTCTCTTGGAATGATGTGCTCTACATCCCTGATTCTTTTCCCTTGAAAGGGATGTTTCCTTTCCCTTTCTTTATAAACCCATTATGTGTATCTTCCGTCATTATTTTCTTGCCTCGCTCCCTCTCTATCTTACGATTATTTTGTTTTTCTGTTCTCACATGTTGCTCGATCATTTTTTTTGCAACTCTCTTGGGTTTTTTGACATATTTTTTGTGAGCTTCTTGTAGAACTCTCCGGACCGCATGCCCCCTGTAAATACACCCAAAGAGGATTGGAACGACAAGTCTCGAACATGAAAACTTTCTATGATGAATCGATTGTGGTATTCTGCAAGGCTCTCATCACTTTGCTGAGCTATGTTGTTTAGGTCTGCAATTATTTTGGTGAACATCTGCTTTTGATAGAAATGACCTAAAAACAAATTGGACAACTGTTCCTAGGACTTAATAATTCCTTTTAGCAAGTCCTCATACCATGTGATCGCTGTTCCTGATAAGAAAATCGGGAAGGCTTTGCATACGAATTCGATTTCTGCAACGTGAAATCTCATACTATTGCGATATGAGTGCAGGAATTCCTTTGGATATGTGGTTCCATAGTAAATTTTAACATGTAAAGGAAATTTGAAATCTTTTGGTATCTTAAAATCTCGAAGATGAGGTGCCAATGATGATTTGTTTTCCTCGTCACCTGCCACTATCTCCTTCAACTCGTCTTCGTTCATAAGACTCTTATGCCCTTGATTTTATCTTTTACTCACCCTTGGGGATTTCAACTTCAACGTAGCTAGAAACAGATTGTACAAACTTTCTTTGTTCGCTACAAGGAACGCTGCAAACTCTCTCCTTTTTTATTAGTTTGTGTTAGGAGATTCTGCTTCCCCTTCACCATCTTCTTTATCCTCCCTATTATCTCCTTTTTCTCTATTGGGAGCATATGTTATGTTTTGACTGGGATTCATGCTCTTGTTGCGTCCAACCATTTGTTCTTGTGTTTTATAGTTGTTGCTTCTCTCACTTTTGGTGAACACCATAATTTACCTAAAGGATCTTGGAACGATTTTTTTGTCCCCACATTCGGTGCCAAATGATGTGGCAATCCACCTAAGTAAAATGTTTTCTGCTCACCGTTAAGTATCATCTTCTTCAAAACAAATCCCGGAAGTAATTCCAGGGAAAAGGCTCTGACAATCAAATCAGTCTTTTCCATAGAGAATTAGAATTTCCATGTCTAGATTTTCTTACCTGAACAAGTTTTTCTCTCTCTGTATTTATAGCCTCTCGTGATTGTGATTCCACATTGTTCGGGTTAGAGATCGCGGGTCACATCGTGATCACTATCTTTCCGATTCGTGTCTAAGTGCCATATTTCTCAATGTATAGTTGAATCCAGGATCACCATGTTCCTTATTTATCAGCTCGTCATTGACTTGGATTTCTGGGCTCAATGGTCTTGGTTTCTCGTGAATCAAAATTGGGTCGGGCTTTCGAATTTAGCAGTCTCTAGTTGGTCTAGGTATACACCACTAACATATTGCAAATATATCAAAATTACATGTCAACCAAATTGATTGTCTGTATGATTACAAATTAAAAATCAAATAAAAATGTTACATCGTCCTCAGGGATACTAACTCGGTTGCGGAAACAATCATGACCACTTGGTAGATTTGATATGAATCTCCTTACTGAGACTCTGGATTGCAGAATTTTAGATCTTTGACTAAACGAGAGATTTCACAAACCCTAGTATAGCCGCACAAATTAATCAAAACTAGCCCTCGTGATCTTGAACAACTCGAGATCTATGAAGCTAACTAGCCCGTATAATTAGTTCACAAATTGAAGGTACTGATACTTAATTAACCCGAAGGATTAATCAACAATGAAAATAGCTCGCAAGCACAGAGAATGATCTCAAAATTCTGAATATATGATTGATAAAAAGGTGAGGAGAGTCTCGACCATACCTCTCTATTTATAGGGACGTGTCTCGCCCAAAAACCCTAATTACAATCGAAAACTGAATCAACTTATGACAGCTTAAAGAAGCTAAAACTATATCTAACTAGAACACCTAAAATAAATGGCAATCTACTCAAGATCTTCTCCAAGCAACCTTGAAAAATATTACCTTTTCTTATCTTACCAAACCTAAGTCTAATCAGAATAAAACTTAATATTTTCGATACACTAATGGATACTAGACTGAATTTTAAAAAAAAATAGCTCTTCAAAAAGCCCACATGGCCGAGCTATGGACCAAAATAAAATAATGTTACAAAAGTTTGCAAAGATCACACTACCTCGCTAAAAACTAGGTGGTAAAAAAGAGTATAGTGTTCTTCACGATGTCTTCATTTAATCGACAAGCAAGAATAATTAATCCAAGCCCTAGCCGATTTATTCTTGAGTTCTTCATCGTGAAGTTGATCTATCAAAACATTCAATTCCGCATCTCTAACCTTCATTCTTGACCTTGTCATCAACCCAACCATGTCACTTAGAGAATCTCAAACATAACCCTTGAATGTTTGATCAAGTCGTGGAATGTCTTCAATTATCGTGGTAGTCGTCTTAGCATCTCCATCATTCCCTTTGTGGTCGAAAGGTTTTGCCCTCAAAATTGAATCTTCTTTAAAGGTAAATGGAGATAAATCAGCAACATTGAAGGTAGTACTAACACTATAATTGCCTAGTAGATCAATCTTGTAAGCATTATCGTTCACATGCTCTAACACTTTAAAACGACCTTTACCACGCGAACTTAGTTTAGATTTCTGAGCGTTCATAAACCTCTCCTTCCACAAATGCAACCAAACCCAATCACCCTCTTGGAAATGCATAGTTCGATAGCCTTGATTGGCTCTGTCAGCATTCTTAGCATTTGTCCTTTCAATCTTCAATCGCACATTCTCATGTAATTGCTTTAAAAAATTAGCCTTCTTTTCTCCATCCAAATTTTGAACCTGTTTAAAATTCAAAGGAATAAAATCAAGAGGTGTATTTGGTAAAAATCCATAAACAATGAGGTAAAGAAATATTAGAATGAACAGTGCGACTATAAGCAAGCTCTGTAATCGAAGTGCACGCTTCCCAATTCTTCAATTTTTTTCCTGAACTAGGGCATGCAAAAGAGCCTCTAATGTGCAATTGGTGACCTTTGTCTGCCCATCAGTTTGTGGATGACTTTCCATAGAAAACAAGAATTTCATCCCTAACTTGCGCCACAAGGTATTCCAAAAGTAGGACAAAAATTTAACGTCTCTGTCTAATACTATAGACGCAGGAATCCCTTGTAATCAGAGTACTTCCTTTTAAAATAAATCTACCACATGTTTTGCTTCATCTGTCTTCCTACAAGGAATAAAATATTCCATCTTCAAAAATAGATCAATAACCACAAAGATAGAATCATTACCTGATTAGGATCGTGGTAATCCGTGAACAAAATCCATGGAAATATCAACCCAAGGATGTGTAGGAACAAGTAAATAAGTATATAAACCGTGAGGCTTAGTCTTTGACTTCATCTTTAAGCAATCAATACAATTCCTACAAACCCTATCAACTGAAAGTGCCATTTTCGGCCAGAAGAAGTGTTCTCGTAACAAATTATAAGTTTTTAATGCACCAAAATGTCTCATTAAACCACCAGAATGTGATTCTCTAACAATTAATTCACATATAGAACATTCAGGAACACATAACCTATTATTCATAAACAAGAAACCATCATTCTGAAAAAACTTATCATAAGCACCATTTTTCGCATGCAACATAAATAGATGAAAAATCAGGATCAATAGCATATAATTCTCGCACGAATGAAAACCCTAACATAATGTATTCGAATTATGTAAGTAAAACATGTTTACAACTCAAAGCATCAGCAATAACATTTTCTTTACCCATGTTGTATCGCAACACAAAAGGAAAAGATTCAATAAAACTAGACCATTTAGCATGAAGCTTATTCAACTTCATATGACTCTTCAAATATTTCAACGACTAATGATCAATATGAATAACGAATTCTTTATGCAATAAATAATGTTACCAAGTCTCTAATGCACGCACAATTGCATAGAATTCTTTATTATACACAGAATAATTTAGATCACTGCCATTTAGATTTTCACTAAAGTAAGCTATAGTTCGATTCTTTTGCATCAAAACAGCACCAATACCAACACCAGAAGCATCACAATGAATATCAAAAGTACCATTAAAATCAGGTAAAGCAAGGACATGAGTATTACATAATCGTACTTTAAATTAATTTAATGCATTCTCTTGATCATCACCCCAAACAAATTTCACATCCTTTTTTAATTAGTACATTTAAAGGTGCAACAATATATAAGAAATCACGCACAACCCTTCTATAAAAACTAACTAAACCATGAGAGAAACGTACCTAATTGGCATTGGTAGGTCTCGGCTAGGTCTTAATGGTCTAAATTTTAGTTTCTTCAACTTTTATGCCCTCCTTAGAGACCACAAAACCGGGAAACACCACCTCGGAAGCGCAAAATATGCACTTCTTGATGTTCGCATACAAACAAGACTCACAGAGTGCAACAAAAACCATTTTAACATGCTCAATATGATCATCAGTCGATTTAAAATAGATCAAGATATCATCAAAATAAACTACAACAAATCGACCAATAAACTTTCTCAAGACGTGGTTTATCAACCGCATAAAACTACTAGGTGCATTGGTTAATACGAAAGGCATAAAAACCCATCCATATAGCCCAAACTTAATTTTAAATGCAATTTTCCATTGATCCCCCTCATTTATGCAAATATGATAATAACTCCGAGTCAAATCAATCTTAGTATATATATCACAGATCCATGCAAATCTTCAAGCATATCATCTAACTTAGGGATATGATGGCGATATTTAATGGTTATCTTGATAATAACATGACAATCTATACACATTCGCCAAATTTTATCTTTCTTAGGAACTAAAATGACAGGTACATCACAAGGACATAAAGATTCTTGCATATAACCTTTTTGAAGTAATTCCTCGACTTATCGTTGTAGTTCCTTTGTCTCCTTAGGGTTTGCTTTGTAAGTTGGTCGATTAGAGCATGTACAATGGGGGGCTCAGGTCGGACTCAATTTTTAATTGAGCCTGAACCGAGCTCGAAAACCTCCACAATGGGGGGGCTCGAAGTGAGCTGCATCCAGCTCAAGGACTGAGCCTGCGCCCAGCTCATTTTCCCACCAAGCTCCCTGCTCCATGTCAGATTCCTTTATGTTTTTCTTTACTTGTGGTGCCACGTGGCACCCTCTGATTGGGCCACGTGGTACCTGATGTCCCCCCTTTTATTTTTTTTATTTTTAAAGCCTTCTTGGGACAAGTGGCCCAATCAGGTGGTGCCACATGTCCCAAACGATTTTAAAAAAACTGAATTTCAAAAAATCTGAATTTTTTTTCTATTTAAAAATGGAAAAATCCAAAAATTCTAATTTTTTATTTTTCAAAATCTAAATTAAATTTTGGCTCTTTTTAAAAATTGAAATTACATTCTTTAAAAAAAACATATGGTTCTTTTTAATTCTAGTTCATAAATAATTCGAAAAGTTAAAATTAATTTTAAATATTAATTTTTTTAAATGAAATTAAATTAAAAATTAAAAATTTATTATTAAATTTCACATTTAAATTTATTTTGTTAAGTAAATTTATTTAATTAAATATTAAAGGTTAAATTAATGAGTAGGATAGTAAAAAAATCAAGTGGGGTCCATGGAGTAGTTTCAAAGTGGACTCAATCACTATGGGGGAAAATGGGGTGACTTAGTTGCGGGCTCAATTGCTGAGGTGGAAGAGAAAGATTGATTATTTAATAAACTGAAATCGCAAAAGCGGTCACAGAGCGGACTTACCATTGAACATGATCTTAGGTATAACCAACCCCTGAATCAAGTCAATTTGATGCTCAATGCCTCACAATAATGGTAAACTGTGGGGCAATACTTCCAGAAAGACATCTCAAATTCCTGCAACACCTCAGCAAACCATGGAGTTACATACACAAGTACATCCTCATTGGCAAAATACTCTCTTTAAAATGTAAAATTAAGACATGCAAGTGATTAGAAAAAACACGATTCACATCCATAATAGATGCATAAAATAATTTTCCAGATTCAATTTGCAATTCACGTTTCATCATAAAAATTGATAGCAATGGACTAAGATGTGAAGATAAAACTTTTCGTGACTTGTAAGAATCATTCAAACCCTTACCTGACTTACCTGGATCGGCCACCCCTAAATTTTGGTCTAAAATTTTAGGGGTTTTGCCTCCATTTTTGCTCTTTTGGCTGATCACCTTCAAGCCCTGGCTAGGGTTTTAGTCGACCCCCTCTAGATTAATCGCAAACTTTTCTTTGTCCATTTTCACGCGCCTTTGATCCTTAATGACTTCCACTGGAGATAATGGAGTCAAATTATACCTAGTTCTATCCTTAATCACAACATTCTTATTAGTGTAACCATCATGAATAGATTTACAATCAAACTATCATGGTCTTCCTAACAAAATATGAATAGATTCCATAGGTATAACATCACATAAGATAGAATCATGATATTTTACGATCTTAAAGTTAATCATGCATTGTTTATTAACCTTAATCTCTCTACTGCCATTTAACCAAATAAGTTTATAAGGTGATAGATGGGTAGTAACAGCTAAAGATAATGATTTAAAAAGAAGATTAGAAATAGTATTAGCACAAGATCCTCCATCAATAATCAGTAAACAATTCTTATCTTTCACAAGGTAACGAGTATGGAAAATATTAATCATTTTTACCTGGGTTTCGGCCACCCGAGAGTTCAAATATCTCAATGTCACATAGTTACCTTGCGTTTTCGGACCTTGTTCACCATGATCATTTATGATGATCTCTTCATCTACTCGCTCTTCCTCGCTTTCATATAAAGCGGGAATATCAGCATATTCATCTTCTTCATCTCCTTCCTCAATGGTGGCTAACACTCGAGCATGGAGACAATTAATACGAACATGTCCTCTCTCTTTACAATGAAAACAAGTAGGAGTGTTAACTGAAACCAAATTTGATGAAGAGACAAGGGACTTACCTAAATTCCTTGAGAGTTGTTGGTTTGAGTTCTGCGGTGATGTCATCTTATCAATGGAATTGTAAGTTGGATTGGAGTAGGTCTAGCTTGGTTTCGGCCTCCCATTGGTGCCTCTCTTTCTCGGCTAGAACTAGGGTTTCCAGAGTCAAACCCTAATCTCTGACTGGAAAATACAAACTGTTGCTTCTTTGGCCGCATAGTGCTCTCGACCAAACTTGCTTTCAATATTAAATCTTCCATGGAGATATGATGTTGAACCTTGACTGGTGTTTGAAGTTACTCACGCAAACCTTCAATAAATTGATTCTTGATGAATGTGTCGTCTTCTTTCATCCCAACCCTTCTCATGGTCAACTCGAGATCTTACCAGTATTCATCAACTGTGCGATTTCCTTGCTTCATGTTGGCCAGATAAGAATGTTGTTCCATCAGATAAATAGGTGGAACATGATAATTGTGAAGCTCGGTCTTCAATCTCTCCTAGGTGGAGATAGGTTTCTTTCCAGCAAGTTGTCTATTTCCTTTCACATTTTTCCACCACTCGACTGCATAGTGAGTGAAGGAATATTGCACCACCTTTAATTTTTCTTTCTCCCAATAATTATTGAGATCAAACAAATTCCTAATATGTCGCTCCCAATCTGGATATTTCACCGGATTATGTTGACCATCAAATCAAGGGATATCATACCTCAACCCCTTGATGTCTTGAGCAGAGTCTAAACTTGAACCTGAACTCGAACTGGCCCTTGTTCTCTTTCGGGGATCATGATATCTGTCGTGGCAATGCCTTCTTGAAGATCCTCGGTGTGATCGCCTTTTCGATTAATTGGAATATTCATCGAAATTACCATACCCTTGGAATATGCAAAAAAATCCCTAAGGATCATCCCTCATTGTTGTGGACTGTGGGGTGGGTGGTGCCATGCTGTCAAATTTTCTCACCAATCTATGCACCTCACTCATTAGCGCATTTAATGTGACAGCGAATTGATCTGGATCAACATGTTCATTGGGTTTGACACGATGTCGCTCCCAACTTTCTGGTGCCTCATCTCGTGGTTATTCACCACGCATGCTATTGGACGTGTTTGTCAGTGGAAAATTGTTTGGATCGCCAACAAAAGGCGGGACGAATGGATTTTCGTCTACCATCTCCGCTAAGCTGCTAAGAAAATAAACGGCTAGTAATAAAAATCATCCCTCATTCCTTTGTTTAGTAAGGTTGCTCACCCAGTGTATAACGCTCACAACTCACAAAGTGAAGGCTAATATGAGGGTAATCTATAAATTCACCACAAATTCAAAGCAATAGAGGAGAAAAAAATTGCATATCTTATTTTGAAATTTAAAAATATATAAACTCCAAATTGGGCTCTACGATTTGGAATTCCAAATTCTACAAAGAAAAAGGAACAAAACGCAATTTGGATTAGCTATCCCAACCCTAATCCTTCCTTGAAAAGGATTTTAAGCACATACTTGCTGCCCAAGTTAAATTTTCAGATCAATTTCGCCCTATCAAATGGATTCTACTTCCTTTTCCTCTTCCGATTAGGCTTTTTCTTTGTTTCCTTTTCCTTTTTCAAGTTGTATTGCCTTTTCCTTCTTTATTTTTAGCTAAAAATTCAACTTTCACACAAAATATAACACTCAAAATCAGAATCTTATTTCCCAAGCAATTTCAACCGTGTGCAATTTCCAAATTTGTTAAAATAGCAAAACATCCCCAAACTTAGAAAATTACAATTTGACCCCAAGTTTCCAATTTCAAATCCCTGGATTCCGATTTTGAAACCCAATAATCTGATACCCCTTATTTTTTTATTTTTGAAAAAAATTGGAACAATAATTGGCTATACAAAAATTGGAATAAGAAATTTGCGACATTCCTCTTGATTCAAATGAACTTTGAGGTATTCAAAATCGTAAGGATCAGAATATGACACTATATCTGGAAAAAGACACAAAAGACTCTTTTTTTTGTATAAGGTGCAATCAAGAATCAGAGAATAATTGAAAATTACGAAATCAAAGAACGATAAAGAAAACAAATAGGATTATGAGCATGCAATAAATCTTCAGAAGAGTGGACGAAAAATATCACAAGCACATAAATTGTATAAGCTACCTAAAACTATGCAACTGACCAAGAGGTGAAATCAGATAATACTTGTTAACGCTCAGACCCTACAGAGTCCTTCTGACTCGATTGATGAAGGTGAAGGCGGATAGTAATACCGAAGTATTCTAAGTCTCGGACCCTTCGACGTCCTTCGACTCAAGATTCAACCTTCCTGCTAAGAAAGATCAAACAAAAATAGTTAGAATA
>JAULKM010000012.1:6181853-6195110 GCA_032355605.1 Rubia tinctorum | reverse complement strand
TCCATGGCATTGCCAGTTTCGGAAGCGTAGAGTATAAGCAGCTTCTTCGTTCTCGACTTGTCGTCCTCCATAGCCGGAAAACCTCTGGGGTCAAAATTTGAGAGACCTGGTTTATGTAAGGCCCGGTGAAGATGGGGTGTTGCTTCTTGCTTGTCAGGAATGTTTGGGGCTAAACTGTAATTGTTCGAAGAATTGTATCCTGGGGGGTCTAACTGCAAGGAAATTAAAGATAAGACGGACGGTCCAATTACCCACATCGACACGGGTTTTTTATTTTTATTTTTATTTTGAAACAAAGGGTTAAACACTTATATTAATATTGGTGGTTGGTGGTTTGAGTCACCTATTACAAAATGTGTCAAATTGTGTGTATTCATTACAACTGGCTTATGGACTTTCATTATATTAATTTTGTCGAAAATCATACCTAGCATTATGATGCTCCTTAGAAGTCCGTGTAATGTCGGGGGGACATTTGGGAAGTTGCGAATGTAATTCAGTGTCATCTCGTAATCCGCCCGAACACATACATGTTTGGCCGCTCATTTTCTTGCGTCCGCTATTGCTTCATGGATCGCTACTAGCTCAGCCTAAACTACAGAAAGAGCTTTTATTTTTCGTGAACCATACCAGCAGTTAGTTCCTTCCCCTTGAGATGCCCACCATGCTGCTGCCGCATTCCCATCTTTTATACTATATGTTGCGTCCATGTTCACAAGGGTGCCTACCTTTGCTTGCTTAGGTTCCAATGTATGTGATTGACTCGTGATTTGTTCGAGGTCCGCTTGCTCTGTGTTGGGTCTAATAGCGTCCTTGTTTCCGTGTAGTCTTTCGCATATTTTTTAAGTAGATTCTCTTTGATGATTGCTAGGACAGTTTCAACTGAGACATGTTGTTGCTCTATTGTTGCTTTATTTCAAGCACACCAGATCGCCCAGATGGTGATACACGTGAGAAAGATGTCATCATCCTCAGGTCCCTTCTTGAACCATTCTCTTAGCCAGTTTGTAAGCATGATTGGATTACCCTTTTGGAAATCAAAATCTAGCCTGGAGGTTCTCCAAATTCTTCTCGCAAAATGATACTCCAATATCATATGTGTGGGTGTTTCCGATTGGGAATGGCACAGTTGACAGATGGGAGAGACTTCCGTGTTCCTTCTCCTAAGTGCATGTCCTGTTGGTGTCGCATTTTGTACAAGTCTCCAAACCTGGAATTTGACTTTCTCAGGGATCTTGGCATACCACAATTTTTTCCAAAATTGCATATCAAAGGATGAGTTTCCACGGAGGAAGAGCATGATGGTTTTAATCTATCTTTTATGTTCCAAGCTTCATGGTAATCGCTTTTAACTGTATATTTTCCAAGTCATTCCTTGTCCCAAAATTGATAGACCCTATGACATGGGGGCAATGGGAATGTGGATTTTTGCAATATTATTTGCTACTTCTTGGCTGAAGAATAGTCTCAATAAAGGCATTCGCCACAGCTTATCGTTGTCTATCTGGTCACATACTTTGAAATCAAGTTGGGGTAGAAATTGTCTGTATACCTTATTGGGTTAGTATGATTTGGGATCCACTCGTCATGGATATTAATTTCGCTTCCATTGACCACTTACTATTTGAGACATGTGTTGATTAGGTCCCAGCCCCATATGATTCCCCTCCAGGCCCACGTTGTACCTTGCTTCACTTTAACCTTCTTGAAATCTTCATTACTGCAGTACTTACTGAGGAACGACTTGGAAAAGAATGATTGTTTGTCCGTGATTAGCTTCCACGATAGCTTTCCCATGAGGGCCTGATTCATATGTTATTTGGAGAGCATCCCTAAATCTCCTTGCCATTTCGAATGGCACATTGACTCCCAAGACTTCCAATGTATCCCTCTTTAACCTGTGTCCCCTGTCCAAATAAATCTAGCGAGATGGTTGTCTATTTTTTTGGCAATAGTGGATGGTATTCGGAAAGTGCTTAGGGTATATTGGGTTGCTGAAGCTAGGACATGCATACTTGGGGTAATCATTCCCATTACTAAGAGGTCCCCGGTCTTCCAAATAGACGTCTTTACCTTGACTCCTTGAACCAATTTGTTAAACATTCCTACCTTCGGTCTTGAGAAGTCAATGGCATGGCCTAGGAACTTTTCCTTGAGTAGGTCTGAGAATATTCTGAAAGTCTAGCTGAGACGGTCCTTTGTTATTGTATCTGTGTTTGGGCTGACTAGAAGAGCAGACTTTTGAAAGTTGATTCTTTGACCGAAGTATGCTACATAAAGGTTAAGTGTACGTGCAAGTTTTTCTGATCCTGCATCTGAGATGTTTAGGAAAAGCATGCAGTCATCGGCAAACATGAGGTGTGAGACAGGTTGGACTGAGCGTCCAATCTTCACACCTGGGCAGACACTCTGGAAACATGGGAAGCTATCATTGATGAGAATGCTTCCTGACATAGGATGAATAAGAAAGGTGAGAGAGGGCATCCTTGTCCGAGTCCCTGATTTGGCTGGAAAGCTCTGGACTTTGTCCTATTGAGGTTAATGGTTTATGAAACGGCGGTGACACACGTCATGACCCACCGGGTCCATTTTTTAGGAAAGCTCATATGGAGCATCATCTTCTCCATAAATTCCCACGAAACCCAATCATACGCTTTACTCATATCAATTTTCATTGCTGCCATATGTTGCTTACCGGTTTTCTTCTTCTTGGTGAATTTAATGAGTTCATGCGCTATGAAAGAGTTTTCAACAATGGACCTTTTTGGCACAAAAGTTAATTGGTTCCCTGAGATGAGGAACCCCATTACTTTTTAAATTCCATTTGCAAGGATTTTGGCGATAATCTTGTAGATGACATTGCATTAGCTTATAGGTCGCAGATCCACCGGCTCCTTTGGGTACTATTCTTTTTGGAATTAGGATGAGGGTTGTGTGGTTCCATTTCGTAGGCATGGTGGTGGTTTGGAAAAATCTCTGGACCATTGTTGTTACATCACCCCTACTTCGGACCAGTAGTGGTGGTAGAAACCTGGTAGGAGACCATCTGGGCCTGGTGCTTTCCATTTGGCCATCTGGAAAATTGTAGTTTTTATTTCCTAAGGTGTTACTGGGCATTAAAGTTCCTTTTGCTGGATTTGGTTTACCCCCTTGGTAATAAGGTTCAGGGTGTCCTGCATAATTGACTGTCCAAAAGCATCTATAGGCATAACAGAATATGTGACAAAGACAGAGCTTACATGGTTGTAGACTAGAAGTTGGAGATCATCTTTCTTTGAAATCCAAGCTCCTCCCTCATCCATGAGTTGGGTTATGTACTTCCTCTCTTTATTTTTTTGTGCCCATCGGTAGAAAATTTTGGTATTTCTATCTCCTTCATTTAACCATAAGGATTTTGCCCTCTGGTTCCAGTAGTCATTTTGCATAGTACACAGTTCTTTCAGCTCCTCTGTTTTCTCATGCATGCCGTTTACATCCATACTTTTTTGTTTTTCTCCAAGCTCTTCATCCACCCTCTTAATTCTATACTCTAATTTGCCCATGTTTTCTTTGGCCCAATTGTGGAGTCTTAACGTGGTCTCCTGCAGTTTCTCGTTTAAGCATGATGTGGGATTCAGTTCAACTACTACAGTAGACCCATGCGGTTGACTTGTAGTGTGCCTGATTGGTCTCCAGACATTATTGACCAGCTCTTTGGTATTCTTGTATCTTACCCAGAAAGATTCAAATCTTCTGATTCCTATATTGCTCCGGGGATCTATACCTTGGATGGGTATTGATGGTAAGAATCCCATGATCTGACCTCATTATTTTGTGGTTGGTAAGGCTGTACTTCCTAAATAACGACAACCATTTATCGTTTGTGAATGCTCGATCTAGACGCTCCAGTCCTCCCATTCCATTGAACCAGATGAACCATTGTCCTATGTTCCTAAGCTCGTTCAAGATTGCCTCCCTGAGTAAACTATTGAAATCTTTGGCATTCTGTGTTGATACTAGTCTTCCACTTGACTTATCTCTTCTGTTTAATACCTTGTTGAAGTCCCCGATGATGAGAACTGGAATATTGGTATTTTGCAAGATAGTACGTATGTTATCCCACACAGGTTTCCTTTAAGGTCGGTCAGGGTGGCCATACACAAGGATCAACATCCATTCATCACTTTGGGCGGTCGTAATTTTTCAACATACAAAATTTTGGCAGCGTTTGACTACCGATACTATAAAATCTGAAGACCAGGCAACACAAAGCCCGCCACTTGCTCCTACCGAATCTACTACATCCCAACTAGAGAAATAAGTTCTACCAAACCACTTGCTAACTTTATTATAATCACACTTAGTTTCCATTAAAAACAAAATATTAGGGTTATAGTGATTGTTGGAGTAGTTTAATAAATGTACAGTCAGAGAGGTGTCAATCATCTGTAGTTCCAACTGAATAGATTCATGTACCTCTGGGTGGTTGTTCTGGCCCAACCACCAAAATACCACAATTGTTTCCTTCCTTGTCTTGCAACACTATTTGCATCACTGCTTCAAAAGTTATGGTTGTAACCATGACCAGTTCCTCTTGATTTGTACCTTGGCATTGATCAATTTTCGGGAACAATGACAATGTCTGGTACAGTTGGTCCTCTTCCTGTTCCCTCGTGCATCTCTTCTTGTTGGAAACATTTCCTCCTAGCCCCTCATGTAGCTGTCTCTTTCTTTTAACTGCAAGTCCTTGAACCACTGGCATGAATTCCGAGATAGCCCACTGCATTGCTTTCTTCTGGATGTTTACCTGGCCCAAATTGTCATTACCCAGTATAGTCATAGGGTCGTTCGTAACCGTTGATTTTGGGCAGACTGAAACTCCCCTGCTAGTTTCGGCTACTCCTTGCTTTTCTTCTTCGACAATTTTCATCATCCTGACTCATTCCATATTTTTCTCAATAAGGATCTTGGTTGTAATTGTTGATTTTGTAGGTGTGAGTATGCTATTCCCCCTCCTTCCGATGATCCTAGTTATTATGCGGTGATTTCCTTGCCACTGAATTTTTGTACGCTGGTAATTGGTTCTGGAGATTATGAGATTCGAATTTACTCTTTGGACCAACTCCATTAGCCCACTAGAATTATTCAAGTCCGCTAATCTCTCACATATTAAATCTTGTTGGGCATTATTCCTTATTCCCAAATTATTAATTTCTCCTCCTATTTCTTCTTTTTTCTCCAACTGCACTTTTTCTTCTCGTTCCTTAATTTTACTCCAATCGGCCGACGCTTATTCCCTCCCATTCATGACGGTTCCTTTGGATTCCTCCAGGCCTCCTGTTATCCGAGTTAATTCCGCTGAATTCCGGCTGGCATAGATCAGCACCCACACCGAGACTTGCTTCTAATACCTGAGTCAATTCCGCCATTTCTTCCCTCTCAACTGTACCACACGATTTCTCTGCTGTTTGGAACTCATCGACCGCGTCACCGGAGCTGCTCCCTTGTAACATCCACGTCGTTTCTGATCCATTCTCGGCGTATGCGGGCTGAAAATTTTCCACCCATTTCTGCTCTGGATCTTCACAAAAACCAATTGAGTGGGTAGTGGTTGTGATCTTTCCATCCCTTCCATGGCTGAAGTCCTCTTCAGTTAATATTGATGAGTTATGGAGCTTATAATCCACAGTTGTATCAACCAATTGTTGTACAGGTATTAAATATTCCTGACCCGTATTCTTTCTTTCCTCCCAAATTGTTTCTGTGATCATTCTGTAAAATATGGGTTGGGTTTGGTTTTAGGCTTTGTGCCTGACTGGAATTTGGGTTGAGTTGTAATGGTGTCTGGGCTGTTGTTTTATGTTTCGTATATGGGCTCTATTTAACTAGTTTTGGCTCTGGAGAGGGGAAAATTAGTTTGTTTAAAGCAGGGAAATTCTGGTTGGGTTTATTGCTTAGGTTTGGGCTATTGTGCATTTGTTGCTTTTTTTGAGTTGGGCTTCTGATGCAGTTGGGTTGATGGCTTGTTAAAACACCCTCCATTTTTGGGTCAAAAGAAACTGAATTAATAATGTTACCTGTGGATCATGAGGTAGATATTGTATGCAATGCGCCAGCTATCTGTTCTGCTTTGTCAAAAATGCCTCCTGACAGTATTAAAGGCCTATCTTTTCCTCCATTTAACACTCTTCCTTCTTCAATGCGGGTCATTTCTCCATTAACTTCTCTTTTTTTCTCCCCTTCATAAATGTTTGCCTCCGCTCTTCTTTTCTTCCCAAGTTTTCCACTTTTTTCATCATTGCTATCTAGTGATGGGAGGTCATGAGACTTGCTAGGCTCTCCTTCCTGGATTGTTGAAAATTCATTCGTCTCATTATCCTCCGGTTCCGAGTCTAAACTTGGGAACTGTGATCATGATGAGCTGCTCGGCTCATTAATGAAGATATCATTCCTCTTGCGTGGGTAGTTGCCTCTCTTCCTGTGATGATTACGTGACTTCTCCAACTTTGCCTTACCTTTTTCCCAATAAATCATCTTTCTCCTTTTCTTTTGGACTGAATGCAGTAGGAAGATTTGGTATGATGGCACTCTGGATATTCACTGTGATATCTGTCTCATCATTCGAATCACCAAAATTAATGCTTAGGCCCATATCAAAGTTGAGCCCATCACTTTCGTCAAGGTGTACCCCGAAAGTGGAATATTCCGATAATACCCCGTTGGTGAGGAAAGGTTCGGTTACTGTTCCGCAGCAAATTGTTTGAGTTTCACCTTGTTTTGGAAAGACGTGGCACGTTTTCTTCAGCAAGAACGTATCTTCTTCGGCCAATGATCATGTATTCCTTTTATAATAATCTCACCATATTCGCCTTCAATATGTCTTGTTCTAACAGCTCTGTTTCCTTCATTATCACTTATTTGCTGCTGCATTTATTGTGGCAGTTATGGTTGGTTAACATCCTGCATTTCCACATCTGAAAGCCAGTTTGGTGAAATCTGATCATTCCGCTCATAGTCTTCCCAAAAATCAAGAACCTCTGGTAGGTTGAGTAACTGTTCTCGTGCTTCAGCTAGCCCTTGAATATAAATTTGGTTAATCTCACTTTGTCGGACTATGTTGGCTGGAGTAAGCTCCTCAGGTTCGTCTTCATGTTGGTTTAGTCCGTGTGAGCTTTCAAGATTACACTCTTCCTCTGCTTCTCTAAGTTCCTCTGGAGTGGGATAGATTTCCTCCTCATACTTGAATCCATCCACAAAAGCGTTCTCTGCCATATGTAATAACCAGTGTGCATTTGTGTGTAAGTAGTTGGGAGGGAACCTTGTGAACCTTCTCAATGGAATATTTTTGTGTACACGGACGTCTGGTGTGTATAACTCCTCAGAAAGATCGCTAAAGATTTCGAGTTGAAGTTCTTCACCAAGAGCTGAAAATCTATCATCAATGTGCTGCTCAAGTGACTGCATATCTTCCCAATGACACTGTGGGTAAGTATGACCCAGTTCCCCACACCGCCTACACATTTTGTGCACTCTTTCGTAGCCAATGGTAATCCAAACCATGCCGCCCCTTCTTAGGTTCAGCCAGAAACCAGAAACGAGAGGCTTCTGAATATGCAAGAAACCATCCCATTGGTGACTTGAATAACATTGCAAGGTTAGATAGGCGAGAATTTTTTTATGTGGGGGTTTATTGTATATGGGGGTATGGCCCAAATAAGATGATGTCATATGTTTAATAAATTAGTTATTTCTTTAAAAATAATTTAAAACATTAATGAATATTAAGTAGTGGGTGATTTACTGTAGATGTGGCAAAATCTGACATGACCCACATCCCCACATACAAAAAAATACCCACATTATTTTTTTATAGTAGATAGGCTAGTAGTTGCAAAGCGCCGAATTTGACACAATCAATCACTATGTGTAACCCAATACTTCATTAATGAACTTATAATAATCCACTATTTTTTCAAAAAAGAAGAAGAAGTTAATAAAATGGGTAAAAATGGGTCGGGTTGAAACCCGCTCAACCCGCAGGTTGAAAATCATTTAACTCACTGGTCCAAAATGGGTAAACCCGCGGGTTTCAACCTACATATGAATCCATATGGGTTTATGTACCAACTCATATTGGTAAAACCTACGGGTTTCAACACATATATTGACCCATATGGGTTTATATATCAACCCATATGGGTAAATCGGTAAATACGCAAGTTTCAACCCATATATGTTTATATACCAACACATATGGGTAAACCTACGGGTTTCAACCCATATGGGTAAACCCGCGGTCAACCCACAAACCCAATCCGCCCAACTCATATTTATTAACTACCCATTTGACCCATTACCCATTTAACCCATTACCCATTACCCATACCCACCCGAATTTAACAATAGACAACCCGCTTGACCCGTGGGTTACATGTCTATTTTGCCACCCCTAACTCTATCTCATGTAAGACCGTTTTTAGTAAATCTGGGAGAAAACCACAAACAGTTGAAATATAATATGATAATCTTTTAAATTTGGGTGTTACATATAATTAATTTTTTATTGTTATAAATTTTAAAAAGAATGCTAAAATCCAGGGATTAATTTGCAATAAACATAACAATGTACTTTGTTTCCCTCGTCTTACGTCATTTTCCATCACCGTCACCCGCCTTCATGCTTTGCGTCTTTGAGTGTGACATAATCGTCGGAGATTTTCAGGGTTTTGAAATAAGATATATGAGTATTTCATTGCGAATATTCGGAGAAGATAAATGGTGTGTCGAGTTCTTCGTCTGTTTCACTGGTTTGCATAGATCGATTGTTTTGCCTATCTCCAAAGAATGGAATTTGCCGATGAAAACAATAAAGAATGTTTTGCTTCATCGTTTGGGTCAGATTCGTTAGGGGTCGATTTAGTTGGAAATAATAAGATTCCGATGGCCACCACAGTGTACTCCCGTGGGTCGGGTCATCAATGGGTTCACCTTCAATGGCCATGGTCAGAATGAGGGGGGGGGGTCGTCAATGGTTTCGTCATTTGGATCAGATTCGTTAGGGTAGATTTAGTTAGAAAGAAGCAGATTCTGATGCCAAGCGCATCATACTTAGGGGGGTCGGGTTTAAACAGAGAGAACTCCACCCCAGTGGGGGTCGATGGATTTAATGGCATTTTCCGGTCATTAGATGGTGGTATTGGCTCATTGTCGCTGGTTGAGTCGTCTATCGAGCCACCAGTCGGATGACAGTTTGAGAGCCGTTGTAAATATCGAAACTGCTTCAGAAATTGATTATAAAATGCTTTGAAATCCGTTAGCATCATAATGTCCCTGTCTACACCACCACTTATTTTCAACAGCACCACCTTCAACACCAATCACATCGTACCCATCAATCGACACCATCAATCCACCCCCACCACCACCGTGTCTATCAATCAACCCCCGCCACCACTGTGCTCATCAATCAATACCACCAACATCATACCCATCAATCTGCACTATCAATCCATCCCATCGACACCACCTACGCCGTCCATTAATCGACATCATTAGTTAACCACAACACCATTATACCCATCAAACAACACCACTCACACGTCAATCAACATTTTGGTACTCAAAATAGTATTAATTTTTAATTAAAATTCACAATTTAATACTCTATTTTAAAATTTATTCTCTTTAAGTATCCATTTTTTGTTTATGTTTAAAAAAATGCAATTTTCATTTTAAAGGTACATTTTTTCCTGAAAAGTGCTTTTTGAAACATAAATAACAAAATGAGTACTTTTAAAAATAAATTTCAAATTATAAATTTCAATTAAAAGCATACACTGCTTAACCATTTAGGCTATTTTTTCCTTACTAAGGCCTTGTTTAGTTGGGTTTAATTTCATCACCAATAAATTAAATTCAGCACTAATAAACTAAATTCAACACCAATAAATTAAATTTAGCGCTAACAAACTAAATTAATCACCAATAAACTCAGCACTGAAATAAAAAATTAATAAATAAATATTTTTATTTGGATTCCACGTAGTTACTAGTTAAATATTAAGTTCAAAAGTAAGTTATAAGTACAACATCATTTTGGGGTCAATCTTATCATTTAAAAAATATTACCAATAAATTCAATTCAACACTAATAAATAAATTTCAGTAATAATAAACTAAATTCATTACCAAATAAATCAAAATAGACAGAGCCTTGAATGGTTAAGAACAATTCGTATACCGTACCCTAGGGATACACGGCACAACGTATCCCCATTAACTTACTGTACTTTATAGTAAAAAAATTAATACATCATCTCCTATTATTTAGGCATTTATTTAGTAAGTTTTTATTGATTACGCATATTAATATAATACCTGGGATACCATACTGAAACGTGCCAGTACCGCATAATTTAAATATAAAAAGTTTGAAACGAAATTGAAAGTTCGAACCAGAGACATGGATGACCAGAGCTACGAATTTTCCAAACTACCCTTCTCCTGCTCGACTGAACCGTATAAAACGCCTAACCGCAGTCCACAAACAGCTTTCTCCTTCCAATCTCAGTGTAATTCAGTGATCTGTGATTCCCGCATTATTTCATTGCCGCCGCAAATTACAAGCTCTATAACCAGAGAATGAGGTTGCCATTCCCCCTACAAAATTTAAGAATTTGATCACACCGATATCTCATTTGCTGCTGAACTGTGCGTTGAAGAGAACGAGTGAACTTGTTAGGATTCCGAACACTGGTTAAATGGCGAAGAATTTCGTGAGAGAGAATGTACCCCTATCGAGATTCGGGGTTTTAGTTGCGCAGCTGGAGTCTATAGTTGCGTCAGCTGCTCACAAACTCCCCGAACCGCTGTTGTGTTTCGATCTTCTGTCGGATCTCGTCTCCGCCATCGACGAAGAGCCCAAGGTTAATTCGCCAGATCTTTACTATTACGTTTAATTTGCTTCGGTGTGGAGTCTCCCATGGTTTGATTGCACTGTGTTTGCTGAAGAGTGCTTGAATTTCAGGATTCTATACTTCTGTGGCAAAGAAAATGCGAGGACGCACTTTACTCTCTGCTCGTGCTTGGTGCCAGGAGGCCAGTTCGCCACTTGGCATCACTAGCAATGGCCAACATCATAATGAAGGGCGATAGCATTTCAATATACTCGAGAGTGAGCAGCCTGCAGGGGTTTCTCTCTGATGGGAAGAAGAGTGAACCTCACAGAGTTGCAGGTTGGTGAGGTTTTACTGCGTAAAGTGTATTTGTTTTAGCTGATCAGCTTTTTTGTGCTTTTTGATGTGAACTTATGCATTGACATGGCATCTGCAAGTCTTGATTCCATGACAACAAATGTAGGTGCTGCACTATGCCTGGGAGAACTGTATCGTCAGTTTGGAAGAAGGATAACTTCTGGCTTATTGGAGACAACTATGATTGCGACAAAATTAATGAAGTTTAGTGAGGTGATGAAGTTTAACTCTAGTCCTGTGCCTTTCTGATTTCTTACTCTCATTGCACATATGCCTTACCCCCGATGGAACATTGTTTAGTCTGTGTGTATCGTCTTTATGAGATGCAAATGTTTTTAGACTTTCTATTGATTTCAGTAAGACGAAGGGTTTTCTGGTTCTTCCTTCTCACTAAAACACAGTAATCACCATGTGAATTGTTGTCTGTAATTAGCATTTCCAATTGGAAATTTGCTGATTTTTTGTTTCATTTGGATGTGCTGCATGAAGTTCTTTGGCCCACTCTTGAATACGATGGTATTGATTTTTCTGGTGGGTTTTTTTAAAGTTAAAGACACCATCTAAAATTTATCTTGTTTTAGGACTTTGTGAGGCAAGAAGCTCTGCACATGCTTCAAAATGCCTTGGAAGGTTCTGGAGGCCACGGGGATTCTTCAGCATATGTGGAAGCATTTCGAGTTGTAACAAGGATTGCTGTGGGTGATAAATCATTTATAGTCAGAAAAGCAGCTGCACGATGCCTGAAGACATTTGCAAATATTGGAGGACCAGGTTTGGGAGTTGGCGAGTTTGAGACATCTTCATCTTTATGTGTAAAGGTTGGCTTCAGTTATCTGTTTTTGTTTGTTTCTCTCCTTGATTATTTTTCTTCCCACCACTTTCTTGTTTTTTTTAAAGCCCAGTTTCATATTCTAATACTTGAATCAATAGGCCCTTGAGGATCCTGTATCATCGGTGAGGGATTCTTTTGCTGAAGCTTTAGGAGCATTGCTTGCCCTGGGGATGAACCCCGATGCACAGGTTTACATCTTCTGGTTTGAGATTGCTGTATGTAATCTTGAAAAGAGCTCATGGTTTTGTTTTCCTGTAGTCTCAAATCAGGGGTAGGGGGCAGTTTGCTCCAAAAAAACTTGAAGAGGGCCTGCAGAGGTACTTGTCTTTACCTTTTATAAAAGGTAAATAGTTTTCTTCTTTTGGCTTGATTCATCTTTGCTTTTATTGAAACAATCCAACATCATCTTCCTCGAGAAATGAAGTAACATATAAGATCAAGGGAAACTTCACATATCACCCATTGTTTTTACAAGGGAACCCCTATAAAAGATTCATGATAGGGTTTTAGAGCTAAGATTTAAGGCTTTGATGTGGGTCCCTGTTTATTTGTGGAATATGTCAACCTTGCATATAAGGGAAAGTGTTGAAATTTCCCACATCACTCTCTTATGGAAACTAAGAATATATGAGATCCTTGGAAACTCTACTTAGCACCAAACGAGTAGGATAGGGGGGCCTGTCCTTAAGTTATGGACAGTCCACCGTATTTTTAACTTATCATTGCATTTATTAAATTAAACACAGAACTTTTAAATTTAAGTAAAGTATTTTTAAAGTAAAATATTGCACTTTTTATGTAATATTTTTTTATAATTTTTCATTCAAACACACCTCATTACATCTTTGAACTTATAAAGTACAATAATTAAATTTAAAAATACAGAATTTAAATTACATAACAATGTGGCGTGTCCATAAGCTTATGAATATGCCACCTTTCTTGAGACTTTTGCGCACCAAATGTGTTTAAAATGGAACCCTTTAAATATATCATTACAGCTTTCTTCAAGGTTAGTAATGTAACCGGTCTTGGAACAGTATTATTTTATTCTCATACTGGCGCATGATCCAGTGATGAACTATTAAATAAGGAGCTCTATGGGAATTTCAGTTCAGTATAATTTCTGTTAGGCTCCTTGAATTGTTGACTTTCAAAGTTATTGCTCTACAGCAGTTAATGGGCTGCTGTATT
>JAULKM010000012.1:6148248-6163451 GCA_032355605.1 Rubia tinctorum | reverse complement strand
TCCATTATTGGTGAACAGATCGAAGAGTCCCTGTTTCATATTTTGGATGAAGAAACTGATACAGAGTGAGCTGATTAATATGTTTTCCTTTTCAAAATCAATATCAATGTTTGCCTTGCCTCATTCTTTCCCATTTGGAATTGTCCCCGACTAAATTTGAAGTTGAACCTTAACAAAAAATGAAGATAGAAAAAATGAGAATGATGGGATAGGTTTCTAGATGTACTAGATTTGATATAATGCATAATGAGAGTGTTTTCTTTTATTTGTTTTTAGGCTAAAAGCTTTTTCATGGTAATGTAATTTGAATTCATTTGGTGATCCTAAACTTACAATGCGGATGAGTCCAGTCATTTATGTGTAACAGTGAAACTAAGCCGTCATCCCACTATCAAACTTTGGACACGGTGATCCTACTTATTATCTAGTTAACAATCATATTGCTTCCAAAGACAGGAACTGAAATTCTTGCAGTCATTTTTTTCACTACCAAACATCTGGGGATGATGTTCCCACGTACTCCCTCTTTCCCAGGCCAAATTTCATAGAATTTTTTTCACGGTTATCAAGAAATATGTTTGACCGTTAATATGTTTAACTATGTGTAATAATGACCTATAAAAAGTTGATAGTTAGAAACTAGTTACGACGAATTCAACGATATCACATATGATAATATTATTGTTTATTTATCTATTCAAATATGTGGTCAAAGTTTGATAGAGAATAGTGTCAAATAGTAAATTGTGAAGCTTGAGTTGGGACTGAGGGTGTAGCATTTTTGGCCCTACCAATTAAACTAGCTTGATTTTTTCTCTTTTCGCAGACATTGAATCTAATTGGTTAGTGGTGTTTTTGTAGGATTGCTATTTTAGCTCGCACAACTATCATGCGGCTGCTCTGTGCATCATCCTCTTCTTTTCCGTCTCACTGGCTAGGAATTTGCAAGCGCATGGTATGCACATTCCCCTATGCGGCTTTTTAGCACTAAAATAGTTTTGGCCAAGTAAATATTTAGTTAAATGGTGAGGGTTGTAGTGTTTGACTCCATTTTCATCTTAACTAGGGCTACACGTTGGGGAACATACCTAGTATACACATTTTAACCAAAAATCTCCTGTATGTTAGCAAAAAAAATTGTTTCTAAGTAATATTAGCGTGGGGGTGGCAGCTTGATACAATAATTGACAAATATGGTATTGATTTTATTGCAGTATCACCAAATGCTTTCGCTAAACTTTCTTGTGTAATCTTGTGATATGACATGTTTTCATTTGTATGTTACTTCGTGGAATAGATTCATGACTGATTATTTTTTGCTATGCTGCGCGTCAGTGATTTATGTCTGTCTAGTTTTCTTTTTCTCTTGTTCAATGTCTGTCTAGTTTTCTTTTTCTCTTGTTCATGTACATATTATGTTTTGATGATTTTGTTTCTGTGTGAGCATACTGATAAATTAGTTTCAGAATTTGAAAATGCCTATTTGAATTTTTATTGGATGTCAAATATAAATATCCAGATTCTTGCATCATCAAGAAGGGATGTGGGCAGTGATAACATGGATAATGACTCTTCAAATGGTCTTAATCGAGAAGATGATGAGAACATGGTTTCTAGCTCCAGAAATACACCAGGTCATATGCTTGGCAATTCTGGGCTCAACAGTGCAAGAGACAAGCACCTAAGATATCGCACCAGAGTTTTTGCGGCTGAGTATATTGTTTCTCTTTGCCTGTTAATGCATTTATTACTTTATTATTTAAAGTTGAACTGGCATTAAGGAGCAATTCTATTGGCTGACCACTAACCGGAATTCCTGGGATTGGTTTACTGTAATTATTATTTGTAACACAAAATGAAGACAATTATGATCACAATTCCTGTTTTTTTTGGTTAAATGATTATAATTCCTCATAATCTAGCTACTAAATGGACAAAGAGAGGCATGTTTGGATTTGTTTACCATGCAATTATGAGTATGACCATGACATTTACCTGCATCATTAGATAAACATACTGACAAATCTTGTAAAACATCATGCTGAAGGCAAGAAAGCAGATGTTTTTTATTTACTGTCATCATTGAAGTATATAATTTTTTACGAAAGTTATTTTACCACCATTCTACCCCACACTGTTCCTAACTATTGGGCACTTTATCATGGAAGACTGGACTTTCTGTTGTAGAGCACCCTCTTTGTCTTATTCTTTTTGTATCTAAGTTAGCATAATGTAAACTCACCCTGTAATTGTCTGGACCACAGGTGCTTAAGCCATCTTCCTGGAGCTGTTGGGAATAATTCTGCTCATTTTGACCTCTCTGTTGCTAGAACCCTTGCTACTAATTCTGTATCTTCTGGTGACTGGCTAGTCTTTCAATTACAAGACCTCATTTCTCTTGCTTATCAGGTACTAATATTCACCCCGAATAGTCTTATTAAGAGTCAGAGACTATATAAGAGAGGTGAAATTCATGAATATATAGTTGAGCTGGTGATCTTCTTCTTCTTGCAGATAAGCACTATTCATTTTGAAAACATGAGGCCTATTGGTATGGCACTTCTGAGTACAATTATAGACAAGGTAATGACCTTGTAAAACTTGCTGATTCTATTTCTTCTGTCAGCTATACTGTGCTAAGATTGGCCCTGTCATGATTAAGATTGTATACCTTCTGTTGAGTTCATTCCTGATGTGTGGTTCACTTATAATGTATTGGTTGCTTCAGCTTATTTTTACAAGTATCTTGATGTGCATAGTGAATAATTTATTTGAAATGCCCGTGACTTAAAAACACATCAGGAAATCTTTCCTTGTCAAGGAATGAGCTTCATCAACTTTACAGAAGCAAACTTTGATTTAAATAGATTAAAACCTTTGAACCTTTTAAATTTTAAATGACGGTACGGTGAATAATATCAACTTACTACAAAAATTAATGATATAACGTTGCAAGGGTGCTAAATTGCTAATGGTATGGTGAAATATATCAACTTCCTGCAAAATTAATGCTATTACATTGTAAGGGTGATTTTGATTCAACTAAAAGATTCTTACTCATCCAGTCACGTTTATTCCATGGACCTTTTAAATAATGGTACAATTAAAACTACCAACACACTACAAAAATTGATGGATGGACGTAGTAAGGGTGCTTTTGATATAACTGGGTAAGTTCTCACCCTTCAGTTGTGTTTATTGTAACTAATTTAGTGATAACAGCTAAGCCTTTATCCCACCATGTATGGTAAGTTATTTGGATTATTTCTCACCATTGTGTTCGGTCAAGATATACTGTGTTGTTTAATATCGAACCGTTTGACTGATCCCTCATTAACTTTGCTCTGCTAGCAGTACTAGCTCCCTCGAGTCAGTTCCATCACTTGACTTGGTTCTGGCATTTGGATTCCTCATGCAATACTTTCTTCAAGTGATCATGCATTGAGAGTTTTACTATCTTGTGGCTCAGAGCTTTTGAAATGTTGAAGGTCTTTGGTTTTCTATAAGCATGTTGTAGGATGGTTCTGTCTTTATGTTTTCACCTGCCGAAACTTTTCTGATGTTTCTCACTGTTGTGTTCTTTCTCTTGCTTTGTGGAGCAGCAATTACTACAACTAAGGTCTTATCCTACTTCATGGAGTCGGCTAAATGAATCATATCTTAGCATCATATTCTACTAAACCAGTATCTTCATTAAAGTTTCCTTTTATCAATTTTTTGGGTAACCTATTTGCAAGTCTTTCCATTTTCCTTTTAACTTGAATTGATCATTCTCTCAATTCACGTGTGGTACAGCTGTCTCAACAATTCTTATGTGCATATGTTAACCATATTAAGCATGTTTCTCTATTTTATTTCATCTAGTAAAGCGAATCCCACATGATTTCTTATAAATTCATCACTTAATCTACTTAGTATGTCCAGACACACATTTAAAATTTTAGTTTTGCTGCACAGATTTTCAACTCTGTTCACAATAAGTTCCCTAACAATCATATTGTTGGTCTTGTTACTCTTGTAGTCTATTGTTTCCTTTACAGTTTTAACGATATTGTACTATAACAGAAAAGAGGGATGATTTTTCTGTTTGTCCCAACTTGCTTAAAGTCTATTTTAATAAAAATCTGCACCATCTTAAATTCTATTTGTTACATTTATATCAACTATGAGTTCTATTTGTCGCATCTATTATCTATATCAATTTCCCAAACAAGAATAGTTCCTGAACTTTCAAAACTTTTGGATTCCAATCATGTCCTCAAGTTTCCACAATCAACTCGTTTCTTCTTCAATGATTACTAAATTGACGCTCCATATATTCAGTTTAAACTTTGTTTAATGTAAATCTGCACCTCGTTTCCCATTGATCAAAACTAGATAGAATTTTTTTTTGGAATGCTGTTATTTTCCAACAAATCTTATTCTCTAGAGTAATCTTTATGAATTTGATGAGCAGGTAAGATGGCGACTTTAACTTCTTGTCTGTTAGTCGTTGCACCCTATTTGGTCATGATGCTGGAAACTGGATGTCCTTAATGCAGACAAATTTACTTTAAAGCTGTAAATTTTGCTCTCTATGTCTTGCAGGACTTGCTTCTTGTGTGAGAACTTGAATTCATTTTATGCATTTTTTTAAAACTGGAAATGTC
Organism: Rubia tinctorum; assembly: GCA_032355605.1. Classification (NCBI taxonomy): domain Eukaryota; kingdom Viridiplantae; phylum Streptophyta; class Magnoliopsida; order Gentianales; family Rubiaceae; genus Rubia; species Rubia tinctorum. The sequence goes on along the minus strand of JAULKM010000012.1, from coordinate 6,158,802 downwards.
TTAATATTGCTCCAACTTACAGTTTGAAACAGTATCTGATCCTGACCTTTCTGGACACCTTCTTCTGGAACAGTATCAGGTCTGCATATGATCTTCCTTCAAAGTATCTCCTCTTACAGATATGATAGCTCAAGTTTTGTTAACTATTTGAGTTTGCCAAGCACTTGTTAAGATTTTTATGGGTGGTGCTAAATTGCAATCTGAAAAAAAATATTTGTAATGGAGACCAGGCTCAATTGCTTTCAGCTGTTCGAACTGCATTGGACCCGTCTTCGGGTCCAATTCTTCTGGAAGCAGGATTGCGGTTGGCTACTAAGGTTTGAAAATCACTTTTATCAATTTCTTTGTCTGATTTGATTCATTTATGGTAACGAACCAATGTTCTGACGGCAGAAACGTAACAGCTATTGACAGGTGGAATTTTAAGTCAGGATCAAGCTGCAGTAAAGCGGATATTTTCACTGATTTCACGGCCACTGGTTGACTTCAATGATCTTTATTATCCATCATTTGCAGAATGGGTTTCAAGCAAGGTTCAGTAGAATCTCACTTATTTGTATCGACTGTTGTTCCTTCCCAGCCACCCATTCACTTAATCTTCACTTATGTTCTGACACTCTTCCTGTTTCCTTTTTCTAGATCAAAATAAGACTTCTGACTGCCCATGCCTCCCTCAAATGCTATGTATATGGATTCCTGAGGAGAGAAGAGAACAAGGTACCTGATGAATATCAAGCATTGTTGCCGTTATTTTCAAAAAATTCAGAAATTCTCGGGCTTTACTGGCTGTCTGTTTTGAAGGACTATAGTTTCATCCGCTTTCGTTCTTATCCTAGGAAGAATGTGAGTTGAACCAAATTTGATTATGTTATCATTTTAAGACGGAATAAAGTGTGAAAAGCGTGAGTTCAACTATTTACTGCCTAGGCTTCTCATTTTTATGCTTTGTTTTCATGTAGTGGAAACCTTTTCTTGATGGAATACAGTCCTCATTAGTTTCAAGCAAGCTGCAACCTTGTCTCGAAGAAGCCTGGCCAACAATCCTTCAAGCAGTGGTTTTTGATGCAGGTCCAGAAAAGTCTTTCTTAAATGGATCTCCTGCTGACAATGGTTCAAAAAGTCCCTTCCTTTCTGGATTTCACATGGTAGAGTTGGGAATTGAAGAATTTCAGTTTTTATGGGGATTTTCTTTACTTGTTCTGTTTCAAGGGTCAAAAGTAGACGGTGATGACCTTGTAATACCAGTTGGTGCGTTGAAGCCAAAATTAATTGGTGATTTAACTATTAAAGAGGGAAATTATGTAGAGTCAAAATTACTCGAAACAGTTCTGCCTGTTCTTGAATTTCTCTGCGTGGAAAAGTTTTTCAGTGCTGGATTTCTCACTATCCACAACTGTGAAGAGTTATTGCAGGTTCTAAACTCTACTTTCTGCTGCATATTGTTTTCATTGCATCTTTATTAAGGACTAGTATTATGTTGTCTGTTGCTTTTCTTCCTTATAGATTATTTCTGGCATATTGCATTTGTAAAATAATGGGGGAGATTTGAGATGTTAAGCTGAGGGGCTTGATCTGTGCCAGAGTCAAAGCTCTTTATCATCGTATCCATATGTTTAGTTATAGGCTTGTCTATCTGGATACAAGTTTATAGTCTCCAGCTGCCCATGTTCCATATGTGAAACTCCATTCAGTTTCATGGAACAAGTTACCTTGCAGTGTATCTTGGAAGTGAATAGATTTTTGGCATGCATGTCTAATTTGCAACTTTGAAGAACCTCCTCTTTAGTAGTCTAAGAACGGCCTTTTATTGTTATTTACTGACTACATGTGATTGAGATTAGTGTTTTGACTTCCTGGGTAACTGTTGTGCTCTTGTGCTGATTTTGGTTTCTATTATAGGTGTTTGATCCAGTTGCGTTCACTTATTGGTGAAATAGTTTAGCCTTTTTAGTGATGAATTTGCTTACATTGGGTGCAGATCTTCTTGTATTCTGTTTCAGTGGGCGATACATGGGATAGTCACGCGGCCTTTGTTTTGTTGAAGGTGATTTTCCTATGCCATTTTTACCTTGTGACGTATGTAAATGTGGGTCTGATTTAAAATAATTTCAGTTTTTGCACCCCCAATTTTCTGAGTTTGTAGTTTAAGCAATCATTATTTGTTTGGAGATTATAGCCATGTATAAGAGTCACCTGAGGAAGGCTATGGAACTTCTTTCTGTTGTTGTGTGTCTGTGAGATCTCTAAGACTGTTTCATCTGTAGAGATTGAAACAGTAGGGGAATACGGAGCAATGGATTCCCATGAGTGTAATGATTATTGAATCAAGTAACTTTGAAACAGAAAAGAAAGTTAAGGCCCTGCAAAATCTTCTTTTTTTAAGAAAACCTCAGTTTTTAAATTAGGAAGGAGAGGAACTTAATCATATAACAGAAGTCTGTAAATACCTGGGTTACATGGTCAGAAACAAACACATTTATTGGATCTGAGGGATGGTTTGGTCATTAAGGCCTCACATGTATGCAGTCTTACCTTATATTTCTGTCAGAGGCAACTCATTCCTGTGATTTCAGGGCATATGCTGACAGTTCTAGGGTTCCAGACACCTTAGGCTAATCATAAGCTGGAAATATCTTTTGATGGAAATTTTTATTTTTTTACAAATGCAAGGGTTACTTGTGAAGCTATAAAAATTAAGACTCAGTGGAGAAAATGTGTTGGTGAAAACTTGCAGTGAGCTTGGAGTTATCTTGTTTGTTTAAAATCAGATGTTCCTGATTTTGGAGGTATAAAATTGCAGTGATTTCTTTGCTTCAAACTCTTGCATTTAGCTAGTCTTGCACACCCTAGTCAAACCCTTCCCTGGCATAGTGAGGGGAGAAAGGGAAAGAGAGGGCCAGATAAGAAGATAAAACCCCTGGAGCCAACCTTAAGTTTCATTGCTATGAAATTATAAACTTATAACTGCTTCAGTTATGGGTGGTTCTTCCATATTATCTGTAATCAGCACAGCTTCTCTCTCCCTCTTAAAGAAATACAGTTCTTAAGTTGCTTGATTATAGTCTTGAATCAGTAGTGTTTCTGGATGAGTAGGAATTCAAACTGTTTCTCTTGAGTATATCCCAGGTAAGGCCGGATTTTACTTAATATAACAGATTTTGATTGATAATTTGATAGTCTTGATTCCGTAGTGTTTATGGTCGAGGAGGAATTCAAACTGATTCTCTTAAGTAAGTCCCAGGTGAGGCAAGATTATACTTGAAACAAAATTTTGTTCATAATAAGCTAAAGTTTTTTTTGTTTGTCAAATCTATTTATTCCTGCCTCTTTGTTATTTCTGTCTACCTGATTGATATCACATATAATGCTCTGTATTATCTGCTTTATTCAGCCTTTTTTTTCTCATACGCGGCATATTAACAAACTTTTTCATGCTGTGAAGTTTTCAACTCTTAAAAGTGACAACCTAACAATCCAACTGTTTTTTGTGTGGTTAGAAGATTTTGCAGAACTGTCCTAATCATTTCCTGGATTCAGAAGACTTTTTACTGTTGTCATCAGAACTTTGTCTGGCATTTCTTTTCAAATTCCTAGTAAGGTACAAGTCACTGTTGGTTCCTCCACATTTACTTAGAAGTTTCTTGAGATTGTATATCAGCTGAGCTTGTTGATGCTCTATTTTAGTTCGGATGCAACTTCTGGCTATCATTTAGGAAATGAAGATATAAGTCTAGTCTCACTTAGTACTGCTGCTGCACTATTGAGACGCATTGGCCATAAGGTTGGTTTTATTTGTACGACATGGTATCTGTAGCAAGGGCATATAGTCTTGTTTCCTGTCAGCAATCTGAAATAGTCTAATCGTTTGCATCGTGGCAACTGTAATCTGGATGCAGGTGCAGTTGAACTCTCTGTTGGCTTTTCTTTTGATCAGTAGCAAATCCATTGGAGGAGCATCAACTGAGTTATACCTTTCCAGAGCTAACGATTTTTTTCAGTCTGCATTGTCCTTGCTAAAGGAGTTCATTAATGGTGAGTATTTTGGATTGTCACTAGCAGTAATTTAATTGCTGCTTTATTCTAGCAGAAAGTACTGCTAGATGCAATCTTAAATAAGTTTTTCTTGTCCCTTTATTTGTTTCTCTGTGCAAAAGATTCTCAAGATTAGCAAAATGATATTGTGATGTCTATTCAACCATATGGATTTTCCATGTCTAATTTATGAGAATACTTCAGATAAACCCCGAATAGATGGTGATGGCATCTGTGAATTGAAAATAGTCAACCAAGCTTGTCTAAGTTCATCAACTAGTCTGATTACTGACTGTATTGAGCGGATTCACCTGTGGGAGGATAAAAGATCCAGCCAACGTAAACTGCTGCAGATGAAGCTTGCCATTGCGCTTGAGCATCTAGTTTCATTTTCTAAAATAGCTTTTGAGCTTGACTGTCCTGGAGAAGTACAAGAACTTAATTCAGAGTTATCAGTTGTTTTACGGCATAGCACAGAATGTATCCGTACTGCTCTAAATGATTACAACATACAGGTAACTGAGTTATACAATAGGAGCAGCTGAAATGCCGTTGTTTGTCATTGATAAAATTAAACTTTTGATGTGTAGGTTCAAGTAATTGGACTGCAAGTGTTGAAAAGCATGCTTCAGAGAGGAAGTAGTATTGGATATGTATCATTTGAGATTTTCTTTGTTGGTGAGCTTGTTGGAGACATTGTGAATGTAATCCATAATTTTTTGGAGGTAATTTAAGTTGAGCTGCCTTAAGTCTCAATACTTCATTCTTTGACAAACCTATTACAACTTGATTAATGGCTCCCTCAGAATCCTGTAAGCAAGGAATCAGGAACCGTAGTCGGGGAGTGTCTAAGACTGCTTATGCTTCTGCAAGTATTATCAAGAACTAGCGAGTGCCAGAAAAGTCTTCTGAATATACTTTTTGAAGTTATTGTCATGGTTTTTTCAGCATCAAAGGATTATCCTTCTGAGGTAAAACCAGGATATCAAATGGGTCCATGGGACTAATTTTATTGGCCTTTCAGTTCAGTCATGTTAAAATAATTTCTCTGTTTTTCCATAGGAGTTTAATGGATTGAGAAGCACAGCTATAAACCTTGTTTCACAGCTTGCGCAGAGTCCGAATTCGGCAGTTCATATTAAGGATGTTCTATTAATAATGCCTGCTGAGAGAAGGCAGAAACTTCAGGTGTTTTATCCTTTTTGTCTTATCTGTTTAAAGAATCTCTCTCTTGTTTGTTTAGGACCTTTAACATAGGTCCATACATATCTCCATTTTAGTAGATAAAGTCTTAAACATGTACCTTTGCATACCAAATTGCGGATTTAGTTTAAATCTTCAGTCAACGTGCTTCAGGACTTCGAGATTACGTGCCTGATTCTGCATCTAATTACAAGTTTTGCATTGTCAGGATATCATTCGTGCCTCTATTACCCAGGACCAGAATGTCACAGAAAAGCCTTCAGTAGTTCCCTTGGCCCTAAAGATTCCTGTACAAATAGTGACAAGCAAGGAGCAAAGTTCATCATCCACCCAGGTTAGGGAAGTTGATCACAGTGTTGTAGATGAAGAGGAAGAAGATGATGATGATGATTGGGATACGTTCCAATCTTTCCCTGCTGCTACCGATGAAGCTGCTCCAGCTTCTGTAACCACTGAAGAGCCTGATTTGACAGAGAACCATTCCCTTCCTAGTCATGACCTAGAATTGCACCCGGATTCACCATCTTTGGATCAAGCCGAAATAGTCCGCACTGCAAACGAAGAGGAAGTGGATGTGGAAACTGTTTCAGACTCTGTAATTGAAGCTGCAGAGGCAAATGCAAAAGAAATCCATGATGATATTACTGAAAAAACACAATCAATTGGAGGATGATGAAGATACTCCTATTGAAACCTCTAATCATCCAAAGGAAGTGCAGGTAACTGAAGATATTGCAGTCTGAGAAGCACCCGAATCCATCTGATGTTGAACTTGCTAGTAGCAGTGCCCTGGGATCTGACAGTGGTAATGAAGCGAAGTCATCTGATGCTTCGAGTTAATGTTCAGTCCACATACAGACACCATAGCAGAGTGCCCTTTAGTTAGAAATCTAGGACGTTGGAGGATGTGTACTACAGCTTTTATTTGTTAATTTTTACATTCGTCTCATTGTAACAACCGGCCACTTCTGTCTACCTTGCCACTTTTTGGTGAACCGTCCGCCAAAAGAGTAAATGATGTCATGCGACATGCTTTCGATTTTTAAGGCTATAAATGTAAGCAGGGCGGATCCCTTTTTTCTTAATTGAAGCTGGGCAAAATTTGGCCTGTACCGGTTCAAATTTGCAACTGATATTTACGGCTTTACCCTCTCTAAATACATGCTTCCTCCATTTCACTGGTGTGACACACTTTATATTTTTTGGTTGTTTTTTTGGATTTGACACACTTTCCTTTTATAGCAAGATTCATTCAATTTCATCCACTCATTCTACATTCTACTTTCTAAATTCAATTTCATTCTCTCATTTCACTCACACAAATCCAAGCAGCTAAAACCATGGTGACACATCCAACGAAACGGAGTTAGTCCTAGTAGTCAATATTAATGCAATTATTTTCAAAAGTACAATAAAATTACAACTCCTCCAGGACCTCTGAACTCGCCGGAGTAATACATGTGATTATATTATCATATGGGACAACATTTATTTTCGCAATATTAATTTTTTATTAATTTCAAATGTGCACAATTAAAAATACTAATGATCAAACATAATTTTAATCAACTTGACGTAGTTAATTGAGAAATGTGCGAGATTAAATATGGAGAGAGACCGTATTTTCATAGGTTTATAGAAATTCGGGTTTAATTAGAATAATAAAAAGGTAAAAGGTTTTAGTTGCAATGTTAAAAAAATTATTATCCAATGTGCAATAGTTATAAGTTTTATGACTCGATTAATGCAACCGATTTTTTTTATCTTCGTTTCTTCTGATGTGCAATTTAAATGTTGTCTTTCCATAGCTTATAAAAAGACCATCACTCAAAAGACGAATTCAATGTCCAAAATGACCCTACATTTTTCTCCAAAAGTGCCAAAACAACTCTCAGTTCCTCGAAAGTGCCAAAATGATCCTGAACTCGTCTGAAAAATGCAAAAAATGACCTTTAACTCACTGGTTTTCGCGATAATTGCTAAAATTACCAAAAATACCCTTCTAAACAAAAATAAAAATGCGTAATATGCATAATGTTCGTTTTGACCCTCCCAAGTCTCTTTGCTCTCTCCGATTTGAGTTTTCGTCTCCCCCTTCCATTTTAATTTGTCTTCATCGTTCCTCGTTCCTTTGAACTCGCCATCAACGCCAAGTTCCATTGGAACACCACCACTACTGCTCGTCGTCGATACCACCAGCGTTAATCGGAGAAAATCTATCCACAAAAAAATTGAAACTAATTTCCACTGGCGGTAGCGCCATCATCACTACCATCGTGAAGTTTTATCGCCATCGCCAAGTCTCCCTCTCGCTGATTCCGATGTCATCGCTAGTTTTTGTCCCTTTTTTAAGGGGCTTACGATAGAGCTGCTAACTAGTGATTCCATATTTATGGGATCCAAAGATTTTTGAGGCAGAGATGCAATGAGGAAAATAGAGGGTGGCAGCCGAAGCGTGATTTTGTCAGTGGAGTCATTCGGCAAAAATTGTTCGAATTCGTTTATGTTTTTTTCCCTTTATAAAAAAGAAGTGATTTTGTGTGTGTGAGCTGGATTGATATTTGTATCGAGCCCTTTTGTGTTCAACTTGCTTGTATTGACTACTAAGGCATCTTGAGTCATCAAGTCGGTGTGCAACCTACTTGTTTTGAGACCTGTGCCCTCAGTTTTTGTGAATTTGTCATCGTTTTGCACATCATAGGGTAACAATTCAAATTGTTCAGTTACTTATTCATCTCTTTTGTAAGCGTAAAATCAATACAAAGTAGACTTAATTCTTAGATATAAGTGGGTGTTTTCCCGGTAGTTGATAAATATGTTTTGTTTGCTGTGATTTTCGAAAGTGTTTAAAAATTCTGATCCAACCCCAAGTTTTAAAAATAAATGTTATTATAACCCTAGAGTCAAGATTAAGTGTTGATACATGTTGTGCGGAATACCGAGAAAGAACAAGCGAAGAAAATAAAAGCAAAAGACAAAACACCAGAATTTACGTGGTTCACCAATTTGGCTACATCCACGGCCGACCAAGATCGGATTCCACTAGAGAGAAAAAGACCAGATTACAGATTTCCTACTGTCTACCAATCCTATCTCTTAGAGTTACAATAAAAGGACGAGACACTATATATGGCCCTCTCCATCGTAAACCCTAATGACTTTGGGTCCAAAAACATTTTGGATCAAACCGAAACAGAAGACAGAATACCAACCTGTCGAAACGGCTAATACGTACCAACATTCATTTCAGTCGTAATCAGTATAAATGAACAGGGACTAAATCTACATGCAAAAGTGCAAAATCAACAAAAATATTACTAGCAAGTATTATCTGATCAGTAATATTGTTTTGTCACAGAATAAGAGAACGCTTCGAATTGCATCACCTTCTTTTTCCTACCTAATATGGATACATATCAATTTTCATTTGACATTTAATTATCGTTTACAAACTTTTTACAATTAATTAGTTGAAACGAAAGTGGGAAAAAATAGTGTCAGTATGATCATAAGTTACCGTTGTATGATTGAAGTTAAGATGTGTTATAACACATAATAGAAACATAAGGATAGCAGAAATACAATCACTCCAAATATCAATCTTGGAAGTACTACTACATCATTTCATAAGATAGAAAGTAAAAATTCAAAGGGCAATTGCATGTGTAAATGTTTTTGTTGTACTCACACTATTAGAAACTAAGATTAATGTAACACTTTCCTCGAAACACTTATTTAAATTGTTACAATGGTTTATAAAGTGTAAGTTAAACTTTTGAAAAGTGTTAATAAATATTGAAAAATGTTACCTAAATTTTAAAAAGTGTTACGTTAGGTCTAATCTAACATCGTCTAAGGTAATACTCGTAAAAGTGTTACTTTAGGTGCTATTGTAACATTTGAACCTATTGTAACACTTTTACAAATATTACTTAAGCCGATGTTACATTAGATCTAACGTAACACTTTTTAAAATTTAGACAACACTTTTCAGTATTTATGTAACATATTTTAAATGTTTAAGTAGCATTTTATAAGTTATTGTAACATTTCAAATAAGTTTTTGCAAATAAAGTGTTACTATAACTCTAATTTTTAGTGGTGTGCATAGTGCAGTGGCGGAACCAGGGGTGGCGAGGGGGTGCTGGCGCCACCCCTAGGTTCCGGCGGCCCAAAAATTAGTGCTAGGGCCGCAGGGAGCTACTGGGTTCCGCCATCCCTTCATTTCCGGCGGAAGCCCGGATTCTGGCCGTGGAAGATGACCGGAAAAGACAAGTTCGTTTCGTCTTTTTTTGTTTCCCGCTTAAGCAAAATAAGGGCCAATCGGCCCAAGACGAGCCCAGTTATGCAAACCCTAAACTAAATGACAATTTCCTCTTCTATTGTTCTACTGCCTTCAGTTTTAAATTTGGAGAAGGAATCCGCCCGCTGGCTGATCAGCTGCTCATCCGCTGCCCCGCCGAGTCGCCGCCACCGACGCCACCGTTCATCCTCCTTAAAAAAAATTTACACTCTTTTTCAGCCACTCCTTCCCAGAGCTCCTGGTTCCGGCACTGGCATAGTGATTTATGAACTTCACATTTCACCACTCAATCTCCATGGGTAAGAACTTGCCCATCCCTTTGCATGTGAATTCGTCGGTAAAAACATCTTCATTTACGTTCCCCACACAACCTACGCATCTCTGAAGTTGATTTGCAATTTATTACTGTACAGCTTCATATATTCACGTTCCCCACGCAACTTACGCATCCCTGAAGTTGATTTGCAATTTATTACTGTACAGCTTCATATATTCAAGTCTAATGAATTCATGTTTGCAGTAAGAGATGGGTAGTTTGGATGATGATGTCCATGATCCTATCATAGAATTTATATATGCAATATCAAGTCCCTCCGTCCTTCTATGACCGTTTTACCACTTCTTTCTTAATTATTCATGGATGATTTTATTAATTCAATATCTTAAATTAAACATAACAAAAAAAATATTTCATAAAAATATACGATATGATAAATGTAGTAAGATCTTACACAATAATTTTTACATTTTTATAGTTATAAATTTTTATAGTCTAAACATCATCTACGGTGGCGGATTTAGAAAATAAATTTATTGGGGCACATTAATAATAGTTAATGTATATTTAAAAATAAAATATAGGGTAAAAATATTTCAATGAAGAGTCCGTCTCTTGAAAGACGATCTTTCCATAAGTCATGGAAAAACCAAGATTTAAAGTGTAAATTAGAAGAAATTAGGATAAAATTTTCGGGTTGTATGAACCGGGTTATAAAATTTATAACTACTACACGTTG
>JAULKM010000012.1:6065916-6080130 GCA_032355605.1 Rubia tinctorum | reverse complement strand
GCGGAAGTGTGTTTTGTTTGTTTTAAACTCGGACAGATAAATGCCATACTTTTAGAAAGGGGCCAAAAATGGGAAGTAGAATACAGCAAATATACTGGGCTTAATAATAGTACAAGATAAGTAGTTAAAAGCAAGGTTTAAAGTAGTGGATTGGCATCAGTGTGAAGTAACCATCGAAGTGGGCTTGAGGGGGGGATTTGGACAGAAATTGCGGGGTGCGCATGTGCATCAGAACATGGATTTTAGACCTGTCAATTGTCATCAATCATCATCTTCGTAACCAAAAAAATATATATATTGGTTCTTTCTATTTTCATTGCGTCTCACATAAAATGACACATTTTAATTTTTACCCAAAATGATAAAAGAATACATTGTAAAATTCCTACAACATCCTCATTAACTTCAATAATTTTTTGACTAGACCCACCGTCTTTTCAAAATATTCCTAATTTTTCACAATTATTCTCGGTCACATCATCTTGCATAAAATACCGAGTCAAAAGTGTATGTATAAATTATTCCGGGATGGAGGGAGTTTATATAGAAGCATTTATAATCCTACATAATTGACATAAGTGCTAATATAACGCTCAAGTGTTCGAAAGTGTAAATATAACTCTAGATAATCAGTGAAAGTGTTAAACTAACCATTCTTACATTTTTTGGCCGGAATTCTATGAATTTACTCTTTTACCTCTATGTAAAAGGAAAAAAATAGATAAAAGACTGTAAGGCCCCTAAACCCTAACCTAATTTTTCTTCGTCTGTTCACCTTCTTTTTCTTCTCGTCAATTTCTTCTTTTTCTTCGCTAACTTCTTTGTCTTCTCGTTGTCCTCTTCTTCTTCTTCTTCGTCTTCTCATTTCCTCATTCTTCTTCTTTTTCTTCGTCGTCTTTTTCTTCTGTGGTGAATCAAGCGGCGATGGTGGTGTGGTGTGCCAGTGGCAAGGCTGGTGCGGTGGGCGGAGGGTTTTGGGGCGGTGATGGTGGCGTGTTCGTAGCGGTGGTAGGCCGTATGAGGAGGAGGGGCATATGGTGGTGGTGCTAGGGTTTTGCTTCGCCGACAATGATGCTGGGAGTGAAGAGTTGGTGATGTTGTTGTGGAAGGAGGTGGTGTTGGACTGTTGTGGATCAGAGATGGTGGTGGGGTTGTGGCGTGCGGTGGCGGAAAATGGCGTGCGATAGAGGGAACGGTGGATAAAGAGGGAATAATTGTCCACACAAATTCAACTTTTGGCCCGAGGGGCATTTTTTCATTTCTAATGTGGTCAACGTCAGAATGTCAAGGTCAACGCCGAAAGTGCCAGTTGAATATTGGAACTTTCATTAAGCAATTAGGGTTATTTTTTACCTTTTAACATTTGAGGGTTATATTGGCGCTTTCACAAATATATAGGGTTATATTTGCATATTGCCCAAAGGAAAAACTTAAGTAAGGTAAATTATACTCCCTTCGTTCCAATTCAAATTACAAAACAATTATTATCACTCTGTTCAAGAAACACACAACCGTTAATATATTTAAATATGCATAATAACGACAAATAAAAATTGATATTTTGAAACTACTCCCTTTGTCCCAGTTGTTTTTGCAGGGAGAGAAAACTGAAGTTTTTTCCCGCTACTGATGTGGTGGTAGGTCTGAGCCTTTTTATTAATTTTTTACTTGGATCTTCTAGTATAGTTAGTTTTTTTGGATATGTTTTTTTAGTAACAACATTAATTTTAATCAAAAGTGGAAGAGCCGACCGACTTAACATCTTGAAGTTGTGGCTCTTCTGGAGCTTTACCGGTCGACACAATAGATAACCGGAGACCGGACATAGGAGTTGAGCTAAGGTGGCACATGCCGGAGGTCACGACATCAGAGGGCAAAGCTCCGTCCTTCACTAAGGCGGTGCCACCTTCAGATTTACCGGCACGGAAAACCCTAAGTACCCCGCAGAGACCGGGCACTGCTGCAGGTGACTTCTCTTCTATGAAACCGCTGACAGTGTCTACATAATCCGTCAGAGAGAAAACTCTATATTTGGTGGATGAACTAGTATTCGATACTTAGCAATCGGGGAAACCCAAAAATTTGAATCCATAAGAGAATAACAACCCATTTCAATCACAAAACCTTAAATTGAGTATGAATTAGGAAGAGAGGGAAGATGCATAGTAGTGAGCAGAGAGCGGAGAGAGGGAAGATTGAGAGTTGCGTGAGAGAATTAGTTTTCTAGAAAACCATACAACAATGATAAAGGAGAGGGTATAGTCATAATGAATGGGAGAATGCTATGCCTTCCCTCCTCTCTTATTCTCTCTCTAGGATATTTCCCTAGTTTATCAAGATCTTGAAGATCTTCTTTCCCAAGCTCATCTGCAACTTATCTTATCATTTGATTTTTAAATTTGAATTTCAAGCTGGGTGAAAAAATTATGGAATTCATACAATTACAATCAGATCTCTTGATTGAAGGAATCAACAATCTCAAAAAACCAATAAGAATTCCTATATATTACCAGTTTCAGCACCCTCAAGTCCTCACAAAATTCGTCCACCACAATCAAACTTTTCCGATTCTTTTGCTCAGCCATACCGTTCTCCTTGCAGCCTTAGTCATGGGTGATGAACTGATTGCACAATATGCGAATATAAACCTATTTGAATGAACTTCCAACAAGCTGATTGTCCCTGACTCGATGCAGCCGGAAAACCATCAAACCAAAACATACCTGCTGGGAGCAAAAATCTTGTGGCCCAAGTTTAAACGTGTGGATTTCATGATCTCCACCATGCCTAGAGCATGGAAGTGGTGCAATGGAAAATTTGAAGGGCTCCAAATGAGAGAAAACTTGGCTCTCTTTGAATTTGAACAACACCAAGATCGGACAAAGGTGATCGATAACTCTCCTTAGTCTTTTGAATACTGCCTTGTAACCCTAGAAGAAATTGATGGAAATGATCCTCTCTACCATCTCTCGATTGCTGAAAACCCTTTTTGGGTTCACGTTCATGTGTTCTTCCAGTCCTTATGACTTCAGACATGGCTGGCCTAATCGGCGACTACCGAGGTGACTTTGTGAAAGTCTCAACGAAAAAACTTGGATCTTGTAAAGGCAGGACTCTGAAGTTAAGAATCAGATTGAATGTGTAAAAGCCTCTCCCAAGGGTGATAACGGTGGAATTCAAATTTACTGACTACATTTTCTATTTTCAATATGAGCGTCTTCCTACGTTCTGTCAATTGTGTGGATGATTGGATCACCCGAAAGCAGATTTCCAGCTGAAAAATACTCCGTAAAGATATTCACTCATGCAATGGGGGTATGGAAAATGACCAAGGTTTGAAGATGATTATCCATTCTCAATACCAGGCCCTAGTGTCATGCACCAACGACGCCGATGGGAAGAGCAGGAAAATTAATCTATCAGAGAAAAATCCCAGGAGGTGAACAACTGAATAGCATGAACCCAACTCAGAATGGCGGATGAGGAAATAATAATCCGACATCGATCATTGGCATGCCGACACCTTTTTTTGGAGCAAAAAACAAGTCCTAGATTTTTTACCCTCGATAATCATACTAACGATTCTCTAGGATTGATGCCTCAGACCAGCAACAACAATATTCCAATAAGGGTTAAAGGAGTGGATTGTGCTGGGTCTTTTACTATCAATGAAGAACAAGAACTGGTTATTTCTTCCCCTTCTTTAATTCTGAATAACTAAATTTACAAAACCATATTCTTTCGTTGCAGGAAAGTGAAGCAGAACATTACTCTACCTTTATGTAGGAGAAATACAACTTAGTTTTGGGCTAAGATTTTGGCATCAATGAGCACAAACATCCACACGGGAGATTGGCAAAGCTTGCAACTTCTGATATAGAGCTATCAAGGAACTATTGGACCACCCAGTACATGCTTTGAGAAATACACCAACAAAAATGGTCCCAACTTCAACATAGGGAGTCACAATTTTGCAAGGATAAAACTATCGTAGTTATCCACCTACAGGATTCGAGAAGTACCTGTTATTGTTGAGATACAGTCTGACGAGAAAAATGATAACATTCTTCCATTGGCAATTACGGGTGGGAGAAAATCAGCCCAAGAATTCTCAAAAGCTAAAGTAGAGGACAAGCATAGGCTAGGCAAAGAACCTATGAATATAGATGCAGTGTCGGAAAAGAGGAGCTTCGCACAGAGACCAGATTCGGCGCAAAAGATCACCACAGGAGGACAAATTTTTTTTGGAGTCCCAAGCCACTCAATATCTACAAGGCAGTCGCTCATCGTCAGTAACCGAATCTCTTGATGGTGGCACGGTTAATGAACCTACGAAGGCCAAACGGATAATAATCCATGGCGGGCAGGTTTTTGATGAATAGGAAATTGCCAAAAAAATGGTTCACAACAGCATTTTATCAACTGGTCTTGAACGCTGGAAGCATGAAGCTGGAGCCGAAGAAACTCGCCAAAAAATTAGATCTGACCTTAAGAGCAACACCGCTAGAGGGGACGAGGAAGGCTGAGTTGTGACGACCGGAGCATTGGACGGCAGAGGCCGAGCTGCGACAACTGAAGCATTGGACGGTGGTCAGCTCTTGTTGGCAAAGCTGAACAAAAAATTGGGGATACAAAATACTAGAGAAATAATGTGTGGAGCAAGTTTACCAAAGAAAAGTCAATTGATGATAGAGGAAGAAGAAAACCCATTGTTGTTTGGTGATCTTGATTAGTTGCTACAAGGAATAAATTAGATGGGTCAGTTGAGGAGATCAAAATTTTCAACAAATTGGATGAAAGGAAAAAGATAAATCGAGCAGAATCACAGGTTGTGGCACAATATTCTCCAACCCAAGCCCAACTTACAATATCAAGAGAAAGTCAGATAGTGTGCAGGACTAGATGCAAGAGGAGGACAGTCAGGACCCGGAAAAACAAAAGGTTACTTGGGAAACACCATTCACTCTTCCACCACGGATTCAATTTAATGTGGGTTTACCTGCATTTGGACCAGCGGTGGCGACTGGGAAGACCCAGTCCCACAGACGTAAATGAGTCTACTAGGTTGGGAAGACCCAATACCGCTGTCACACCCTCGCACAATTAGACATCTCAATGATCTCCTCCACAAATTTCCTCGCTTCTTATTTTTTGTCTGAAACAAAATTTTCTTCTGATAAGTTAGTTGGGCTTAGAGACTCTCTAGATTTAGATTGGTTTTTGTTGACTCACATGGTAATTTGGGGGGGGGGGGAACTTGCTTTACTTTGGAATAAAGATTTGGATGTTTCAGTTTTGAGCTGTGCATACCTTTAACTTTATTGATTTCATTGTCAAAGAACCTAGATCTAACCTACTCTGGTGTTGTACAGGGGTTTATGGCGAACCAGAAATACATAAGCGCCGACAATTCTGGCAAAATTATCCTACGTTGTGTAATGGCCCAAACATACCATAGTTATGAATAGGGGATTTTAACGAGGTCCTACACCAAAATGAATTCCAAAGCACTAACACGAGACCTCCAAATCAAATTGATGATTTCCATTTAGCTCTAAACCTATGCAATTTGATAGACTTGGGGTATGAAGGGTATAAGTACACATGATTTAGAAATCAGAAGGACCCTCGTACTATTAAAGCAAGGTTAGATAGAGTTGTGGCAAATCTTCTTTGGATGAATGCTTTCCCTACAACGAAGCTCAAGCATTTGTGCAACCATCAATCATATTACTCTCCAATACTGGTACATCTAGTGGGTACAATAGATTATGCAGTGCGTTGAAGAAGGTATAGACCTTTCCGATTTGAAAATTACTGGATCCAATCCCCGCATTGCAAAGAAAAAGTAATGGAATATTGGAATATGGCAGTTCCAGATATGCCTCCAGCAATCGCAGAATATACATATGGTTTAGTAACATGGGAAAAATCAGAGTTCAATAACCAACACAAAAAGAAAGACTAGATCACGACCTACCTAGAAAGACTTCAAAAAGGTGTTATCACTGCTGAAGTTCAGAAAGAAATGGCTAGTATGAAGCTCGAGCTAGAAAAAACACTTGGATATGGAAGAAGCATGATGGAAACAACGAGCAAAGTAGCATTGACTGGAGAAGGTGGATAGAAACACTGGTTTCTTCCACTCTTTTACTAAAAATGGAAAATAAAGAACACCATCCATGACTTAAGAAATTAGCAAGGTCAGTGGTGCACTGATCAGAAGGATATGTAATCTATTATATTGGAACACTTTTTGAAAGTTCTCATCAATCTCCAATAGTAATTGATCACTTAGGAGACTTGATCTCACCAAAAGTATCATCTACGGTTAAATTCCAGCTTGACAATGCCATATACTAAGACCGAAGTACATACTACATTGAAGAGTATGGCCCCAAACAAATCATCGGGTCCTGAAGGTACGCCACCATTGTTTTTCCAGCAATACTGGAACATTGTGGGACCAAAGGTCACTCAGGAAGCACTGCAATACTTGAATAATTGGAAATCCATGAGCTCATTAAATGGCACAAATGTCATACTCATCCCGAAGGTAAAACAGCCGAAAGATATCTCCCAATTCCAGCTTATCAGCTTGTGCAATGTGGTTTACCGAATAATTTCAAAGTGCATAGATAATAGGATAAAGGTGGTCCTAGATAAAGTAATTTCAAATCACCAAAGTGCTTTTGTAAAGAATAGACTGATCTCAGACAATATTATTATTGCCCACGAGGCACATTATCATATCAGGAGACGAACCACAGGCAAAAAGGAACATATGTCAATTAAACTGGACATGAACAAAGTAATTGATCGGATTGAATGGAATTTCATACTGAAGGTAAGTGCACTTGAGGGCAATCAAAGGCAAGTGCACTTGAGGGCATTAGAGATATAATATGGACAAATATTGATAGTTGGGAACATAAACAATTATCCAAGGGTGGAAAAGAAGTCCTTATAAACTCTGTCCTACAGGCTACACCCGCCTATACCATGTCATATTTTATGCTACCAGACAAGCTTATTGAAGATATATATAGACTAGATAGTCGATATTGGTGTGGAAGCACAACTCACAAGAAAAAGATTCATTGAGTCACATGGACAAATTTGTGTTCTCCTAAAAATATAAAGGGGTTAAGGTTTAAAGAGCTGAAGATTTTTAACACTGCGCTGCTAGGAAAACAGGCGTGGCGTCTGCTGACCAACCCAAACTCCACTGTTGCAAAACTTCTAAAAGCCAAGTACTTCCCATCAGGTACCTTTTTAGAAGAAATACTAGGGTGAGACCCATCGTATGCTTGGAGATCCATTTTGGAGGGAAGATAATTATTGTCCAAAGGAATTTGAAGACGAATTGGATCGGGAGAAAACACAAGCATAAAAACTAGTTTATGGCTTCCAAGAATAGGAAACCAAAGCCCACATCTTTGACACATGATTTCCAGGCAGAATTAAAAGTTTCACATCTTATGTCCGACGACGGTACTACTTGGAATGCAGAAGTTATTAGGAATACCTTCAATCAGGAAGAGTCTACTAAGGAACATTCTATCATTACCAAGGAACATAAGCTGTCAGTCTCTACGGTTGACGGTAAATACACGATCAAATTGGGTTATAATTTAGAAATTAACTCGCCAACTCTTGCTATTGCATGCAACATGGCGTCAAGCAGCTCATGCCCCTCTCCACTTTGGAAGAAGATATGGAATTTAACGGCACAAAAAAAAGTAAAGCATTTCCTGTGGAGATTGCAAAAATTAGTTGCCATCGACAATCATTCTGCTTTAAAGGCACATGCCAGCTGAACCTTGTTGTTTGAGTCTCTCTATGGATGATATCTTCATTGAACACCTATTTTTCCACTTCCCTGTAGCACACCAAATATGGTTTGCAGCAAATTTACACGAGAAGATCTTCCATTTCCAACAACAAAATGCAAGCTTATGGGTCCAAGACTTGATACTGGAACTAGAGCCAAAGGATATAGAAATTGTTGCGATACTATTAACACAACTGTGACATCATAGAAACAAACTTCTTCATGAAGAGAGTCATGACCTACAACCTCAAAACTGTCATCTATGCCACAAAACTGCTATCAAGAACGTCGAGTGACGCGACCTCAAATCAAGAGTTTCGTAATCAAAGCACTCAACCGCATGATGATGGAAACACTCTTCACTTTGATGCAGCTATATTTTCAAACCGAGCATGTCTTGGATGGTACATATGCTCTTTTGGAAATTGGATATATGGAGAATCACAACACTTTCCAATAGAACATATAATAAAATACGCAGAAGCTATGTCTCTAAGAGCGGGCATGTTTATAGCCCTACAAAAAGGTATACAAATCAGTCGCATTCAAGGTGATGCACAAGTCGGTATAAAACAGTCAAGATTTATAATCAAGATCCATCGGACTTCGGCCTCATCATTGATGACATAGTTAATCTAGCTCCAACACATAGGTACCCAGAACCATTATGGGTTAGACAATAAGATAACACTATAGCGCATTCTTTAGCTCAACACCCTAAAAACAATGTAGAGCCTATCTCTAAATGGGAGCACATACAACACTTTTACAATGAATGAAAGCCGAGATTTTACTTTAAAAATGATAAAGGGGAGGCGTTTTTCTTGGGTGGTTGGCCGATAATAAATGTGGGTGGGGAGAAGATTTTAGAGGTTGATTTTGTTTAAATCGTTATAATGCAAGTACAAAAATAGTGAAAAACATACAGGTAGTGTATAAGAAATGAAAAGACCAAAGGAATCCAAAACTCATCACCTTTGTTTGTCTTATGTTTATGCCAAGTACGTTTCATTGCAGCATTGGATAAGGTCAGTTGTTCCCTGTCCGAATGCCTCCATCTCTATCAATTAGTTTTCCACAATTTTTGGTTATTGCACCTCTAGCTGCTACTCTTGTCTCTATCCCGTTCCCTCCTCCCCTTTGAGTGAAACCATCAACTCACTCATCTCTCAATTACTACCTCTTGTATCCCCTAAATACCTGTTCGATTGCTCCTATTAAGGGTAGGAGAATAATACGCCTCAAACACAAGAAAATGCTAAATCACAGCTTGTAATTTACTATATCCCCCTAATACTTATATGAGTAAACGGGTGAACAATTTGGGAGACACCTAAATTCTCTCCATCGTCCCCTTTTAGTCTTTTATCTTTTTTTATATATATATTTTTGCCCCCTCAACCAAAAACAACTGCTAAACTGTGGTCCTTCTGTCTGGTCAAAACGTCAATTTTAAGGGCAAATTAGTAATTCACATTTTCCTTTTCCTTTTTTTCTCATTTTTCAATTTTCTTTTCTCCTTTTACTTTTTCCTTTTCCTTTTCCTTTCTCTTTTTCCATTTTCTTTATTTCTTTTTCCTTTTCTTTCTGTTTTTCCTTTCTTAAACTCTTTCCCCCTTCCCTGAGTTTCTCCTCCCTCAGCCCATTTTCCACATCGTCTCGGCCTGCACCCCTTCCATCTACCACACCCACTCTCTCCCATCCCTTTATATTTTGCTAAATCGCCTTTTGAGCTCCTCCATGGAGTATATCTCCACCAGCGTGGTCTTCTTCTTGGCAACATTGGAGATGGTGGTGGAGACTGTCTAGAAGCTCTGTTGTCAGTGAAGAGAATCCTCGTTCGAACCTTCGAAAGAGACTTTCTTTTCGCATGTTCTCACGCTTAGGCCAAGCTGCTGGAGCTCTGAATCCGCTCCCATTCCGGTTCATCGAACCCTGTTGATGATGATGGTTCTTCTTCCGCCATTGGTGGAACAAGAAAGCTGCTCCTGTGAAAATGGCGGCCACAAATACAATCGCCCCAACGTTGATGTAAACTCCCTTCTTCCGCATTTTGGCTGCATTCTTCTTCCCTGGTTTAGTAATGGTTGTGAGAAATAGCAAAATAAAATTTGGGTACCCTTTTATTGATTTAGTGATAAAGTTGTATTTTGGGAAGCGGCAACGAAGAGTGGGGTGCAAGTGGCGGTGAGGTGGCAAAGAAACGGGCCAAGGAGGAGAAACTGGGGATGAGAAAAGGGTTTGAGAAAAATAGAAAAAAAGGGAAAAGAAAAAACTAATTTGCCCTTAAAGTTGACTGTTTGACTTTAGTTAACGTTTTGAACAGACGGTAGGACCACAATTTAATAGTTTTGTTAGTAGAGGGGGCAAAATTGTTCAAAAAAAAAGATAAGGGATTAAAAGGGGACGATGGATGGAGTTCAAGAGCCTCCAAAGTCATTCTTCCTAAGTAAAATACTGCCTTTTATTTTGTAAAAAAATTTAAAAACCTTCACGTCACCATTCGCCGACGAAAATCTTATATATCTGCTAGAAAATCTCCCAAAAGGTGATGACCTCTCCACTCCGCCACCACATCCCCATTTGGATTTTTGGCCAAAATCCATCACCAACAGAACTAGATCCGCGGCCTCCCTAGTCGTCACTTAACCTCCCCACCCATCACACCTCGAGGGTCCTAACGATCGATGCATGATGCCGACATTGGGCAACTCGGGAGTCCTAGCGATCGATGCATGATGCCAACGTTTGGTGCTCTCAAGTGCATGTGTCTAGTTGCTCATATCAACGCCTGATTCGATGTGGGTGCAAGCGGCCACCACCACCATGCTACTAGACCGCTACCGCGGGGAAACTACAACCATAACCACTTGGGTTTGCCCGAGTGGTCAGAGCACTGCGCTCGACCATATGCAATGAGAGTTCAATCCCCCACTCCTCCCTTGTTCTCCTCCCTTAGTTTGCATTATTATGGTCACTTAAGTCTCCAAATACATCATGTTGGTATGGAGCATGCTCTTAGAGCACATACGTACGAGTCGCATCCCATTTTGTGTGAGACACGGTTATGATATTAATGAGAAGGAATCCACCGGTTAAATAAAAAATTACAACCATTATTTTTTATTTATCAAAATACAAAAAAATAAAAATAGATGTAAAAATAAGATTTCGATTAATAAAGTATGATCATAAAAAACATCAGTAATTGGGTTGATTTCAATCGCTTACCTGACTTCATATTTAAGATTTGACTGTAACCTTAATTTTTACAAAATTGGTTCAGAACACCTCACTTCACTTCACATCATCTTATTTGTGTTTGTTAAATTAATGGCCCATTTCTTGGAAAAAACGGCATTTACATGAACTACTATCTCCCAACAGTTTTGGTCTATCTATTTTTTTCACGGTATTCAATGATCATGTTTGACCATCAATATCTCTAGCTACATGTAAGATTTCTGCATAAAAATTTGATATTTAGAAAATAGATGTTAAGATGAATCTAACAATAATTCACAATGATATTTTTATTTAAATATATTAATTTGTATTTAGGGTCAAAGTTTATCAAATTTGATTTGGAAAGAAAAAGTAGATAGACCCAGACTGCTGGGACGGAAGGGGTAAGAAATAAGAGTGAGGATAAGTATTGGAGGGCAGGATACGCACATTGCAAGAATTTGAATGATAAAACCATAAATGACATTTATGCAAGCATTACCTTGCAAGAAAGCAAACAGAGCAGTTTTTCAGTTCGAATGGTACAAATTTCACACATTTGAAAATAGTGCCATTTTATCATATATCCAGGATTAATCACCTGCACCAAAACTACAAAACACCTTGACATAAATTATGGGCAATGGCCTTTCACAAGGACCACAATGAGGCGCAGCCCATGGGCAGGACCTCAGATTCCCCTCTATATCTTCTTAGTTCACCACTTTCACATCCATACAAGATACATTTCCTGAACCATATCCTGTGTGGGCCGCCCCCAAGTAACATTTCGAACTTTTTTCTTAAATAAATAAATGAAGAGGTAGCTTGGGGCTCTGCCTGGAGCATTAAATGGTGGTTATCAGTTCTACATTCTGTTTTGATCTTATTTCTAGAAGAATGCAATACAAAGTGTATACGTTATGCTAAGCTGGTGATAAAAGATCGACAATAATATAAACAAGCCACAAAAACATAGCATGTAACAAACTCTAGACAAACCAATCCAGCAAGTAAATGCTGCAAATACTCCGCTCAAACTAAAGGTGTAGTACCTCATGCGATAACAACAAAAACCCATAAAAAACTTGTTTTCTTTCCTTATCCTACAATAGCATTACAAACACAACCTGGACTTCAATCACGGAGTCTAATTCTTCCATTTCCTTTCCTTTTTTCTTACCTCAAAAGCCGTAAAAAGCATAAGGCCCTTGTTCCATTCTACTTTCCCTCCACAGCTCCGTTAAAAGATTGATTTGAGATGTCAGCAAGATGATACAACCTCCTCAGCTGTCAGACCACGCTAATGGCTTTCAGTTGATATCTGGAAAGACAAGACCTTGGACCTTCTCAACATTCAGATCTCCACCTACAGCCCCACCAAGTGTATCCTAGTATAGATTCAGGAACAGGTTAATACGATCAAGGACATTGACAAGGTTCCTTACCAAATTAAAGGAAGCCTTCAATATCTCAAAACTAACGTACTAAAGTGTATCAGCAATATAATCAAGAAAACGCATTTCCATACCACAGAAAGACTTCTGACCGGGCGTCTACAACGGAATAAGTAAATCATCAACCCCTTGCACTAGAGGTAAAAAGAAACAAAAAATTTGATATCATGGCAGCTGACAAAACAATCCAAGAGGGACGGGAGTGAGGATTTTATAGCTCAAATATATGTAGCCGGGGAATTTTTCAGCTCATTTGGATTCCCTTTCAGCTGATAGTTAAGATATCTGTTACTCCGTATCTGGTAATGTCAATTTCAATTATTCACTAATACAGAAAATGCAGAAGAGCTTCATACCCAGAGAATTAACAGCTACAGTAAACTAAATATACTAGCCATACTTACTTAATTACTTGACCTTGATATCCAGGCTGCGATCAGATCCGTTTGATAACATTAAAAGGTCCAGCTCAAGACCACAAACAGATTCCTATAGGTTAAAAGGAATTTATAAGGGCCTGGTAATATTTGAAACCCTGATTAACCTCCATGATAGAATAAACTTACTCTTCATCATGAGTATCATCCAAGAGCCTCCATGCCAAAAAATAACCATTATCTTTGGAGCATAAATGACCTGTGATTGATATTTATAAGGTCAGGCATGTGATAGATAAATTTGTTCAAGCATTTACAGTCGAGAAACAGGAACTCACTAGCACAATAATCCACCAGGTACAATTAAGAAGTTGCATAAGCAAACATGTTTCCTGCATAAGATCAAAGTCAAATTCAGTCATATGAAGCAAAGCAAAGCCATCCGACAATCCTGGTAAGAAGAAAAAGAATGTCCAACAGTATGAGTTGCTTCAAACAAATGTTACAAGACAAAGGATGGACTTCCATCCAAAGTCACCACAGTTTGAGTTAAATAGGTATCGAAAAATTATTGTCTATGCATAAATACCAGATACCCCGTTTCAAGTAATGCTCAAGTGAAAACATTTTCCAGTTTTAAGTTCAAAATTAGTAGAACATGACTGAAAATATAACTATCTTACCTTGCCCAAGAACTAAACATGCATCCACGGATAAAAGCACAATATCTTGGATCTTTTCGCTGACAAATATTGCTTCCGTAACTGGTAATAAAAGCATTGAGATTTCCAGGGTTGGTACATTAAATAAACAAATGAAAATAAGAGATAAGTTGAACAAAGACTACTTCAAACAAGTGACATGGTTTGACCAATGCACCATATCATCAGAAGGTGCATATTACCAAGAACCCAAGTTAACTAAGCAATTAAGGCTGTGAAAAGATAAATGTTTTTCCCATACAAAGTCGCACAGCAGTAGTTTAAACCCATCTTCTGAATCAGAGGCAAGAATCACAAACAATTCAACCCTGCATCAGAAATTAAGAATCTAGAGAAAATGGATATGCATGTGAAGCAAACTTGAGAGGTGATATATCTTGAACAACGGAAAAGCACACTTGAGCTAATTAAAAGTACCCCAACAATGAATCAAACAAATGAAATACTTGTGAGAAACAAGTCTAGTAAGCAAACAATCTAAACTTTTGCCATTTCCAAGAGAAAGATATATATATACACACACACACACACACACACATAGATAGATAGAGAGAGAGAGAGAGCAGAGAGAGACTGGGGGGGGGGGGGGGGGGGGGGGG
>JAULKM010000012.1:6039981-6065816 GCA_032355605.1 Rubia tinctorum | reverse complement strand
ACCTTAATTGATGAGTCAACGCCGGAAAAGTGCCAAAACATTATAACTACACAATTCAGTCAAAAGTGAGGGTTATTTTGACACTTTCTTGCTCAACATGGGTATATTGGCACTTTTAGACTAAAATTAGGGTTAAAAGTGTAAAAACCCCAAAAATTTAATAGAGAAAAGTGATTTTATAACCCTACCTACTTGACATAAGTGTCAATATATTCGAAAGTGCTAATATAACCCTAGATAATCAGTGTAAGTGCCAAAACTTATAGGAATGTGCTGATATAACCCTATAAGTTTTATGAATGTGCTGATATAACCCTATAAGTTTTACGAATGTTCCAATATAACCCTATCATTTTTCATAATGTGCTGATGTAACCCAACCTGTTACGGCGACGGTGCCAGAAATGGGGTCTGAGGGTTATATTGACACTTACTTTAACTAGATAGGGTTATTTTTGTACTAAAAATTATCTAAGGGTTATATTAGTATTTAGTCAAGTAGAATAGGTTATATTTGCATACATCCCTGGAATTTAATGACTTAATTTGACTTCCAAAAGTCAAAATACTCCCTCCGTCCCAGCTCAAACTGCACACTTTCCATTTTGGGCTGTTCCAGCTCAAATTGCAATTTCTTAAACTTTCCCAAAATGTGCTGGTTGACCTGACTAAGAAACCCAAAAATACCCTATTAATTTGGTGAATTTTTTTTTTGGGCTTAGGCTGATAACACTAGGGTTTAGTGTTATTAGAGATGTGGTCGCATTGTTTTTTCACGTGTGTCCTCATTTAGCCTTAATGGCACACATGATTAATGTCTGCCCCCACTTGTCCCCCATTACTTCTGAAACTGTATTCTTATCCCATTAGAATCCAAGGGATATCACATTCTCCCACATTATCATTTCCCCTTCTCTTTTCTCATCTCTCAGAAAACGAAGAAAAAATCCTACTGTCTTCTCTACAATCTCTGATCCAAACCAACCTTCCCCCCCATTTATCATCAGCGCTCTAGCCCCAAATTGTGATGAGATCCGCGAGGGGCCATCGTTTTCGCTGAGTCTGAAACCGTGTTTCATCAGATTAAGGTTTCAAAATCCCCTATCCACTCACAATCCGTAAGGTTGGGTTCAAAACTTTCTGTTCCTCGGCAGCTTTTATGTTTTGAATCCCAAATCCGATGCTTTCTAGTTTGCTTTGGTTCATTTTATATTTTTCTATTAACTCCGGTTTGGGGTTTCCTTAGATGTGCTAATAATCTCGTGTTGTAAGTACGGTCTCCTCTATTTTTTCTGCAAAGCATATTGTACATCACCCGATTTTGCTCTGTGTTCTAAATGTTGGTTGTTTTGTTCTCAATGAACCATGCATGTTGGTTGTTAATTTTTCCCCTTTTTTAGTTGTTCCAGATCCATTTTTGTGTTGTCATATAATGCGAGTGTTCGGATATCTGGTTGCATCTGCTGTTACTGTTCAGTTTTTATAAGTTTCATTCCTTTATGACTTCATCATATTTGTCATGAATGCTTGGTTGTGCACTGACAGTATTCATCTGTTATGTACATTGTGTACTGACTGTATTCGTTTATAACGAAAGCATGTTTTCAAACTTTCTGGTTCCTGTGTGGTCAAGTATGCTGCTTGTTTGAGTTCAGATTTTTGCATTATCAATGGATACTGTACATAACAACATGTCATTTATTATTAATGCTTGCATGAGGGCAGATCTATATTCTTTTCTGAGAAATGTCAATGGCATAGTCATTGAATGTCTGATTTCTTTATACGTATTTATCTGCTATGTCATGAAGATATGTGTTCATTTGTTATGTTTGTTGATGCTCTTTAATTTTTGTGTGCCTTATATTGGTTCTGCTCTGTGTGACTTGATTTCTAAATTCTAGTTTTGTCCGTTACTTTTTATTGTCTCTTTCATCACAGCCTGCTATCATTTCCATGAGTACCCCCAGTGATAAGCCAAATCAATTGTCCCCCTCGTGTGCCGGAGCTTCGAGCTCTAAGGTGCTGGTGGAAACTGAGAATGGTGAGGATTCACAGTCATTGTGGGGCTCTATGAGTGATTTGTATATTTCAATAGCAACTCACTTCAGTGCAATCAACTTTGATGACTGGACTCCAGATTTTTTTAGCCACGTGTTATTTTTTCTGAAGTGAACTGCCCTCCGGTGTTTGTCAATACCCCAGCTCATGGGTCTGTACTTGGTAAAGGGAATCAGGAACATACAGATTCGATTACGAATATGTATGGTTTTCCAACGAACTCGCCTAAGAAACAAGGAAATTAATCGAAGAAGTGGTTCTTCCGTAATTTTCCCCAAGATGTTTTTGATGACATTGCCTTCTGGGAGCAATTTCCCCCCACCCGATGGGTTTGTCTCTTCGGACTCGAGAAAGGGAAACCCTCCCAAAACTAGCTTGAAGGACCTTCAGGTTGCTTCCACCCATTTACATGTACCATTACCTTTTATCATTATTTTTTAATTGTTCACAATTTACTTATGTTTTCTTATTGCTCAGGTACCTTATGAGGATGAAGATACTAGCAAAACCAGTAATTAACCCGGCTGCATGTGGGTTAATTAGAGATGATTGGATATATTAATCGTGATTGCAATATTCAGGCCTTGTTTAATTTATTTTTTTACATTTCTGGATTGCTTTGTGTTGTGTTTTCATTTCTGGACTGCATTTGGCATGGTCTATTATTTGCTTGGTGTAATGCTTCCATATATTGCAAACTGTTGTTACGTGGACTTAAACTGTTGAATTGTTATGCTGTCGTGTGAGGCTGGTTGGACTAATATTTTTAACTGTGATACAGTCATGTAGGGATGTCTGGACTAATATATTTTTACTGCTATCTCATTCTGTGTTATGTTCTATGTGAATGAAGATGTTCGCCACTGCATAACATGTGCGGCTGTTATTATGTTGTACCCGGAAACATTGCAGCCATGCGACTGGCTCTAGAGGCTTTGCTGTTCTTGGCGGGGCAATGTGTCTGGGTTTTAGTTTCATTTAACGATTCACAGTAGTTATGGTAGGTCACAATCGATGATGAAGTTGTGATGTATGATTCCTATGTTATGCAGCCATGCCTATCAGTTGAGAAACTGATTTGTTCTTGGTGAGGCATTCATATGATATGAAAACAGCCTGAGATATACTGTTTGAATGACCCTAAGTTCTAGCAGCGTGCAATTAATGATGACTAATTGATTAAAAACCACATAACGCAACCAGTTATTGTTAAATCAAAGCCTTAGGATGGCGTAATGATGTGGTTGTCTAATGTGAGGGATAATGCAGTGTGCCTAATCAGTATTTGCTTCTTCTGTCTAGTGTTTTGTTACGATCTCAGACTTGGGTATTTATGAAAACAAAATGCATTAATTCATTCACACACTATTTTTACATCCAAAACCAAACAGATGAAATACCATCCCTATTTTACAAGGTTGCACAATAAACATGACTTAGGAAAACCAAAATGCATGTTTACAAAATATCCAAAGCACAACCTTACAAAATGAATTTCCAACCAAAGTCGTTCAGCCCATTTCCATGCTCAGCATGAGATTTTGAACTTTTGTTGTCCTTCTAATTGCAATCAGCTCTTCCAAACAGCTTCTCACAATTTCAGAGTCCACAATCAAGTTCTTTGGCAAAATACTCGGCCTAATCAATCTTTGCTTACCCATATGTGGCAGTTTAAAAAGTTATTTCCCCCTATCCTTCCTGATTTCAATCATCACATTTTGCAAAGACAAGAAAATGAGGTAAATTTTTTGTGGCTATGTCATAAGCATTGTACACAACCTTTAGAAGTCTCTTTAAGGTACTGCTAGGGGTTTCATATTGTAAACTTTGAATAGGAGCAAAAAAACCCAAAGTCTAGGATGTTTAAATCGAGTGACTTAGCTGGTTGGCACACTATTTAATTGAAAACCCATCTGAATTTGCTACTACTAAGAACTCAGGGTCATTTGACAGTATATGGGAGGGGCATTGTCTTGCTGTATTGAGATATGTTTTCTTAACCAATCCGGACACTCTGCTTTAATTGCAGGGATGACGTGAAAATCAGTTTCTTTCTAATGCATTCCCTATTGACCTTATTAATAGGTGTTAAAACTAGGGTCTCCCAGGCCTATTGATATTGTTACTTTTTGCAGCAACATAATCAGTGTAAGGAAACACACCTATTTTATCATCAAAGACACAATTTCCCTCATGGTCAAATATAGGCCTACAAACAGCACATAAGAACATCAATTTGGGTATATAATTCTTGTTATGTTGTGTCCTATATGGTTCAGCTTTATTTGGGGCAAGTAAGTACCTTGAAGTAGATTCAATCAGGTAAAACCACTTTTCAGCAATGTGAATGATGTTATGCATGTCCTTGAATTGCATGTTGCACTCGATACTTGATAAAAACCATTCCATTCTTGTTATCTTGGTTGTTGATAATAATGGATGAACCGCATTTGACTGGCTCCTGATTTCCTTGTTTATCACAACCCGGTGAACTGTACTCTTACTGATATGCAGACCAGCAGCGGTAGCCCTGCAGGTTCTCCGCTTTGGCAGGGGTATAACCATAATAGTTGTTGTGTCGATTGGCTTTTTAGTGGGGCATGGTCTTCCATGTCTACTGGATTTTGTGCATATTGTTCCCCATCAATTATTTGCTGCTTCACTCTTGCCCAAATGGTGCTAATTTTTCGGACTGAACACCCCCATTGAACTGTTGCCTCAACTCTTCTGTGATGCTTCAGCTTTCCACCAGTGTTGTGCTGCAGCAAAATTGTGCTATTTGCTACCTTTCCTCATATGTCAGATTCCTTCCCACCATCACAACCCCACCACCATTAAAAGTCCTGTGAGGATCTTTATTTTTTAAGGGACAATAATGTTTTTAAAGAGGGAATCTGAGGGCTTTTAATGCTGGAACAAAAGGGAATGAAGGACTGCAGATTTGGAAAGGTGGAAATGAGCTTAACCTTGCAGAGAATGAAGGCTTTTATAGATGACCAAATTTTTTTCTGTATTTGTAAAAAAAATCCGGGCGCCCAGTCTAAATTTTTTTTGCTCTAAAATTGTAAATTTGGAGCCAAATATGAATTTCTGGTGCAACAATAGAAATTTTGGACGGAATTATTAATTTGTAACATCTTTATTACCATTGGATTAGAATAATAGACAACAGTTACTGTACACGTTCCGTCTACAGTACTTGTCAACCTTTTAGCAGCTTTCTCAGTCCCTTTTCTACTGTAGAAATTTCCCACCTCAATTTTTCTTTCTGCAAATTGAGGCAAATTGAGGTGGAACAAAGGGAGTATGCCAATTTATCAGGGATGTGGGAGTATACAAATTCGGTCTCCATAATGAAAAGTTGATTTTGTCTCTATCAGTATTCGAGTAGCAATATGTGTCGATTTCTAATTACATAGTCATCGAATTTAGAAAGGAAATTATTTACCGACAATTTTTAATTTCATTATAAAAATATTTGCCAAAATTTCTTACTTTCGTAACGAAGGCATAAAAATTATAAGTATATTTATGATACATTAGATTATGAAGTTTTAATGGAAGCTTATTTATAAAAGTTGGCTCTTAAAAAGATGTTTTTTATGATAGTGTTGATTTGACCATACCATTTTTACATAAGTACTGATTTAACCCTGTATTTTTTTTTACTAAAGTGTTAATCTAACCCTGTATTTTTTTACTAAAGTGTTGATCTAACTCTGTCTTATTAATAAAGTACTGATTTAACCCGGTCAATATTAGCCGGTGGCGGTCCGACGACGGCAATTGGTGTTGACCACCATTGATCGGAGTTGACCACCATTGATCGGCGAAAGGGTTTGAGCACTTTTTGGGAAGGGTAATATCATATTTTTATAGATTTCAATTTTTTTTCCTTTTTCAAAGGGGTATAGTGGTCATTTTAAAGAATTTTGTCCACAATTTGGTTTCCAATGTTAGATTGGCACTTTTGACCAAAACATGGGATTAGATTTAAACTTTCAGATTTTACAAAGTTATATTAGCATTTTCAACCAAAATATAGGGTTAAAAACACATTTTCTCTTAAAATTATTTATATTTTAAATGATTACTATACCATGGCGTATATTTTATATACTTACTCCATGTATTTCATTCATAATTGCACATTATTAGTTTTATATAAAGAATAAGGGAGTCAGACCTTCTTTCTATAACTTTTATAATCATACTATAATTATTTATATATTATTAATATATATTTGTATGTTTTAAAAATATGGAACCTTACTACAAATGTAAACAAACAAAACAAACATCAAGTAATTCCATTAGTTATATTAATTATAAGATATAAACTAAAAAATTACCCTAAGTTTTTCTGAAACTGGCGAAACAATTCGGAGTTCTTCGAGAGTGCAAGAAAAACGTTAAATATTCGTCGAATGTTACCATTATGCCATCTAACTGGGAACCGGTGTTGAATGAGCGTATTTCGGTGTTGACCATCCCAAAAATATTAAAATACCCATGCTTAGATTTTTTGAGGATTTCGCCCTCCTGACTTCAGGCCCAACGTGAGAATCTAGCAAGAATTCATGGGTTATATCAGCACCTAATTTTGATTTTTAGGGTTATTTCAACACTTACTTTGAAATTTTGGGGTTGGATTAGGATTTTTAAACACTTAACAAAATCACAGTAAACAAAACTTATTTATCAATTACAGTAAAACACCCACTTATCTTTAAGAATTAACTCTAATTAGTATTAATTCATAACCATTCACACTTTTAAAAGAGATGAATATGCAATTGAACAGTCTAAATTATTATCCTTTGATGTGCAAAGCTAAAACAAATTCAGAAAAACTTAGGAAACGAGACCCAAAACAAGAAGGTTGAATGCACAATGATTGGATGACGCAAGCTTGCTCGATACAAGCAAGCTGAACCAAGATGGATCGATACAAGCACCGGTCCAATTTACACACATACAAACAAATTCAATAAAAAAACAAAAATGAATTCAAACCTTTTTGGCCGCATGACTCCATAGAAGACAAAATCACGAGCAAATTCGGCTCCAACTAAGTAGCCTCCACTTTTTCGATCGCATCTCCACCTCCAAAACTCTTGGATCGCATAAACCTGGAACACTAGTCAACGAGTCCATCAAAAGCCCCAAAAATATTGCGCAGAAAGTGGACGTGGCACCATTTTCAGCGGGAGGGAGACTTGGCGGTGGCGGCAGAACCTCGTGGGGGCAATGTTGCAAGCATCATTGCCAATGGAAATATTGACTTGCCATTTCTATTTTTGTTTTCGCATTCATGGATTGATTTGCTCCGATTAGCTTTGGTGGTGTTAGCTGCGAGCAGCGGTTGTGTTCCAATGGAAGTTTGGTATCAACGACAAGTACGGAGGAAAGGGAAACGGGAAAGATGAACAAGAATCGAGCTGGATAGACGAAGACGCAAATCAGAAAGGGCAAGATGTATTTAGGTTTGGAGATTTTGGAGGGTGAAAATGGATATTTTATATTTTATTTATTTATGTGTTTTTAATTATAAGGGTACTTCGGTCATTTCCATCAATTTCGGGAAAGACTGGCAAATTTAGATCATCCTTATATTTGGAATGTAAAATGTAAGGTTTAATTATTATTTTTCCCATTTATTTTCTTAGAAACAATAATAATTGAGGTGCTTTTGAGGTAAGATTTATGTTCCTCCTTTGTTTGTACTTATATTTTTAATTTAATAAATAACTTATTATTGTTTTTAATTTAATAAAAAAACAGATGAACTAAGAACTAGTTTTAATAGGACCAAGTAAAATCAAAATATTATTTTATGTAACAAATAAATATAATTTCAATTTTTACTTGTCGTTTATTTTATTTTTACCAGAATTTAATATGATAAAATTTTGAAAAAGATCGTCTTTCCATAAACATTTGGAAAGATGGAATTTAATTAGAAGGGATATATACCAATATAACCCTACCTACTTGACATAAGTGTCAATATAACCCTCAGATAATTTTTAATGCAGATATAACCCTACCTAGTTGATGTAAGTGCCAATATAACCCTCAAATCTCATTTCCACCGGACCACCGCCAGATCGCCGTCGGACCACCACCGGACCGCCGTCGGACCACCGTCGACCGCCGGATTTTGGCTGGATTTTGGTCAGAATTTGGCCGGACCACTGATAGGGTTATATCTGCACTTTCAGTTATCAAATGGTTATATTGGCACTTATGTCAAGTAGGTAGGGTTATAAAAGCACCTTTCTCTATTTTTAATTATTTGTGGAAAACAACTAAATACCGGTACTCTATATGAATTTAAAAAACTAAAGGAAATCTAAAACTCATCCCCTTTGTTTGTCTTATGTTTATGCCAAGTACGTTTCATTGCCGCCAGTGACGGAACTAAAAGTATATTTAAGGAGGGGCGGGGTTGGGCTGGGCTGGGCGGGGCTGGGCTAAGAGGGGCGGGACAGGGGCGGGAGGGGTATATTACCCTAGTCACCGGAGGTTTGGGGGTTCCGCCGCTGATTGCCGCATCGGATAAGGTCACTTGTTCCCTGTCGGAATGCCTCCATCTGTATCAATTAGTTTTCCACTATTTTTGGTTATTGGAAATTAGTGGCACATCTATCCCATTCCCTCCTCTATCTTTGACAACCTTACCACATGTTTTCCCAACTCGTCACCACCTCTCCACCCCGCCACCACACATCTCCACTTAGATTTGGATTTTTGGCCGAAATCCATCACCAGCGGGACTAGATCTGCAACATTCGGCCTTTTGTGTCATCGCCTAATCTCCCCACCCATCCAACTCATGAGTGCTAGCGATCAAGGCGTGATGCCAACACTCGGTACTCTCAAGCGCAAGTGTCCGGTCGCTCGCATCGATGCATGGTTTGTGATTTCGCGAGCGGCCACCGCCACCATGCCACTACACCACTGTCGCAGCGAAAGCACGACCATTATTTTTTATTTATAAAAAGTATAAAAACAGATGTGAGTAAAATGTCTGATTTAGTAATAAGAAGACTCTATAATCCAAAACAGTAACTGGGTTGATTTCAATCGCTTAACTGACTTCATATTTAAGATTTGACTACTACCTTAATTTTTACTAAACTGGTTCAGAACACTTCGCTCCGCATCCATCTTATATGTGTTTGTCAATTTTATGGCCCATTGTACTGAGAAACATGAATCAGGATTTTTTTAATTTTATTTTTGAGTCGTACCAAGCAAGTTATGTTTGTATATTGGAGGGCAATACAGGCCCATTGAAAGAATTTCAATTATCATTAGTCCCAGTCATAGTTTAAAGAGACCATAAATTAAATTTGGGGAGATTGTTGGAACTGCTGCTAACTTGCAAGAAAGCAGGCTTTTTAAATTTGAAATTGAACAAATTTTAAACATTTGAAATAGTGCCAATTTATCATATCCAGTATTAATCACCAACACCACAAACTACAAAACAACATGAAGAATATAAATTATGGGCGATTACCTTTCACAAGGACCACAATATGGAGAGCCCCCCATGGGCAGGACCTCAGATTCCCCTCTATATCTTCTTAGTTTACCACTTTCACATCCATAAAAGATCCATTTCCTGAACCATATCCTGTGTGGGCCATCCCCAAATTACATTTCAAAACTATTTTCTTAAATAAATAAAGAGGTAGCTTGGGGCTTTGCCTAGAGCATTAAATGATTGTTGTTATTAGTTCTACAATCTGTTTTGATCTTATTCCTAGAAGAATGCAATACAAAGTGTACACGTTATGCTAAGCTGGTGATGAAAGATCGACAATAATATAAACACGCCACGAAAACATAGCATGTAACAAACTCTAGCAAACCAATCCAGCAAGTAAAGGCTGCAAATATACCGCTCAAACTGAGTAACAAACACAACTTGGACTGCAATCACCGAGTCAAATTCTTCCATTTCCTTTCCTTACCTCAAAAGCCGTCATACCATAAGGTCTGGTGAGTGCAGCCTTGCTCCATTCTACTTTCCTTCCACAGCTCCATCAAGAGATTGATTTGAGATGTCAGCAAGATGATACAACTTCAGCTGTCAGACCAGGCCAATGACTTTCAATTGAAATCTGGAAAGATGAGACCTTGGACCTTCTCAACATTCAGATCTCCACCTACAGCCCCACCAAGTGGATCCTAGTATAGATTCAGGAACAGGTTAATATGATCAAGGACATTGGTAAGGTTCCTCGCCAAATTAAATGAAGCCTTCAATTTCTCAAAACTAACAAACTACAGTGTATCAGCAATATAATCAAGAGAACGCATTTCCACACTACAGAAAGACTACTGAGTGAGTGTCTACAATGGAATAAGTAAATCATCAACCCCTAGCTATAAAGGTAAAACGAAACAAAAAATTTCATCATGGCAGCTGATAAAGCAATCCAGAAGGGACGGGAGTGAGGATTTTACAGCTCAAATATTTTTAGCCGGGAATTTTAAGCTCATTTGGAATCCCTTTCAACTAATAGTTAAGATATCTGTTACTCTGTATCTGGTAATTTCAATTTCAATTATTCACTAATACAGAAAATGCAGAAGAGCTTCGTGCTGATACAATTTACAGCTACAGGTAACTAAATGCCATACTTAGTTACTTGAGCTTGATATCCAGGCTGCGATCAGATCCATTTGATAACATTAAAAGGTCCAGCTCAGCACCACAAACAGATTCCTATAAGTCAAAAGGAATTTATAAGGGCCTGGTAATATTTGAAACCCTGATTAACCTCCATGATAGAATAAACTTACTCTTCATGATGCGTATCATCCAAGAACCTCCATGCCACAAAATAACCATTAATATTTGGAGCATAAATGACCTGTAATTGATATTTATAAGGTCAGGCATGTGATAGATAAATTTGTTCAAGTATATACAGTCGAGAAACAGGAACTCACTAGCACAAAAAATCACCAGGTACAATTATAAAGTTGCATAAGCAAACATGTTTCCTGCATAAGATCAAAGTCAAATTCAATCATACGAAGCAAAGAAAAGCCATTTGACAATCCTAGTAAGAAGAAAAGAAAGTCCAACAGTATGAGTTGCTTCAAACAAATATTACAAGACAAAGGATGGACTTCCATCCAACGTCACCACAGTTTGAGTTAAATGCTGTAGATTTCAAAAAATATTGTCTATGCATAAAAACCAGACACCCCTTTTCAAGTAATGCTCAAGTGAAAACATTTTCCAGTTTCAAGTTCAAAAACATGACTGAAAATATAACTATCTTACCTTGCCCAAGAACTAAACTTGAATCCACAGATAAAAGCACAATATCTTGGATCTTTTCGTTGACAAATATTGCTTCTGTAACTGGAAATAAAAGCATTGAGATTGCCAGGGTTGGTACATTAAATAAACAAGTGAAAAATAAAAGATAAGTTAACCAAAAACTACTTCAAACAAGTGACATGATTTGACCAATACACCATAGCATCAGAAGGTGCATATTACCAAGAACCAAAGTTAACTAAGCAATTAAGGCTGTGAAAAGATTAAAAAAAATTCCCACACAAAGTCGCACAGCAGTAGTTTAAACCCATTTTCTGAATCAGAGGCAAGAACATAAACAATTCAACCCTACATCAGAAATTCAGAATGTAGAGAAAATGGATATGTAAAGCAAACTTGAGAGGTGATATGTCTTGGACAACGGAAAAGCACACTTAAGCTAATTAAAAGTGCCCCAACAATGAATTGAACAAATGAAATACTTGTGAGGTGCAATGTTAGCAAGATACCATCCAAAGAAAAACTAATTTCCAACTTCTAAAACTTATAGAATCAGTGAGCATCGGTGAAAGTCAAAAGGCAAACAATCTAAAATTTTGTCATTCCCAAGAGAGAGAGAGAGGTTTCTATGCAATTTCTCACTCTGAGTTCCGGCAATTTCACATAAGGAAGTCTCTTCATCAGCCAACGCAATCACATGCACAGTATATTGTCCATCACATATCCAAATTGCCTGTGATCCTACAAAGTGATTGTTGCATTTTAGTCCTTAACGAAAGAAATATCCATCACATGTAATGTGTTAAATGGTCATAGGTTGTGAAAAGCAGGTTCTAGTTTTATCATACAAGGGTTCAAGTTATCCACTTGTACTCCTCAGATTAAGTCTCGTAAGATAGAGAAACTACGTCGAAACAAAAACTGGCAAGTTTAGGACATACCAGGAAGAACGGCAAAGTTACGAACTTTCATGGTCCGAGTCAATTGTTTTATTATGTAAGGAGATTCAGCTCCACGAACAGAACCGGAAATGCACAAAAGGCACAAAACACCAGTCGAGTCCAGGACTAAGACCTTCCCAGGTGATAATGCCTGGATTGACACAGCCTTGGGTGGCTTCATTGGCATCCTAGAACATGTCAAAATTTCAGCCTTGCTGCTACAAAATGCTACAAAACATTTACCCCACTCTTTTGTGTCTTGTCTAAGTTTCATGGTCCTCAACTTCACTGCAAGTTACAATGCACAATCAGCAGCTGTAACAAAAGAAAATGAAGACATTTAGAAATCGTATTACGAAGCCATTCTAGCTAATTAGAAAAGATCATCTCAAATCACAGAAGGCAATGACCTTAATAGAACAATGTGACTTCTTTCTTTTAAAGAATAGATCAATGTAGCTTGTATGCAAGAATCACAATTTTCACAAATACAAAACATAATAAATATTCTGATAATTGCTAGTTACATGATAGATAAAATTGCAAACACTTCAACAGCCAATAGGGATGCAAATTCTATACAAACTCACCAGAATCAGGAGAATGCTTCACTGTCTTCCCTTTCACTCCATTATAAGCAATGCCTGATGACCCTTCGGCGCCACCAGCATTTTTAACACCATTCTTATTTCGAAAAGCCACAAGATCAATGCCATTGTTTTCATGAATAACACCGTTTTTTAATTTACCACCATTGACATTCCTCCTACTATTCCCTTCTCCCCTCCCTTCTTTCTTAACCATCCCTTTCACCAGAGGCCGCAACGGGAAAACCCTAACCCCATTCTCTTCCCCCAATATCAAGTGACTAAAAGCAATGCTCATAGAGAACACAGGCGAAAAGCAGTCAATCACAGCACACTTCATCAACTTCACCTCCTCAAACTCCGCCACCAGCTTCACAGCAAAAACCCAAATCTTCGCATTCGAAACCGAGTACATTGCGAACACATTGCTCCCGCCCTCCAACCTCACGGAAACTCCATGAGAGGCCTCAAACACAACAGCTCCAAACCTACTCTCCTCAACCCTCAAGTCCCTGTGGCTGGATCGCACTTTCACCTTCGAAAACGCCTTTCGGGTCGGGTTAAAGACATGAAAACGGAGCAGCACAGCGGTGCCGCCGCGAAATGGCGCGGAAGTTAGGAAAATCGAGACAGGGCTAGGGTTAGAGAGGCGGTGGAGCTGGAAGAAGGCGGCGGAGGAGGTCGGAGCCGGGACTACGACGGAGGGCGGATGCAGGGAGGTGGAGGAGGAGAAAGCAGGGTAGAGAGAGAAAGAGGTGTCGGAGTGTTGGAGGGCTAGAGAGAGAGAATTGGGGTCGAAGAGGAACGAAGTCACGTGCGGAGGAGGGAGTGAATAGGAGAGAGATGGGCTGGGGAGGGTGATCCGGCGAGCTTCGGCGATTACCATAATGTAGTTCGCCGGGATCGTAGGAGATTTAATCGCCGGTCAGATATTCCGAGAAGAACACGGCATCGCCGGTGTCTCCGTTGACTTGATTCCTCCGCACTTCACCGCTTGCCGAAAATGAGGTAAGGGACGGATTCACCCTAAATCTTTGTTATTTATTCCTGTTTATAGTGCCTAATTAATATTAACATTATGCATCGTTTGGTTATTGGAAAGTGCGATTAAAAAAAAGTTCTTTTTTTTAAGAATGGCTTTATATTAATATTTAAGAGATAGCGTAAGCATTGTATAGAGAATGACATAGTGTATTAGCTACTTGATGATCTTCATCTAATTGACTCCGACTAACTCATCGTCTAAGGAGTATGCCAGAAGGGATTTTAAAAGTTGAATCCGTGAAAATAGTCGAAATAGTCGAAATAGTCGAATGTAGATCTATGGGCCGCCTTGATTGCTCTAAAACATGTTGCATGTAGAATCTGTGAAAACGACTAAATTGTTGCATGTAGATCTCTGGGCCGTCTTGATTGCTCTAAAACATGCCTCTGCCTCTGCTTGTAAAGATGATACAGTGACGAACAAATCTGATCCCCGCCTTGTAGGTTTTTGTTCTCCTATGTTTCTGTTGGAGATCGGCCATGTTGTACTTTATTTTCCTTTTTCCTGCAATGAACCATCAAAGGACAAAATTATGCAACCTTCCTGAACTTTTGAATGTTCGTCGACGACTTATCTTTGCTGGTTTTGATTGCATGTGTTAGGATTTTCCGATATCCCCTTATATGAACCATGAATTGACCTCTAAGCTAAGATTTTTATTAAAATCAAAACCCAAATTCTCTTTGAATCCTCGCACATGAGGAATAAATGTGTCTCATCTTCCACAGGGACTGAACACCTCGAGCAGATACTATCTGTGATAATGTTCCTCTTGTGCATGTTAGGTTTTATGGGCAACACTCTGTTAATCAATCTCCACATAAAAGCTTCTAGCTTATGAGGAATATTCAGGTTCCAAATCAAATTCCAGAATTTCTTCATATCTTGCAACTGTGAAGAACTCGATTGCTGATGGAGTAAAATATGATTCTGTTGAATTATTTCTTTCAAAGCCAGAAGATAGGCTTTCTTCAATGTATAAATTCCATCTATGTTTTGACTCCAAAGAGGAATGTCATCATCGAGATGATTTCTTGAAGTTCTGATGGACATGATATATGGTACTGTTTGAGCTGGAAAGATAGGCCTAACCAAAGGCATCCTCCAGTTTCCTTCATTCTGAATCAAAACTCTCACCGTAACATATGTGTGAATCGCCATTGAAGATTGCTAAGACAAAGGGTTTTCACAATCCATTGATTATGTAGCTTTATATCTTTCCCCGATCTGACTTGTCATGCCTGATGATCAGCAATAAGGTTTCTTGCCCATAATATGGATTTTCAGCCCTAGGATTCATGCCCTTTTTACTGACATTAAGAAAATTTTCATGCCTGAGGTATTTTGCTTTGTAAACCCTGTTTAGTAAGGAATTTGATCCATTTACCATATTCCAGACATGCTTGCCCATCAATGCCTTACTTTTTTAATTAAAAAATCAAAAAAATCAAAACTACTTTAATTTTGTTGTGAAATAATTTGTAAATTGAGCGAACATTTTCTTCTTCCTTCTCCAATTTCTCTCTACGCGAAGAATCATTCTAAACATAGTTCATTTACCTCAACTAAAAATACATAAATATCACCGAGAAAACATAAACATCACCATAAGGGAGGTGTCATACGCTGCTAGCTTTCTCAGGCTAGGGAGGGGGGACTGTTGATGGGCAACACTAGTATCAGACAAAAAGGTAGGAATGTTGTTCCCATGATCCTGCAAAGGAAAACACCGCGTCTAAAAATAAATTATTTGAAATCAGTGAGGGTGTAGATATAACCAAAAGTTATTCTTTATTGATAAAAAAAGCTTTGAAGCAATCAACACCTTTGACTTAATGAGTGTATAGCATTGATAGCTTGGTATTTCTCGGCTTCCGATACTTAATGCTCTTGGTGTTTCAGCAACCAATTGAAAATTTTGGTGCCCTTAATCTTCGTCTCACTTAATCTTCATCTCCAACTACATTGGATAGACTCACGACATTGGTTTGGTGAGTTATTGAATTAGCTTCCTGGCATATAAACTGTGCACGAGCTTCTTGCATCCATCTTAAATGCAGTACCCTTTGGTCATAGT
Source organism: Rubia tinctorum (assembly GCA_032355605.1). Classification (NCBI taxonomy): domain Eukaryota; kingdom Viridiplantae; phylum Streptophyta; class Magnoliopsida; order Gentianales; family Rubiaceae; genus Rubia; species Rubia tinctorum. The sequence goes on along the minus strand of JAULKM010000012.1, from coordinate 6,049,795 downwards.
TATGGAAAATGTTGATTATTTTCAAATCTCAACCATCTTCCATAGTCATTGGCGTGAGAGGATCTATTTGTGGAGTATTCTTCATCGAACATTCAATTTTTGGATGATCCAAACAAGCGTATGGTTGACGAAAGACAAGTAATAGTTCATATTGGAAGTTGAACATGTAATTCATCCCTGTGAACTCAAGCGTGATAACTCTAGGTTGTGGCTTGTAAACACTTAGCCTTATTCACGGCTTAAGAGTCTTGCCCATGTACACCAACCGAACTTGTTCCTGTAGACTTTTCCAAAATTCTCTAGATAGTCACCAATTAAGGCAACCATATGTAGACCATAGAAATTGGTGGAACAACATGGGTATAAATCCATACGAGGCTTTCAACAAAAGTGATATAACAGAGAGCTTCACTACTATTTATTCCAATAAGGACTACGATATTGTTTTCAAACAACCAAGGCAAAGTATCAATCACCTTGGTCCGATCCAACAATTTCTCAAATTCAAATATGGCTAATTTTTCTCCCATGGAATGCTCTTCAACCTTACTCTTACTTTTCCACACCCTAGTCATTGTGGATATCATGAAATCAACGTGTTTTGAATTAAGGCTGAGGATTTTTACTCCCGGGAGATAGATTTTTGATCACCTAGTTGGACTGAGTCTTCGGCTACAAGCATATCCGATATTTCTTCAGATGGATTAATTGTTTCATATTTGACTATTAGTTTTTCAACCATGACTTAAGGTGAACGGAGATATGCATGACAAAACAAGAAGATCAAGAAACTTTAATGGTGGTGAATGAATTTAATGAGAGTTAGAGGTATTAAATATGACACGATAGAAATATGATTTTCATATCAATGACTCCTTCTATCAACGAGTTGTTGAACTCATGTGTTTATGACCTTAACTCATATAATTTTTCCCTTAGCCATGAATTCTCCCACTGAATTTTCTTGGTAGGGTTTCTAACGAGGCAACGTGATCCAATGAAAAATATACCCATTTTCTTTCACTAGATATTTTTCATGCTGAATTTTCCTAATAAGCTTTTAATGAGCCATTATTTTAGAAATGGACATTCAAGAAGAAGTGTTATAAACCAATAAATAAAGTAGATGATATTTATTAAAGTGCTTGATAACATGGTTTTAAAGGAACTAAATCTCTATCTTCTTTAAGCGAGATTAATAAGGTTTTTTTAGACAACAATTAATAAAGCTCATATAAATGCATGTTTATAAACTTACATTAATTAGTACTCTCTCTGCCTCATGGGAACATGCAAAGGGAGAAACTTGAAATTTTAATTTTAGAAAGTTGAGATATTTATTTTACCCTTGTTTTTTTCAACCTGTCAAACACCACCGCACGACCTTGTCTTCTTCAACCCGCCTTCGTAGCACCACTGCACAACCTTCAAGCACCACCGTGAAAACCAAGCTAGCCTCATCTCATCATTTGGTCACAGTTATCCTATGCACCTCACTCACTCACTCCCAACTTTTTTCATTCCTTTCACAACCTTTATTTTTCACCTTCTATATTAATTGCTCCACTTAATTTCATCATCAAATACTTCTCACCAAATTATATCTACATGCTTTAATACGTGGTTAAAACATGGACCAGTAAACACAGGCATCACGAAGGCTCTCATAGCAGCAGCACCACACGACCCTCCGCATCACTATCGCACGACCCTCAAACACCACCGCCGTAGAGATATGAAATTAAATTCGTCTATCAACACTCCGGAAATCTTCTATTGGCACTCAAGTAGCAGCAGCACCAAGCGGTGATCTTCTATTAGCTCTCAAGCTTCGGCAACGTACAACACTGAAAGAAGGTTGCGGAAGAATGCGGTGGCGAGGGTTTGGGGAGGTGAGTATTTGGGCGGCGAGACTTTAAAAGAATGATAGAACTTTAGAGAAGAAGAAAGAAGGGAGGGGTGGGTGGTTTTCATGTGAAAGTTTAATTGTTTAATGGTAAGTATGTCTTTTGATGGGTTAACTTTTTCTTTAAAAAGATAGTGTGCAAATTTGGTTGGTACAGAGGGAGTAACATAAATAGTTATTCTATAAAGGAAAAATATAATCATTCATTTTCTTTATTAATTCACGTTGACGCGCTAACTAGAATATAAGATATAGAATCACACACATTTTTAAAGCTTTAAAAATGTTTTACCTGCAACGTAACGTGCTAGTCGAATGTTGATGGTTTGATGATTTTAACCACATTCAGGTTACTTTTAAACCCCCCCCCCTCCCCTTAGGACAAATTATTAATGCACGTTAGCAAATGTATTTAGTTGAATTCATCTTCTCCGAGTACTATATAAAAGAAATCATCCAACTCCTTTTATTGACACAAATGGTCGTTTAAGGGTGTTTAGGTATTTTCTTGCGTATTTTTCTGGTTTCGACTAGGAGTGTTCAAATGCGGGTACCCGCACATTCGGGTACCAACATGTGCGGGTAGTTGAAAATGCGGCCCGTGGCCCGGTCCGAAAGAACAGAGTACCCGCATTGCGGGTATTCGGATTGTTCAGGTCGGGTAACAGGGTGCCCGCTAATCCGTTTAAAATTGATGTTTTTGAGATAATTATCATTTCTTTATGTAACATAAATTTGTATTAGTGTTAGAAAAATGTCTTTACAATGATGGTAATGTAGTTTAACAATTCAATTCTCGTGACATTTTTTTAACAAATAATTATCACCTTTTTATCATTGAAAAATTTAGCATATTATGATCACTAAGAGTAACAAGTCCGTAATCATTATCATCATTCCCTAGTTTGGATGAAAATAACAAAATATGTTGAAATGACGAGAATAAGATCACTGTGTTAATATATTTTTTAATTTAGTGGAGACCTTATAAAAGTTTGATAAGAATTTATGATGGAAAATTAATTTTTTTATCAACTTGACCTACTGGCTACTGCTATAATAGGGTTGTGACCGGAGTTAAAATTAAAAATTCGAGACTTAAAGGGTAAGTCAGAACTTAGAAGGAACTATTGAGAATCAGAGTTGAAAGAGAATGTTTGAAAATTTAGCACTTGAATATCATGTAAATTTGCATTGTTTGTTTAATAATTTATATTACAAGATATGAACAATTTAGAATTGAGAGTAGAAGTGTAGGAAAAATATTTTTTAAAATTTAAAATTAATTGAATATATTTTAGTATTACCGGGTATCCCGGGTATCTGGAAATTGCAATTTTGCGGCCCTGACTAGTTAAAATGTATATTTATTGGGTCGGGTACCTGGCCCTAAAAAATGAAAAAGTACCAGATTATTTTATATCGGGCCAATGGATGGACGGACCGAGTATTGCAGGCGGTATATTTTTGAACACCCCTAAATTTGACAGTGTTGTACGGGTGGCTGCGCTAAGCGACATCGTTTTGCATGAGCATTTTTCATTAAAAAATCCCTTAATTCCTCTACTTTATCTCTGCCTTCCCATGTGAAGATTCCTCAAAATCCGTATTTAATCCATGAAATCTGTGTTTAAACTCTTCATGTTCTGATTTTCTTCTTTGCAGTTGTTCCCCTACTGAAAGTTGCAGCTTCTGAAGTCACACGCTAAGTTCAATCGAATTGAAGATTTTGATGGTGTGAGTGGTCGTAGGTAATGGTGGAACGGTGGTGATAGGGCAGGCTTGGGCTGTTTTTAGTGAAGTGACTGCTGCCAGTAATGTCGTGCGACGGATGCAGAATTCTCCCTTTTACGATAAGCCTATGGTGAGTTTTAAAGTTTGGGAGTTTATTTAATTATTTGTTTACAAGCATGTTGTGATTGAATTTTTCCATTGAGTAGTTGTCTCGATTCATAATTACTGCTAACAATAAATAAACTCCATGCTCTTATTGGTCTAAGAACATCGGCTTAAAGAATATAGGGGGGAGAAGATGAAGATAGAAAAGGTTACATCTACTTCAAAGAAGCTGAGAATCGAAACTCATACCCATATCAAAGGCATTGTCATAGAGGCAACACCTTTTTTTTACTTCATTGAATAATAAAAAGACCTTCTTTTATGGACATCTGCTTTCAGGTTTAGGGTTTCAGTCTTTATGCTGGACCCAAAGATGAGAGGTTGCTATGTAATTATCTGCATTTCTGTGGTATGAAGTTCAGTGCAAAATCCGGTTGGAGTTAGTTTCTAATGCTCTTGTCTTTTGGGTTAGTGTTTAAGGTTTAGGATTTTTGTTAAACGTTTATCTCTGAATTCTTTAGTGTGAAAGTTTGGGATTCTATGCTCGCACTTGTAATTGAAATGAAGTTTCTTGGTGTGATTAGCTGTAATCTTGACCATTTAGCAGGCGAATGGGAGAGCATTGCTTTTGGCTTCCGGATTTGTGGGCCTATGGCCTGTTGTTCGTATGATTCTCCAGAAGATGGCTAGCAGAGCACTTCTGCTTGTTGGACCTCCCAGTACTGGCATGATGTTACTCTTTTTTAATGCACAATGTTTCAATTGCAGTAATTAATTGTTTTGACCTTGAATTTGGGAAAATGCAGGTTCCATTTTGCCCAATGGTGGGATCAGAAGTGTATTCATCTGAGGTAAACAAAATCGAGGTTTTGATGGATGATTTCTGTCGTGCTATTGGTCTTAGGGTAAAGGAAAACAAGGAAGTTTATAAAGGAGAGGCAAGTTACACTTCTCCTTTTTAGAACTTTAGATTTTTGTTCCCTGCATGTCTTCCGATAACTGGCATTTGGTTTTTTGCGGAGATCATTTAATTATATCATCTCAAAGTTCTTCTTGATTGCAGGTCACTGAATCGTCACCTGAAGAGGCAGAACTAACTAGTGGGTATGGGAAAATCATTAGGCATGTTATTGGTTTGAAAATTGTTTAAGGGAACCAAGCAGTTGAAGCTAGACCCAGCAATATATAGGGTGCTCATTAAAGAAAAGGTGAAACAAAACCTCAGTGGAATGGAAACCAGGTGTTTGTGATTATTGGCAATTTATAGAAGTAATCAGAATATGTATTGAGTTAGTTTATTTTTGGGAGATGGTTATCAATATTGTCGAAGACCTGCTACGGATTATATCTTGGAAAAGGGTGTTGAATTCATTCAAAATAGTGCAACACTTTGAACCATTAGTTTGATGCATCGAGGCCACAAATTCAATCTGATCAGTTTAGGAAACAAGTAGTGTACTCCCCCAGGTTCACTAACACTAACTCACTTTATTTTTTGGGATGAGTTTTATTGTTAGCTCCTTCCTTTTTTGGTAAATTCTAAATTATTTTCATCCACTAATTTTACTTTTTATACTTTCAATGCACTTTTCACCACTAATTCTACTTTATCGAAATCCAAGTGCCAAAAGTAAGTGAGTTAATGTTAGTGAACTAGAGGGAGTGTTGTTTTTTCCTCCCCATTTCATTTATAATATGATGGCACCAATTCCACATTCCCGTATTGTGAAATTCTCTAGCCTTCAACTTTAAAATTTGAACTCATTCACATTAGAATGAAGTGGGTAGAGAGGTGCTTGAACTTTCAAATCTAGCACGCCCCTCTACTTCATTCTTATATTAAAATAATTTAAATACAACTATATAACAAATTTTAGAGATACTCTTATCGAACACTCACGATAGCAAATAAATCAACAACATAAACACCAACTAAAATCCACTTATGGACAAATAATAAATGACTATATATTTTAGGTTACAAAATCATATACATGCACTATATTAATAATCGAACATTCTCTAATTTATAAGCAAATCCATATAATTTTATTCAAATATTAACAACATCAACACAAATAATTATTCGATTCACCGCGCATCGCGCGGTGTAATCTTACTAGTGACCTATCAATTCTCGTTCTAAATACCCAATCTCTTAATCAAAATTTACATAAATTGTTGGGTTGTATACAAATATAACCCTACCTAATTGAATAAGTGTTAATATAATCTTGAGATAATTTTTAGTGCAAAAACAAACTTAACTAGCTGACGAAAGCGTCAATATAACCCTAGAACACTGTTTCTAATGTTGATCAGCGTTGACTGCACATAAAATGACTAAAAATTCCCTTTGACCTGAAGCCTAAAACTATTAGGACAATTTTGCCCTCATGCTAGGCTGCCAATGCGCCACCGAGCCCTAATCACCACCATCATCTCATTGCCACACCATCTTCTCCAGCATCATTACATTGTAAATCAATCTGGGCAAAATCAATCCAACAAAAATTAAACCAAAAACCCTTAAAAAATTAGCCCTTTGCTTTCAATATGGGCGAAATAATCCGACTCTTGCAGCAGCATGGTGGGGGGATGGAGGAATCCAGTGAGGTTGGTTGTTCGTCGCTAAGAGACTGGAGGGGAATGGCGGGCTCCGACAGTGCTGTGGTGGGAACCGGCGAGGTAGTTTGTTCATTTCTAAGAGGCCGGAGGGGGATGGCGGACTCCGGCTAGGTAGGTGTGGCGGACTTCGGCAAGGTGGGTTGTTCGTCGTTAGGAGACTGGAGGGGATGGCGGACACTGGCAACGACATGGTGGGGGATGGCGAACTCTGGCAAGGTAGGTGTGATGGGGGATGTCGGACTCGGTGGGATGTATAGTAAATTAGTGTGGTGGAACCAGTGTTTCTGGGCTGAAGCTAAACTAGGGTTTATGAGAAGAAGAAGTTGGGACATAATTGTCATTTCAGTTTATTTTTAATTGTTTATGAAGAAGGGCAAAATAGTCATTTTATTAAATTCAGTTCAAAATTTGCTGAAATGGGTATTTTTACACTTACACTTACTATCGAGGGCTATATTTCACTTTCAATTATCAAAAGATTATATTAGCACTTATGTGAAATAGGTAGAATTATAAAATCACTTTTCTACAAATGTTTTTACAATGAGACTATATTCCTTTGAAATAAAGACATCAAAATTGCATCTTTAAGAACTTAACTCATTTTTTACCATTAGAGCAGAGCAGGTCCAACAAACTCAGTATAATGGACATTTTCTTCAATTTTGAGTTCCAGCAGGTTTTTCATCTCGTTCTCTAAAATAGAGATTTGGAGGAAAGAGACTGTTTCATTATCTCTATCCGTAGAGAGAGAAAAAGTATTTTGGAGAATTAAAAATTTAATGTTAACATAATCAATCACCTTTATTTAAACCATAGATACCTTATTTATGTCAAAAACATTAAAAATCACATACAATTAAAATGTACTTTCCTTGTATCATATAGAATAGTTATGCAAAATGGAGGTTCCGTTGGAGTTGAACGAAAATATATAGAGAATACGAGTTTTCATCCTGCATTTTAGAGAAGTTTATAAACAGTCTGTTGAACTTGCTCTTGCGACATTACCTTAGAGCAAGTCCAGCAGTTCTCTATAAGGGATATTTTGATTGAATTTAGAGATTTTAGACATTATTTTATCTCCATGAGATTCTCCATCTCATTCTCTAAAATGGAGATTTTGATGTAAGGGAAGCTTTGGTTATTATCTATATTGGGTAAACAGAGGAAAACTATTGGGAGAATTGAATATTTAATGTAATCATTAATTTAACACCTAAACTTTAACACTAATTTTCTATTTATACCAAAATTATCCAAGTCCAAATCAATGCAACATTCATTTCTTGTTGAATCATCATACAAAATAAAACTAATGAAACATCTGATTATTCTTTTCTTTTTTTTCTTCCTTTGAATGATCTATTTTAAAATTTTACATTATATTTTAAACTTATAATTCTTAAATAATAATTAACAAAATAGTTATTGCCTTCATTATTCATTAGATCAAAAGGAGCGAAATATAAAAAAGGTTGTGTTTTTAACTTCCACTTCTTTAATTTTTGGTTCAAAAGATTGCCTTATTTTTTTATATTGTAGTAAAATCGTAATATGATAACACAATGAATTCAATTGTCTTTATTGATTGCCCGTACACAGTCAGCAAACTCATACTAATACTAGGACATGTTGCAAGCTAATTTAGAATAGAAAGAAGTCTGCTGGAAGCCTTTGATACTTGTCTGATCAATCACACTGATAGCTTCTCTACCGAATTTTATTAGGTTTTTACCACTTAATAATCCAATATATGTATAGTACGCCTCCTTCACCACAACATTAGTGACTTACTCATTCCTCCGCCTATCATAATTATATTAAAATCAATAAATAGTTATAAGATATTTAATTATTCTTTACAAATAAACCCATTTCAAAATTTACTTTTTTTACTTTTAACAGTTAACTTGAAAAAATGTTTGATCCTTAATGAAAGATTAAAACTTGTGAAAATGTTATATTTTGAAAATATATGCTATAACGAATCTAACAATGTATCACACAACAGTATTTATGCTTATATACCAATGTAATTCAGGGTCAAAGTGAGGAAGTTTTGACTAAATAAATAGTTAAATTGCAGCTTGAAATGAGACAGATGGAGTACAAAAATTAGTCATTTTCCTAATTTTATTCAAGTAGATATTTTTGTAGAGTAATTAAAGGTAAAGTCTTGGGAAAAACCGTGTTTCCATAAACATATGGAAAGACGGGGTTAAATTAGAATTATAGAAATGTAAAAGGTTTTAGTTGCTATATTAAAATTTTGTTATGCAACGTGAAATAGTTATAAGTTTATGACCTGATTCATGCAACCCGATTCATATGTTGCATAATTCTAATTCGACCTCGTTTTCCAATATGCTATTGAAAAACCGTCTTTCCTAACACTTTGCCAATATAAAATAATACAGAAGTAATAAATATATCATGTGAGATATTGTTAGATTTGTCTTAACATCTATTTTCTAAATATCAATTTTTTATACGACATTGTTATATGTAACTAGAGATATTTACTGTCAAAGATACTCATTGAAAACTATAAAAAAGTAAATGAGCAATCTAGAATGGGACGGAATGAGTAGTCGTTATTTAAATTTCTTTAAAATAACTTTACTTATTTATTTATTTTGTATTTTGTAGTACAAAGTTTTGTTCTAGACCAATTTACCGTTAGACATGATCATTTTACAATTGACGTAAATAATGGGCTGATTTAGTGTTCGTTTAGTGTAGTCCGTTAGACATGATCATATAATGGGCTGATTTAGTGTTCGTTTTTATTTATTGCAACGAGATTCCTATAACTTTCAAAAACTTATAAAATGTATTGTAATGTACACATAATTATAAATTGATCATAAAAGTCATTGAAACAAGGTTTTTCACTATTGGTTAATGTATTTATAAATCTGTTATTAAAAAAAGATCATTATTGTTTTATTAAACACAAAGTTATGCAAAATAGAGAATGTGAATTTTCATTGTCCATTTTATAGAAACTTTTGGAGAACCTAAATATTGATCTTGCTCTTATTGTAATCCAATTAACAAATGATTTATCTTATAAGTACCATTAATTATTTCAATTAGTACACACACATACGAATGTGCTTATAAGTTTGGCTAATAACTTTTAATCGTAATTATCTGCTACTGCAACTTAGTTCTATTATTATTATTCTGTCAGTTTATTTAATTTTAATTTTAACTCGGTTCATCTTGGCAATGTTTTCGTTTTTCAAGCTTTTCGTGGGATCAAAAACATCATTCCAAAAAATAAAAACCAGAAGATAAATGTAAAGTCACATGTGATGAATTTAATTATGGTGTAATGGTGAAGACACATGTGGTAAAAGTGTTTAATTGATTGGCAATTTGTGAACTTATGGTAAAAAGAAAAAACTTACCAGTGTTGGAACACTGTCCGAA
>JAULKM010000012.1:6023817-6035015 GCA_032355605.1 Rubia tinctorum | reverse complement strand
TCTTTGTTGCAATATTAAAATTTTATTATACAACGTGTAGTAGTTATAAATTTTATAACCCGGTTCATACAACCCGAAAATTTTATCTTCATTTCTTCAAGTCTACACTTTAAACCTTGTCTTTCCATGATTTATGGAAATATCGTCTTTCAAGAGACGCACTCTTATACAAATATAACCCTATTTATTTGAGTAAGTGTCAATATAATCCTATGATAATTTGTATTGCAAAAATAACACTAACTAGTTGACGAAAGTGTCAACAAAACCCCAGAACACCATTTCCGGTGTTGATTGCACATAAAATGACTAAAATGTCATTTGACACAAAACATAAAATTATTAGGACAATTTTACCCTCATGCCAGGCTGTCAATACGCCACCTCCACCCGACCACCACCCCCATCCACTCCACGACCCACCGGCCACCAACCCCAACCCTACTCCGCTAACATAAGCCCCCCCACCACCGTCATTTCCATGCCACACCATCGCCTCCGACATCATTATAATTTGAATCAATTTAGGCAAAATAACCCCAAAAAAATTGACCAAAAATCCTCAAAAATAGTAGGTCGTTGATTTCAATTTGAGCGAAATAATCTGGACTCCAGCAGCATGGTGGGGGATGGCGGACTCCGGCGAGGTTGGTTGTTCATCGCTAAGAGGCTAGATGGGGATAGCGGACTTTAGCGAGGTAGGTTGTTTGCCGCTAGGAGGCTGGGGGGGGATGGCGGACTCCGGCGAGGTAGGCTGTTCGCCGCTAGGAGGCTGGAGGAGATGGCGGACTCCGGCAGCGGCGTGGTGGGGTGGCATACTCCGCCGGGGATGTATAGTAAATTAGTGGGGTGGAATACATTTTCTAAACTAAAGCTAAACTAGGGTTTATGAGAAGAAGAAGAAGTTGAGGCATAAATGTCATTTAAGCCTTTTATTTTAATTTTTTTCTAAAAAAGGGCAAAATAGTCATTTTTATTAAATTCATGTCAAATTTGCCGAAATGGGTATTTTTGCACTTGCACTTACTATCTTTAGTTATATTTGCACTTTCAATTATCTTTTTTTTGGATGAGTGGGAGACTAAATCGGCTCCCTTAACCGTTTTAAAAAAACAGAGTAATCAAGTATACAATGTAGCGAATACAATCTTAATGAGAAAGCAAAATGTTGGACCTTGCTATGTCTAGAAAAAAGATGGGTGAGAGAGTCTATGATTGTGTTTCCAGTTCTAGTCCTCCACCCCCTCGGCGTTAAACCAAAGTAGTCGGACAACCATTTACTACCTATTTCCAAACCAAAAAAAGGCCTCTGCGCAGTGTAAAGTATCCACATCGTTGTGATAATCAAGTTTGTGTCACCTCTGAAGTATGAATGAGTATAGTTGGAAGGTTTTGTGAATCACTCTTGATATATTGACACTTATGTTAAATATGTAGAGTTATAAAAAAACATTTTTTATCTATAATGTTTTTACATCGAACTACATTCCTTTGAAACACAGACATCAGAATCCCATACCTTATACTTGTAGGTACAATCCAATTAGTGTAGATGTAATCTCATATATGTTAGGTAAAATTCTATTCGGACATTATCAATGATATCTGACAGTCATTTTAATTTTTCCCTTTTTAAAACTATTCATTCTTTATCTATATCTTTTTTACTAAAATATTTCTATTTTCTAATATTAATTATCTCTCAACTTTGTGCACATTTCCTGAAAACATAATCTAATAGAAATTTTATTTTGATTAATAATTCAATAAGTATTTTAAATTTACAAATACCAATTAGTAAACAATTATAATTTACCTCTCATTAAGTTATAAATTACCCACAATATATTTTCATTTAATTTTTTAAAATTAGATTTATTTTTTATACGTTATATGTTATTTTATAACTATAACTAAGTATAGTTTTGCTATATTCCTATAAAATACACATAAATAATAATTAATTCACTATCTACTAGTATTTCATATTCTTAATACTACATTTTTATAAAGTAGAGTGTTTCTATATAACAGTTACTATTTTCTATTTTAAAAATATAATTATTATAAATTAATAAATATCGAGACAAATTTTCTAAAATTATATATATTATCATATTAATTAATTTTGAATGCATCTAGAGGTACAAAATTATTACTTATTCAAACTATATCATATCATATTTACATTTTTTTCATAAATCTTAGCATTAGCAAGGATATATTTTATTATATTTCTAAAAAAATTAATCATTCCAACATGTTGGAAAAACGTCCAGCGACGATTACAATGAATTAAATTGACATCCAACCTAACTAGCCTCTAGCAATAACTAATATATTGCAGGGATATTTAAATTACATGTCAACCAGACTGATCGTCTGTACTAATACATATAAGAGATCCAATAAAAAATGTAACATCGCCCTCGGGAATATTAACTTGCTTCCTGCGAAAAACATGACCACTTGGCAAAGAGGATCGTATCACGCATCAATATCAATACGTTAAACATGGATCTTCTACAACTATAGCACCACTTGATCCAACCACAATTTATGTTGTCCAAACTGTAAACGCTTTGAAAAACACAGATATGACAAACCCATATTTATGAAAAACCAAAAATAAAATCACAAACGAAATCGCGATCACACGATCTGTACAAGCAGATCGAGAACAATACATCAACATGAACGATTAAATCGAATTATTATCATAAATACAACGATCTAATCGATCAGGTCAAAAAAGAAAAACTGACCCGTGAAGATAAATCTCACACTTATTAAATAACGAAAATATGTATTAAAATATATTGTTTTTTCTCATCTCCCCTAATGATGAGATGTAAAAAAAGCTTGGAGGAGAAGGGGGTGTGTGGCTCGGCTGCGGCAAAAAGGGTTTCATAAAAATTGTACGCACTTGGTTTCATTTGCACAGATATTATAGTTGTTTACCATTACGGCATTAGCTTATACTTGTTGGTATAATCCAAATACCAAGTGATTGCTCTCATAACATTTATTATTCCAATAATTACACACATATGAATATGCTTATAGGTTTCTAACAATTAACTGTTCAATCGTAGTTGCGATTGCCTGCTATTTCGATTTAATTCTTTTATTACTCAAGAGCTCATCTATTGAAAGACGGTCTTTTCATAAGTAATGGAAATACCAAATTTTAAATATAAATTAGAAAAAATTAAAATAAAATTTTCGAGTTGTATGAACCGGGTTATAAAATTTATAACTACTACACATTGTATAATAAAACTTTAATTTTGCAACAAAGACATTTTACCTTTTATTATTATAATTAAACCTCATTTTTCCATAAGGCTACGGAAAGACCTGTCTTTCCCAACACTTTGCCATTACTGAATCAGTTAATTTATTTTAATTTTAACTCGGTTCACCTTGGCAATGTTTTTGTTCTTCAAGCTTTTCGTCAGACCAAAAACATCATTCCAGAAAATAAAAACCAGATCAACAAAGGAATAAAAAGGATTACCATACCAAGTACCAGTCAACATACCAAGGCCTTCCGATCGCTTTCATCAGTACAATTGAAAACAATTGCACAAAACAAAAGCGTGAAACTAAACCTAGAACCGCACCTTATAAAGCAACGCCACTAAAAAAAGCACCCTCGAGGACCCCACCACCCTCATAATAAAACATTCTCAGTCGGTGTAACCGGCGATGGTGGCTCCGGGCTCGCAGGCCTTGGCGGCGGCGGCCGGCTCCACCGTGGGCGACGGAGGAACCGGCGTGCCGAGCAACTCAGCCGGAAGATCCGGGATCCCCTTGAGGTAAAATGTGTAGAACAGCTTGAAAGGGTACACCAACTGCTGCAGCTTCACCTGGCCAGAGACGCCCTCGAAGATCCCCGATCCGCCGGTGACGGCGAGGAGGGTCTCCTGGTAGGTCAGGTACGGCCCCTGCACCGAGATCTGGCCGTAGTCGCCGAAGTAGAAGCTGTAAACCGCCTCAAACCGGTCGCCTCCCTTCTCCGGCTCGTTCTTGATCTCAATGCATATGCCGGCCGTTATTCCGACCCTCTTCGTGAGATCCCCGGTATACAGCTGCACCAAAGATCAACAAATTAAACCATAATTATAATCCCACTTCACAAAAAATGTTACTAAAATTCTATGCTTTTAAGATCGAGTAAACCATTGGAGATGCTCCGCATAAAAAAATGACACTGTGTTACCTTGTTGCTGAAAGGGACGAGATCGCCGAGGGTAAGCACGGGTTTCTGGCTCAAACGGAGGACAGCAGGGCTTCCTCTGTCGCGTTCATTGATCTCGTACACATGCAATTTCTGGACTCCGGCTAAAGAAGAGAAGAAGAAAAACTCATGATTTTAAAATTTTATATTTGTAAATGAGTGATCGGGAATTCGGGTATTAGTTTTACTCACCGGGCGTTGGCTCGGATGACTCGCCCTGGCTCTGGCTCTTGCACGAGAGAGCCCTTCTGCCGGCGGCGGATGAAGCGAGGGTGAGGTTGGCGGAGGATAGGGGGTTGGAAAGTTTGAAGCCGAGGAAATTCTTGGCGGGGGCGATAGCCGGGAGATTGGTGAGGGAGGAGACGGCAGCGCGGACGGCGGCGAAGGTGGTTGATGAAGCGGAGGACGCAGCCATAGCCGGAATAGTGAGTAGTGAATGATAGACCGGAAATGGAAAGTTGCTGTTGTACGAGTTGAGGTGATCTTGGTGGCGTTGTTATATATAGAGGGAGTAATTAATGGAGGAAAGTGTGTGGGAATTAGAAAGGATTATTGAATTGGTGGGGGTGGGCGGTGAGTTTGAACGGAGTTATTAATATTATGGAGAAATGGAAAAGACAGGGGTTGGGAAATGGAGAGGCTACTCGTAATGGTCAACCTGAAATGGCATGCATTGACTTTTCCACTGTTCACTAAACGTGGGGAATTTCAAACATGTTTATTGTGTGTACTCCTTTCAAATATTTCAAACGTGTATGGGAGAATTAAGTAGTTGGACGGAGTGATGGAGGATAGATTGTACATAAGTTTTTTTCAATTAAAATTATCAAACTTAAATCACTACTGTATTTAAATTGATACATGCATATACTCCCTCCGTCTCACTTCCTTCCGTCCTTCTAATAATGACAAATTACTATTTTCAAAATCAAACTTTGACCATAAATATAAATTAATCTATATATAATAAATATATCATGTGAGTATCGTTGAATTCATCTTTAACATATATTTTCTAAATATTATTTTTATGCAAAATCGGTACATGTGGTTAGAGATATTAACGGTCAAACATGATCATTGAAAATCGTGAAAAAAGCAAATAGGTCATTACTGCTGGGACGAAGGGAGTAAACAATAATAATAAAGAATAATAATAATGCTGTGAGACATTGTTGGATTCGTCGTAAAATTTAGTTTCTAAATATTAATTTTTTATATGTTGTTATTATACATATTTGTATATATTTATACTCCTTTCCCATGAGTAATGACTTAAGTGCATCTGTATCAAATATTTAATAAATGCTAATGTGGCAAAAAGTGAAAAAGTCATGGGATAGAGGTAGAGATATTTTGGGAATTTAGCAAGGGTCACAAGAAAAACAATAAATGATCTAATAAAAATAAAATAGAGTAATTTTTGGTAAATAAATAATGAGTCCGTCTCTTGAAAGACGGTCTTTCTATAAGTTATGGAAAGACTAAAGTTTAAACTGTAAATTTGAAGAAATCAAAATAAAATTTTCAGGTTGAATTAATCGGGTCATAAACTCATCACTCCTACATGTTGCATAATAAATTTTTAATATTGCAACTAAAACCTTTTACCTTTCTACAATTTCAATTCAACCCCGTCTTTCCATAGATATGGAAAGACGGTCTTTCCCAAGACTTTGCCATAAATAATACTTGATTACTTAAATTATAAATATTTTGATAGAATACGGAGAATCGTCGATTAAAAATTGCTCTTGGAAAGATGACGTGGTAAAGAGAAAAAAACACGCTTTAAATATACTATAATTGTATATTTATATCAATAATTCACATATTTGTAAAAGGTTAAAATTTTGGGAAAACCATTCTTTCCATAGATATATAGAAAGACGGAGTTGAATTAGAATTATATAAAGTAAAAGGTTTCAGTTGCAATATCAAAATTTATATGCAACATTTAGTAGTTATAAGTTTATGACTAGATTAATGCAATTCAAAATTTTTATCTTAATTTCTTCTAATTTGTAGTTTAAACCTCGGTTTTTCCATAATTTGGAAAGACCATTTTTTAAGAGACGGACTCTTGTAAAAGAGGAGATTTTCTCAGTCGCTGTATTTTTTTCATTTATACATCGCATTTGTTAAATTAAAGGCATTCTTTTGAATTACAAAGAATTATTGAGTTGAATAGGAAAAAATATTCCCCCCTCAAAATGTCAATGAAAAATGAATTTTTAATGGTTTGACTAGACGAAAGTGACACGAGTTGCACAACTTAACACTTATGTTAGTTTACGGACCCAAAAATGTTTAAAATAAAAATAAAAGGTCAAATGTGAACGATGTCAATAATTTAAGCATCATCGAAATCATTAGCCTTTGTGCAAGTAACGAAATCTGGGAGCGCAATTAAGATAACATGTATTGTACAAAACAATAAATAAGTATTAATATTTTTAAATGAAATTGAATGATGTTTCGCACATGATTTAAAGATCTCTGGTTGAAGAATGTAAACTAGAATCCAGAATCCCAGGTTAACAAGACTACTTCAAAGCATGCGCGATACGACAAGAGAGCTAGATGAATTCCTCACAAACATGATTACCGGAGACAGAAAGCTAAGTCCTTATGGCTCAAGGAAGGAGGCAAAAATACAAAAGTCTTCCATATTTGGGCACAAAAAAGAAAGGGAAGGAACCACATTACACAACTCAAGGACAATTCAGGAGCTTGGATCTCAAAGCAAAAGGATTTGCAATAGCTAGTCTACAATCATGTAAGCTCTGTGTTTCTTACTGAATCTGTTATGCCAGAAGATTCTTTTGGGCCGTCAACTATGCAGGATATTCTGAACCTAATAACCAAAGGGGTCAGTTAGAGCCAATGCATGGAATTGGAGAGTCCAGTAACCACCCACGAAATAAAGACGCCAATATTCCAGTTGGGTAAGTGGAAAGCACGGGGTCAGACGGCTTACCACCAGGGTTTTACCAACATTATTGGGCTGAAGTAGGAGACGAGGTGACAAAAGCGGTCAAAAGGTTTTCTCCACCAATTCTATGCCAACAGAATGGAACCATACAACACTGGTTCTCATCCCTAAGGGAAAAAAACCCCCAATGGAACCAGCAAACCTCCGTCCTATGAGTCTATGCAATGTTACGTACAAAATCATTGCGAAAATTCTGGCAAACAGGACTGAAAAAGTTATGGGGTTCCTTATTTCAGGAAATCAATCGGCTTTTGTGCAAGGTAAATCCATTGTGGAAAACTCGCTTATTATGCACAAGCTCATCGAATTCATACGCAAGAAGAAGACAGGAAATCAATCGATGGCAGGAACGAAATTAACATGAGCAAAGCCTAAGATCGGGTCTCTTGGGAGTTTATAGAGAAGATTATGGAACACATGGGAATCCCGCACAAATGGAGAGTGTGGATCATGGAACGTGTTACCACCGCCTCATATTCCATCAGGCTTAATGGGATAAACTCAAGTCCATTCACCGCAAAACAGGGACTTAGACAAGGTTGCCCACTATCACATTTTCTGTTCATCCTATGCCAGGAAGCATTCTCATCGATGATTGAGTCTGAGGAATTCTAAAGAACTTGTACAGGGGTTAAAATAGGACGCTCTGTCCAACTGTCTCACACCTGATGTTCGCCGATGATTGTATTCTTTTCTTAAATATATCAGATAGATGATTAACAAAATTGGCACAGACACTCAATCTTTTCGAAGCCTACTCGGGGTAAAGAATAAATTTTCAGAAGTCTACACTTCTGATCAGCCCCAACACAGATCCAAGGATAAAAAACATCTTAGCCAGACTTTCATAATCTTCTCAGATTTACTCAAATAGAAGTTCTTGGGCCACGACATGGATTTCAACGGCCATAAAGTGGGAATGTTTAGTAAATTGATGCAAAGATTGAAGGCAAAAACATCTATATGGAAGACATGTGACATTTCCGTGATGGGTATGGTCACCTTCTGCAAACATATCCTAGCTTCTACTGTTCATTATAAACTCAGTACTTTTCGAAACCCCTCCATAGTTGCAAAAAAAATAGATAGGCATCTCGCCAGATATTTGGGCAGGGGACACTGACGGAATAGGCATCTCGCCAGATATATTTGGGCAGGGGACACTGATGGAATAGGTATATACTGGAAGTCTTGGAAAGCAATGTGTCATTCCAAATGGCAAGGAGGCTTAGGGATGCGGTCCACAAAACAAATGAACCAGGTCTTGTTAGGTAAGCTAGCCTGAAAGTTGATCACAGATAAACAATCTTTTTCTCTCAAAACTGGTCCTTACCAAGTACTGCAACAGAGATGATTTCCAAGATGTCAAACTAAAGCAAGGCTCAACATGGGGCTGGAGGGGCATCCTATGAGGGAGGAACCTTATCAAGAGCGGTCTCAAATGACAAGTTGTCGATGACAAAGAAATAATCATACAGGATGAATGTATCCCAAACCACAACAACCCAATTATGCATGAAAGACAAATCCTACCCCTACTTGGTTTCAAGGTGTGCGATTTGATCAATGGAGCAAATCAGTGGCGGATGCCCCTACTCCAACTGTTCTTCAGCCAAGAAATAGTCAACAATATTGTTGGAATCCACATTCCACATGCCCCCCTTGGGCAGAAAGACTATCAATTTCGGGGTTTGGAATCAATGGGAAAGTACCCGGTCAAAAGCGGGTATCATAAGGTTTGGAACGACTTGAATTCTCTCAACCCATTCACCTCCAGAACATATACATACACGGGGGAAGAGCAAAAGTTGTGGAAGAAACTATGGCACTCAAGGACACCGAAGAAAGTAAAATTCCTCATTTGGAGACTCATCCAGAACGCCACCTCTACGGGCTCAACAAGAACCAGGAAGATGGAGGTATCACCCTACTGCCAAATGTGTCACAAACTTGTGGAGACACCATCACATATGATCCTTGAATGCGACATTACGAGAAGGGTATGGAGGGCATCCAGGTTGGGGTTTGATTTTAGTCAGGTCGGGCAATTGCAACTGGAACCATGACTTCAACATTGGTTTATTGTGGCACCGCAAAGGGACGACATAGATCTAACCTGCATAATCATATGGTCCATATGGTGTGCGAGAAACAAGGCAACAACAGAAAACCAGGTCCCAAAAGTTGAGATGATACTAACCATTACAAAGGAGACCTATAAAGAAAACCTTAGAGGTGACATGACTATCCAAATAGTAGCAACTAATCCCAACTTGGCACAGACATATTTGGAACAATTAGCGAATCTTACAACACCGGTTGAGCCTAAATGTGTACAAGTTGGAAACTTAACACTTTTGTGGCATACTGAGCAGGGACATCTGAATCGGGATTATGACAACGGGACCCGTATCAACACAGACGCTGCAATTAGGACACATGATGGAAAAGCGGTGGCAGCATGGTGCGCACTACAAGGACAAAATAACATTATCTTGCAAGGATGTCGAGTTGTTCAGTCAGCATTGGCAATGCAGGCAGAACTCATACATCAAAATGACCCTAAACCACATCAACAACTTCCCAAACGTCCCACCAGATCTGAAGGGTCTAGTTAGAAGTGTCATAATGTTAGCAATGATCTTAACTAATATCCATGTAATGAAAGTATGTAGAACAGTAGTGACAAATGCCCACAATGTGGCCAAAGATGTAATCATAAACTTTACATTAATATAAATGCGCAACTTCTTTGTTTAAAAAAAAAACGAAACCTGTGAGGCTAGAGGAGAAGCCCAAGTCAAGTTTGTGGGCTATAACATTTTCATATTTCTAATTGGTGCACTGCATAAACTTGCACAACAGGTTGCTAGTTCCAAAATGTTTATTTTACCTGCATCAAGTTAAGGTGCACATGTTTTTTTCCCCGTTATATACAAATAATTAGAAATATTTGTTTTTAAAATATTAAACTATTTGTAGTTAAAATATATACATATGTTATTAGTGCTGACTAAATAAGTAGTTAAATTGCAGTTTCAAATGGAACAAAGAAAATAACAAATCTAATAAGATTAAATCAACTTTCAAAGTTATGATTTAGAAAAATATACTCTTTATGCCTTATGGTTACAGTCTCGTTAATTTAATTTTAAATAATTTTTTTATATTATCATAACGTGCATATGTAAAATGTTGCTGTTCTAGTCCCTTTAAATTCAAATTTTGGCGAGATTGATAGAAACATATACTCACTCCGACCTGACCTATTTACTTTTTCAAAATCAAACTTAGTAAATTTTGACCCTAAATATAAATTAATATATGTATAATAAAAATATCATGTGAGATATTGATAGATTCATCTTAACATCTATTTTCTAAATATTACATTTATGTGAAAATGTTATATGTAGTTAGAGATATTGACGGTCAAACATGATCATTGAAAATCATAAAAAATAAACAGACCAATAATTATGGGACGGAGGGATTATTTAATAACGTTCAGGTTTTCATGTTATTGTTTTGAACGAGAACACCAACCAACCATCAAGTCATGAACTAAATCCTTAGCATTTTCTTTTACAATTGTTGTTTGAAATATTGGTCTTATCTTCCTTATGTATCTAGAGCATAACACTTGTATGGACGTGAATTTGAATATTATTATATGAATAATATATTTTTAAATATAATTCAATTGGTTGATAAAATATTAATAAATACCACTTTAATAAAAATAACGTTATTGTTATCAACATTTCATGCATACGGATTCTATGAAATATGAAAACTGATTAAAGTTTTGTAGATTTGATTGTAATATCGTGTCATTGCACAGTTTATGATAAAAAATATATATTTATTATTATTATATTCCCTCTGTTTTTCTATGTTTGACACACTTACCATTTTAGTATGTTTTTCTAAGATTGTCACATTTCCTTTTATGGCAAA
>JAULKM010000012.1:5987678-6006304 GCA_032355605.1 Rubia tinctorum | reverse complement strand
GTGAACTGTACAAAAACCAAAAAGTAATTAGTTGTCAAATTTATAAAGTGTGAAGATGTGTTAGGTAGTAAATATATATGTACGTTGGTGAAAGACTTTAAAAAGGTGGATTAGATGATCCTTCGCCGACCATCAGTACTGCATCAAAAGGGTAAATGTTAAGTGCCATATGAAGTGCAACGTGCGACGTCGACAATATCTTCGCGGGTGCATGTCGGTCCAAACTAGTGGGATGGCCGAGATGTACATGCAACTTCACAAAGTGATAGGTTAGACCGAAGATAAGACTGAACTCGCATGTGCATAACAATTGTACAATTAGATGCTATTATGCGACGTTGATAACAAATTGGTAAAGGCGAAGAACACCTGATAATAGTGCGGCGTCACAAACTTGAAGATAAGCTACTGGAAATAAGAATATGCGACATCGCACACCCATCGCATGAACCGATTTTTGGAAGACAGATGAGCAAAGTCGCATACATAGAGGAAGATACGGGAAGAAACACATACAACCAGAAATAATGAAGCATAATCAACATCATGTTAAACAAAAACCTTTGCCAACATACAAAAACATTGTACCTATGTTTAAACTCAAAGAAAGTACACACTCTCATAAATCTGAGACAAAAATAGATTGTCAAAAAATCAAAACACATTCACAGAACACGGATCTGACATTGTAAGGTAAGAATTCAAAAGGTTAGGTGTTAGGAGATAGGAGGAACAAACCTTTTTGTTGAGTTGAGAAGATGAGAAGGAAACTGGAGATCGTTGGAATTTGCGGGAAACTTTTGAGTAAATGATGGAACTGATTTTCAGGGACACCCTATTTATGACAGTTTTGAAGCGACATCGTTTAGAAACATTGTGTTGTCCACCTCTATATATTCAATGTTGCACAGTAGTCGATTGAGGCGGCATGTTGTTGACCAATTAGTGACGTTGCATACTTTGGTGGGCCTAAAAACTTCAGCCCACCAAGCAGCCGGTCAACAGTTCTAGTTTGCTTCGGTAATTTTTCCAAATACAAATTTTGCAACACAAATTTGCTAGTTCAAGACAGGTTGCAATAGGACTTTGGATTTTTTAAAATATTTTTGTTTCTAATACTACAATTAAAACTTTATGAGTATGTTAGGTTAGATACTAGGGCTTGATTAACATTAAAATAACATAACCAATGAAAGGATTATTAAATTAATATTAAATATTGTAATACACCAAAACTAATGTTGTTTGAAATACGAATTAACACAATTAATATCAACAGGGAAGAACTTCGACATCGAAAACTACAAGGTCAGCACCATTGACCAGCTCGAACAAGAGCGTGTTCCCTATTGTGAATTTCTCACCAATAAGGAACTGCTCAAAACCCTTCAACGTCATGGTCTTCGGCCTCATGTTCCCCGAGTAATGCATTTGGTAATCTCGTCTGTTGCACCTGAGCATAGCAGGAAACTTATACGACAGCAGGTGCTCCACAATCTGGCTAGGGACGTACTGGAATTAAACAAAAAACCATGTTCAGTTAATATGAAATTAAAGTATAAAAAAATATTTACAAATTTTTTATAAAAAATATATGACAGGGATTATTTACCAGGATGGAAATGTCCCCGAAGTTCGTCTGCATCAGGTTGTGGATGAATGAGGAACGATGTTGCCAAATGTAGTTTGCGGATGTCGCGGAAGTTCATGGTCCAAATCGCTATGGATTTGTTAATGAAGGAAATATTTATAAATTAAATTTGAATGTTGGTAACACAAGCTAGAAAATGAAATTTAAATGTAAAAATTAAAGTGTTCCCCACAATGGGGGAGTGGTGCGAACCAACACTGGCAGTCATAGTTCCTTAAATTCATATTTTAATGATTTGTTACAAATCAATTCCAAAGGTAATCAATTACTATACGAATGCGACATGTCTGAGCGAAGTCACACATAGGTTGGTAAAACTGAATGGGTAACTGACTCGTGTGCAACGTAATATACTACGTCAACTGCTGAAATTTTGAATAAGCAAAGTCGCTTATAGATCGGTATAACCGAATGGTTAACCAATGAGTAGGCAATGTCATAAGCTGGATCAAATGTTATATTTATGAGCAATCGACATTGCACATGGGCCAGCTAAACTGAATGGTTAACCGATACAAGTGTAATGTCATATGCGACATGGCCTAGAGAAATTATGAACAAGTGACGTCGCACACTTGTAGCTCAAACCGAAAGAGGAACGATTGACAAGCGACGTCGCATTCATGGAACAAAGCAACTCTAACAACAACAAATAGGCAAACAATGAGAACCTAAATAAAAAACAATTTACCATAAACCTAGTCGACATTCTAACACCACATAACATAATCAAAGAATCCTATTCCATAGACACATCCTTACATGAAGAATATTAGAGATTCAAAACATTATACAATACAAATTCAA
Organism: Rubia tinctorum; assembly: GCA_032355605.1. NCBI lineage: Eukaryota > Viridiplantae > Streptophyta > Magnoliopsida > Gentianales > Rubiaceae > Rubia > Rubia tinctorum. Next base: position 6,003,846 of record JAULKM010000012.1, on the reverse strand, counting down.
TAGTAATTTTTTTTTAAAAAGAGTAAAATAACCACATGTAGAAACCATACCTTTTGAGAGGATGGGAAAGCTGACTATTGGAATTTGAGAGAAAGTTGAATGCTTAAAGTAGATTATGAGGTGGGGTCCTTATATATAGTCATTACAAGCCTAGTGTATTCCGCCCCATATGCGACGTCACCTACACATCGCATAAGCTACCGACGGTAATGCGAGGTTGGTTGAACTGAGTTTGGACCTAGCCATTTCAGCCTGCTTGCTTATCAAATGGGCCTCTGTCAGACCAACTATGTAACCGGCGTCGCATGTAAGTCGTTATTTGTGAAATTTGATGGATATACTGCCGACGTCGGTCATGAATATATTGGGCCTGGACAATTCAGCCTGCAGCTTCTGACCAAAACTAGTTTAAATGTCGTTAAAATGGTAAACAATTAATTAGATATTAGTAATTTATAATATAAATGTTAATGCACATCATTAACGTCCATTTCGATTAGAATTGATTTCAAAACAACAGGTGAATTTTTCTATTTTTACAATTAGGTCCCTCCTAGATGGTGGGGGAAAAATATGCAAAATTGGATGGTATATACCTAGGCCATAAGTTGGAGGCTGTTGGCCTTTAGGCCCAACCCAATATTCGACCACGACTAAACAAACAAGGAATGCATAATGATTCAGCCCAATGTCCATGTCAACCATGAACGGATAAAGGTGAAGCCACGATCAACACTTAGTCATAAGTCGAGATTACAGTGATCATGATTGAACCACGATGTGACTCACGACCTTAGACCCTAGTAAAGCGAGACCAGGACAATGATCACCCATAAATACAAGGTGAGCAACACTGACTAAGGTAAGTGAATCTAAACTGAGAAATTTTAATTCTCGGAAGGAAAGACTGACTTGATCGTTGGAGTGTTTTCCTTGGAGTTACTTCCCAAATCTGTTTTGCAGGAGGTGACATTTTTCAGGGTAAACATCTGTTATATCATTTGGCTGGAATGCCACATCATTGGATATAGCCAATAATCTAAATCACATTGTCATAGTCATGTTGTTAATACTTATGCATCAAGGTCACTGGGGTATTCTTTCCTCACTCTTATTAGTATTCCATTACTACATTGACTATGAGTATTGTTAATTTGGAAGATAAATTCCACCTCGCCAAAATTGGATGAAATATGGCATTCTAGGTTTTTCTTAGAATTTAGAAGGTAAGAAAAGTCCAGTCATCAATTTCACTGAAGTTCAAATACAGGGCTTATAGTTAATAATATAGTATATGATTAATACCTAGTACATAAGGTCTAGTAGGAAGATTTTGTGGAAGTCTCACTGACATCAAGCCAGTTTCCTTGTCACTGTCGGGGATCATTAATTAGTTTTAATGGGGATAGAAAAGTTCCTGTGAACGAAGATTGAAATTCAATTTGGGCGTGCTGGTTTAATTTTCAAAATTTTTACATACGTCCCTCCAACAAAGTGGGAGAAATAGCAATGCAAAAATGAAGAAACCCTACCCTAATTTACCAAGTCACGAGAGCGATGTTCCAATTTTGTCATGCTCTGATAAAAGGAACGGGACCACAATCTCCTCAGACAGTGTATGAGGAAACTTTAAGAAACTAATCTATGACCCCCAACTTCCTCGAATGCTCGCATACACTTCTTCATGTACCCGAACGGAAAATATGTGTATAGTCCAACAAAGGCGCAAACCGGGTTAATTGTCCTTCATTTTTCTTAACATTGTGTTCCAACCCTTACTATCTACATTATGAGATCGATATTTTCCACCAAATAGAATCAAATGAAATTTCATTTGCCATGTTCTTCATGTCCATAATTTCTAAAAGAGTGCTAGTACTTGGTCTACAGTATATCATAGATGATTACTCTTAGCTATATATACAAGGTTCATTTGGGAAGATATGCTCGAAGTCTATGTGGGGATAAGACCACTATCTCTAATACTGACGTCGTGTATAAGCTGTGGGTGACCAAGGTTATTTTCAGGAATATCGTAATTGAGTTTGGGACTACCGGTGCATTTATTCATTTTTACTCATGTCCCTAAAAGTAATTGGGAGAATTCTAAATAAAAAATTGGAGATAACAAATTGTTATTCTCACGTACATGAGTATTTTGTTCATGTTTGGTATAAACAGGTCATCGGAAGATCCTGCAATCTTAACCGCGAGTTTTTTAACAACAAATATAAAATATTATACTTTAGCACTTTTAATTGAGGTAGTTTTCCCCCATTCAAAAATCACACTTTAGTCCTGGTTCAAATTAATTGAAGTAGTTTTTCCTCCATTCAATGTTCATGTAGCACTTTTATGAACATACCTTCTACAATGATTGAATATTTTCATTAAGCATGTTGAGTATGTTATATGTTATATAGTGTATATTGATTGTGTTCCCAGTATTATGCAATGGTTTTAGGGCTGAAATTATGGTTGATTGTGGAAAATAATCAAATTTTAGTATGAACACAGGTTGAATGTGCGACGTCGGTCAGTACCTCGTCAACTACGAGATACAAATGAATGGTAATCGAAGTCGCATTTAACAGGAACTGATTGGAACGTACGAAATCAGACATTGCTATTTTTTGGTTGCAGCAACCTCGGTCCTTTCAGCATGCGACGTCGTTACACAGCATTCCATGTTTATATTTATATCGTACTTTCCCGCCTTTATAATTTGCACATCCGTTGTGTGTATACTGTAATAAAAAAATGAGAGTTATTGATTGTACAATCAGTATTTTATTCTATTAGTAATTTTAGTTTTTCGTAAATACAAAATAATTAGTGTCGACAAACGATTTCTAGGTCAACAACTATTAAATAATATAATATTGTACGAAAAATGATGTACAACCGATTGATTTGCAATTTCGTACTAGTTCACAGGCGAAACGACACATGATCGGCGTCACTTGAACAAGGTCTTCTTAGCGATGTCAACCATTTAAAATGACGTTGTATTATTCACCGTGACACGCAGCATGCGATGTCGCTTTGAATGATCTCCGATATTGCTTTTCATATAAACGACGTCGACGTGAATGAGGTCATACCTTTTTTAACCAATCTCATGCCATCTTTCTCTGGCTGACGTTGCATTCATGTGAAAATCGATGTCGGTTTTTTTGATGTCACAGGTATGATCTACCCTGGTCGACCAACTACAATTAACCAACGTCGGTAACAAAACCAACTGACATCTGTTAGAAACCGAGGTAAAAGGTTTTTTTACCTCGGTTTTGAACCGAGGTAAAAAAATACCTTGTGCTCCGGCATTATTTACCTCGGTTTTTCAGGACTGAAAACCTAGGTAAAAGGTCATGTTTCTTGTAGTGTCAGACTTCTGTTACGCAAGTTGTACATCAGTAATTTGCATGCTGCAACTTGAGGGGGAGTGTTAGGAAAGTATATATTGTAGAATCTTATATTTATATAAAGTCTGATAATTTAGGTTGTTTACTCACATTTGATTTATGTAGTCTGTGGTTATATATACGTGTGATGAATAAGAAGAAACCGCACAGGTCATTCCCTCATATTTTCTATTCTTTTTAAACAAATTTTCCTTTCTATTCACATATAAATTTCCCAGCCCAACAAGAAATCGTCTTTCAAAAAAATTAAGAGCAGTACGCAGTACACACATTTTTATCCAAGTCGTAGATGCTTGATCCCAATTTTCCCCCTGATCTCCGATGATATCATTGTTTTTCCAGCATAAACGGAATCAAAATGGAGGTTTTCTTGATGAGCCCAGGAAGAATATTTCAATCTTGCTGCATTTGGATCGATGGTGCATAACTTAAATGTGTTAGCATTGTGTTAGCATTGTGTTAGCCACTTAAGGGTATTTTGGTCTTTCATTATGTTAGCTCTCTTTATGTAATATGATGAACACTTGCAAGAATTTATTCTTCAACTAATAGAACTCTCCTCTTCTCCCCTTCTCTCAAACCCTAAATCCCCAAATCTTCATGGCATCAGAGCCTCTTCCTCCTCCTTGATTTGGTGATTGTAGTAGAATATTTTCTCAACCCCAACAACGCTGATCGAGGTATTTTTTGGATTCGCATTTTCATTGAGGTATTTTTGCTTCCGTGTCTTTGATTTTGCGATACCCACTTGGCTTAAACGTCGATTTGGGTTGTTTGGCTATGCCGCGAATCTAGGGTTCTTCTATTTGGGGCTTTTCAGATATGCTTGTATTCGAGTTTGTTTGGGTTATTGAATTGAGACTTCTTAGATGTCTTTATGTTTGTGATTGTTTGGAATTGACTTGGTGATGTTCGTATGCATTTGTGAATATTTTGGATTGCTTGTGTTTTCCGATTTGGGGCTCTTGTAATCTTTTGGTTCGGTTTATTGGATTATATTTGGATTATTGTTGGATTATTGTTGGCTTGTTGTTACCACGGTGGGTGGTAAATATGACTCTCTTCAATCCGTTAATGTTCAATTGGATGGTAAAAATTACTCATATTGAATCTATGTTATGAGAAATTTTTTCAGTGGAAAGTTTTTGTGAGGTTATGTTACTGGTACTCGTGTGAAGCCTAAGAATGGGGAAACAGATTATGATACATTTCTTGATACTTGGGAAGGTGCGAATGCAAAGGTTATCACTTGGATCAACAACTCGGTTACTCATTCCATTGGTGCTCAGTTGGCCAAGTATGAGACTGCAAAGGAGGGTTGGGATCGTTTGGCAAAGTTATACACACAATTATGTGCGCTTCGACAGAATGATTTGGGCATCCAAGAATTGTATTCTGTTATGTCTTCATTGTGGGATCAGTTGGCCTTGACTGAATTGGCTAAGTTGCAAGCATGTGCACCTTACATTGCTAGGCGGGAAGAGCAACATTTGGTTCAGTTTTTTATGGGCCTTCGTGATGATTTTGAGGGGCTGCGTGAGGCGATCCTTCATCGTAGCCCTCTTCCATCTGTAGATTTTTTTGGTTAATAAGTTACTAGCTGAAGAGATTCCTTTCAAGTCCAAGCTGGACAAGGAGACTCCTATACTCCCCACACCCTTTGTTTTTTATGTTCCCCAGCGATCGCTGAATGGGAAACATGCTGGGAAGGTCTCTTTGGATGAGTGTGCTTTCTGCAAGGAGAAGGGTTACTGGAAGGCTCAGTGTCTGCAGTTGTTGAGCAGAAGTAAGTCGCAACATCGACATCCCCAGCGGTTCCATGCTCCTTGGACTCCCTGACCACCAAGGATTCCACCACCTCGACCACCAGCTCCTTGGGTACCTCTGTCACCCTCTCCTTGGGCTCCTCGTATACCTCAGTCCACTAGTGTAGTTGCTTCCCCATCTGTGGATCCGTACTTGCTAGAGCAGATTCAACAGTTCTTATCTCGCAGCCTCATGCCATGTCTGTCACTTCCTCTACAGGTTTGCCATCATCATCATCGTTCTCAGGTACATCATCCTCCTTGTGGATCCTAGATTCGAGTGCCTCTCATGACATGTCTCCTAACTTCTCATCATTTGTTTCATTATCCCCTTCTTTGTGTCTCTCCATTATGACTGCTGATGGTACCCCTATGCCATTTGAGGGTGTTGTATTTGTTGTCACCTCTCATGTCTCTCTTAATGATGTCCGTTATATACCTAGTCTTGCACTAAATCTATACTCAGTTAGTCAACTGTGTGAATCTGGTCTCAGTGTCTTCTTTTCTTCTTCCTATTGTTGTATTCAAGATCCCCAGTCCCAGACGGTGATTGGGATATGCCGTAGGCAGGGGAGCCTCTATATGTTGGATGGACTCAAAGTATCTGATGTTGCAGCATCTAGTGTGGATTTGTCATCTTTTCGTTTAAGTAGTTTGTCTTCACCATTTTATCTATGGCATTCTCGTTTAGGTCATATTTCAGCAACTCGTTTACAGTTTTTGGTCTCTACGAAAGCTTTAGCACATTTAAACTCTCATGACATTTCTGATTGTAGTGGTTGTAAACTTGCAAAAAAAATTGCCTTACCTTTTCGTAACAGTGTTTCATTATCTCTTGCTCCATTTGATCTTGTGCATTCTGATGTGTGGGGACCCTCTCCTATACCTACGAAAGGGGGTTCTAGATGTTATGTTTCTTTTATTGATGATTTCACTCGTTATACTTGGGTTGATCTTATGAAGCGTAGATTTGATTTCTTGGATATATCGTGAATTTAGAACACTCATTAAGACACAACATTCTGCTGTCATTAAGTGTTTTAGGTGTGACTTAGGAGGTGAATAGACCTTTAATGATTTTTGTCACCTTCTTACTTCTGATGGTACCATATGTCAGACCTCTTATACAGATACTTCTCAGCAAAATGGTGTTGCTGAGAGGAAACATCGTCACCTTGTTGAAACAGCTCACTCCTTCTTGTTGTCAGCTGAAGTTCCCAAAAAAATTTGGGGGAAGCCATTCATACAATTGTTCATGTCATCAACCGTATTCCAACCTCTCATAATTCAGGTTTATCACCTTGATTGGGTGTATTTTATACACATATTTTATGTAGTTTTATAAACTTCTTTTGTCATTTGATGTGCACGTAGGTGTGTTTTTGTGCAGGAAATCATTAGATTGTGTGCTGAGGGTGATGAGCGATACACTATACTTTTTTTCTTAACCGTGGTTTTTTCTGTAAGGTTTTTAATGAGGTAGTGTGCTCCAATGGAATATGTATTTAGAGACATTATTTCAGAATGAAGCTCAGAGGCAATTGGATTATGCTACGGAGAATATGAGCTCATTTGGGTTCATGTAAAGAATGTTGGTTTAAAGAATAGAAGACCCAATATGAAAAGCAAATTAATTAGCCTAATAATATTTTTCTTTTATTAGTTGGATTTGTAATTAGGGTTATTTTAATATACCTAGGATTCTATTGGCTTGATTAAAAATCATGCCATGGCTTTAGATTTCGGATCGGCCATAGCTTTTCTTCACGCCGCAGCATTGTCCTTTGTGATCCTGCAGCTTTGTTTTAAGTCACCGTGCATGTGTGACATTGAATTTTCTTCCCAGCAATATTAATCACCATTATCATCTTTTCGTTTCTTGAGTTTTGTTAATTATTATGTTAGTTGATTATTTTATTATTATTTTATTTATTGTAAATATGTTTAGTAGCAAAATCTCTTTTCCGCATTAGGGTAATGAAGCATTAACTATGATTTATATGTGAGGCCTAATTATTGTTGATAATTGATTTGTATAGATTCTTGATTGTACTCTGTGTATATTTTATTTCTGAATTTCTTAAGATATGATCAACCTTGAGTTATTTGTAATAGTGCCAATTAAATTCCGCTATTTATCTTTATCTAGTGGGTAGATTTAATTAGTAGCGAAACTAACAACAGATAGTGGGAATAATGGGTGGATAATTTTTTATGGATGATCTGATTATGAATTATCTGAATTGAGTTTCTTTGGTTCTTAATGTTGTTAAGATATAAAATCTAGTTTATATCTGATTCTTGCTAGATTATATCTTAATTAGAGAAGTAGTTAGTTTATAGTTGATTCTTGCTGGCTATCGATAAAGTAAGAAGAAATTGGACTGTGTCTTATAGCTGATTCTCGGAAGTTTATAACTGGTTGGTTCATGTGAATTGATTTATTATTGCGCATGTGATCATATAAATTATTAGTTGATGTGGATTTACCTGTTGCCGGATTTCATTCTCATATTGATATTTGTGTTTATTTGCATTCATAGTTTTGTTTTATTGTTTTTTAGTTAATAGATTATATTCTCCATCAAAATAAGACGTGGTAACTAACAAACAAATGAATCTTTAGAAATAAGAATTTGTTTACACTATTCTCTGTGGGATCAACCTTACTTACTCTATACTTGAATTTAAATCTGATAAGTTAGCAGGTTTATTTGGTACTTGTTTTGTTCTCCGTCCTCAAGTTGAGCATAGTAAATTGTCTCCTAAATCCGCCTTATGTATTTTCTTGGTATATGGTAATGGCCAGAAGAGATATCATTGTTTTGATCCTGTCAATCAGAAACTTTATGTCTCTCGTCACGTAGTGTTTTTAGAGCATATTCCTTTCTTTTCTGTTCCCTCTAGTTCACATTACATGACTCAGTCAGATCTTATTTGCATCGATCCTTTTGACATCACCATCGGCAATCGATAATTTAGTTCCCGACATGCATGCTCCTCATCCCGCCTCTCCTCCTACACGCCCTCAATGATCTCCTGAGATTGTGGACAATCCTCTATTGCTTTAGTCTACTCGGATCCGTAAGTCAACTCAACAACCCGACTTTGGTTATTCCTCATATTCCCCCCCCCCTTCTCTTAATTTCTCGTGTCTATTCATTCTTTGTCTGAGCATACGTCCTATAGAGAAGTTGCATGTGATCCTTTATGACATGCTGTTATGGCTGAGGAACTTACTGCTCTGCTTCAGACTCACACTTGGGATTTGGTACCCCTGCCTTCTAGGAAGCATACCATTGGTTCTCGTTGGGTCTATAAATAAAACAAAATCTGATGGATCCATCGAGCGATACAAGGCTTGTCTTGTTGCCAAAGGTTATTCTCAGGAGTATGACATAGATTATGAGTAAACCTTTACTCCTGTTGTGAAGATAACCACCATTCATACTATGATTGCAGTTGCTTCTGTTCGTCAGTGGAAAGTTTTGTGGATGGATGTTAAGAATGCATTTTTGTACGCTGATATTCATGAAGAGGTTTACATGACACCTCCTCTCAGGATCGCACATCAGTTTGGGCATGTATGCAAGCTTCGCAAGTCTCTATGTGGTCTTAAACAAGCTCCCAGAGCTTAGTTTGAGAAATTCTCCACAGTGACCACCTCTCTTGGTTTTCTTCCTAGTTTTTATGATTCGGTCTTGTTTACAAAACATACGAGTAAGGGTTGTATTCTCCTCTCATTGTGTGCTGATGATATGATTATTACTGGTGATGATTGTGATGACATTAAAATGCTGAAGTGTGACTTGGCTAGGTGTTATTCTATGAAAGACTTGGGCTTACTTCGTTACTTTCTTAGTATTGAGGTAGCTTCTTCTTCTAAGGGCTATATTTTATCTCAGTCCAGCAGGACCGTTGACACCCCTCTTGAGAACAATGCTCGCTACTCTCCCACTGATAGGTCTCCTTTGTTCGATCCGACCTTATATCGTACAGTGGTTGGCAGTTTAGTTTATATTGCTCATGTTGTTTGTGTCTTTAGTCAGTTTGTCACTGCCCCTACTTAGGTTCATTGGTATGTTGTTCTTCGTATTCTCAGGTATCTTTGAGGCACACAGTTTCGTAGTCTGTTGTTTCCTTCGTCATCATCTTTACAATTGCGTGCATATTCTGATGTTGATTGGGCTGGTGATCCTGAGGATCGTAAGTCCACCACTGGATTTTGTATCTTTCTCGACGACTCACTCATTTCTTGGAAGATCAAGGAACATGATGTTATTTCTTGCTCCTCCACAGAAGTTGAGTATCGTGCCATGGCTTAGACTACTTGTGAGATTGTTTGGTTGCGTTGGTTGCTTGCTGATATGGGAATCACACTTCGTTGTCCTACGCCTTTACATTGTGATAATCAGAGTGCTATTCACATTGCACGTAATTCGATCTTCCATGAGCGCACCAAGCATATTGATATTGATTGTTATATCATCCGCCACCATTTGCAGATTGGGACTATTTCACTTCCTTTTGTTTCATCTTTTCTCCCGATTGCAAATTTGTTCACGAAGGCTCACTTCACTGCACGTTTTGTTTCTTGTCGGACAAACTCTCGATGCTTATTGTTGTAGCATTGTGAGTTTGGGGGGGATGTTAGCATTATATTAGCCATTTAGTAAAGGGTATTTTGGTCTTTCATTATGTTAGCTCTTTATATGTAATATGATGAACACTTGCAAGAATTTATTCTTCACCTAATAGAACTCTCCTCTTCTCCTCTTCTCTCAAACCCTAAATCCCCAAATCTTCAAAATGGATAAAATGGTGATAGGTAATTAATTCAATGAGTGGACGGGAATTTTTCAATGTTAAATATATTCTTAAGAATTGGAGAAAAGTTATCAAAATCGAATCGATAGAAGATTTTACAGAGATCTATTAATAAATAGAGTAATTAAAATTAAACTAAAAGATTCAAAGTATGACGATAAGGTCGCTATTAAAAATTAACATATGAAGAATTTTATTGGATGATGCACAATAAGAAACATGACTTTTTTACTTCATGTCTAAAGAATATTTTTATCCTAGTTATTTTCTTGAAATAATTGAGGTAAAAAGAAGCACAATAAAATGTCTACTTTTTATCTCTGTTCACAATCGAGGTAAAAAAATACTTTTTACTTTATTTTTTTATATAATCAAGGAAAAAAGTTTAACCGACGCGAGTAATCGATCGACGTCGGCCATTGTGTCATATGACTGGTAGGAAGGTGAATGGCCGATGTTAGTCATTGTGCCATATAACCGATGGGAAGGTGAATGACCGATATCGGTTTCTACCGAGTGCACGACCAATGTAGCCTAATCAAGAGTACGACTGACATCTATATGAAATGGTGGATGAGTTTGACCGATGCCAGTTGTAAAGTTGATCGAAGTCGTTGGAAATACTCATTTGGTGTTGTAATTTGAGTAGGTAGAGTCGGCATCGCTCTCTCAAGTGAAATGAAACCTATCACAAAACCATCAATAGAATAGCATATGGAAAAACGTATAACAGTTACAAAGAAGCCCTAATATACTCTTTAAATGAAGTATAAATCGATACTCATTTTCCAATACATAATCTATATATACAAAGACTTCACATTATATACATAAGAAATTTTATATGGGCGTCATAAGAATAATGTTCATTGTTTCAATGTCACCTACACTACATTAGTCTCATAATATTAGATTTAAAGAGTTTGTGCAACTGTTTTACCATCATATACACTACATAGTTGCGATGAACTTCCACCAATATCTCGAAGGTTAGTTGATAATTATCTTCACTTTACTACTGCAATTTTAAACATGTAGATGATGATCTTAGCAACATGTAATATGCAGAAGAAATTTATAAGAATCGTACTTATACAAGACTTGTACTAACCTAGTGTGGTTGAAAGTTAACGTCGATGGTCGAATGTCAATTCAACAGGAGTGCTAGATAACTCTCATTTTCTTGCATCATTTCAACCGTTCGTCTAAGTTCCCATCTATGAGATAATGATTTTCATACACATGACATGCTTGACCGACATCGGTCAACTGTCGATCATGCTACTGGTTGGGACCACAACTAGTGGCCGACGTTAGTCATTCAATGTCATTTTCCAAGGAAATACATCATCCATGCCTGGAAAGTTCCATTATTTATGCCTAGAACTCCTTATAAGGTATACATGACATTATATTCACAATGGCAATAGTAGAAAACACAATTTATTAAATAAACATCTAACAAAATCATCATGACTCATATAAATATTCATTCTTTTGTTTATCAACATATAGAATGATTTTTTACCAAAATGATTGAACTTCAAACATAGAAAGAATGATTATTACTTCAATTTTGATCAAGAGATGCTCCAATTTTTTTTTGTAATTGTAGAAGTTTGTTTGAACTTTCCACTTCCTTGGATGCTATGTTTGTGGATGTCTTGGTTATAAAGTGAATGAAAGGTGAAAAGTAGATGTAGAGGTCTTCTATTATTGTGACGGTTTCGAGCTGGGATACTCGGTCAAAACAGTATTCCATTAGATAGATTTAAATTGAGTTTCCTGAATGGTTTCACAATAGAGAAAGACCAAGTCATCATATGTTACACATTTAATTTGTTTTAGAAGTTTATGGTTCACTACTTCTATGTAATTGGGACTCAGGGCTAGTCCAAACTCACTTGAAGCCGGGGTGAACAAAAATTTTGGGCCCCTCTTTAAAATACAAATTATATTTTAAACCTTTTTTTTCAATTTATTAAAATATTTTAAAATATCTACTTCCTTTATTTTAACATGAAATGAGAAAGTTGGTCAAAAAATGTGTAACTTATATTGAAAAGACCAAGTATAAGTGCTAGAATGAGAACATATAATTTTTTTTGAACAAATTTAAAATCTGATAAAGATGGGTTACAAATAGTTTATTTATTAATAAATAAACATGAATATAATTTTGGTTTGATTAATAAAATAACATTAAATGAACGAAAATATAAAAATTCATTTACATTTTGAAGTAATGGAAATTATAAACATAACATATACTGTATCTATTTCTTTAGATATCAAATAAATAAATAAAATAATGAAAAGCTAACTAATTTCTATAAAATCGTTCAAATTTCGTGTTAACTGAAATGCATTTGTCACATTAGATGAGCATACAAAAGAAAATGGAGAAAAAGAAGCATATACTGCTATGATATGTATTTAAGTTCCAATTTGGACAACTTTATAATTTGGGCCATATAAATCATAACATTCATTTAGATATATATTATAATTGTCTCTAGAACCCACATTCACTTTATACTACTGCAAAGATTTGAACCCAAACTCCTACATAAAAATTTAAAACTTTTAAATTTTTGGCCCCCTCCCAACCTTGGGCTCAGTGCGGTCGCCCAGCCCGCACTGAGCTTGGGCCAGTCCAGCTGGGACTATCCTGTATCAAGTTGCGTAAGGTCTTTAGGCCATTATTAAATAGAACTAGTTTTCCGGACATATCCATTACTGGCGGTCTTGATTTAAAAAAGGCAAAATCTTGAGAAATACCGTCTTTCCATAGGCATATGGAAAGACGGGGTTGAATTGGAATTATAGAAAGGTAAAATGTTTTAGTTGCAATATTAAAATTTTATTATGCAACATGAAGGAGTGATAGATTTATGACCGGATTAATACAACCCAAAATTTTTATTTTGATTTCTTCAAATATACAGTTTAAACCTTAATTTTTCCATAACTTATGGAAAAACAGTATTTCAAAAGGCGTACTCAAAAAAATTTAGTTAAGGTTGACGAGGGTTTTGAAAATTGGATGACAACTTTAAGTGATATTTTACTATTGTTACTCCATCCATCTCAATTCAAACTGCAATTTAACTATTCATTTAGTCAAAACTTTTTAACTTTGACCCCAAAATTGAATAGGTACATAAGTATAAATATTATTGATTGATACCTTGTTAGATTCGTTATAACATATATTTACATAATATCAACTTTTTACAAGTTTTAATTATTTTTAATAAAATGTACTAAGGATCAAACATTTCTTTAAATCATATTTAATTGGTACAGAGGGAATAATTTTAGTTCAGATCCGATAAAATGAGTCTGCTGATTTTATCAGATGTATAAACTACGTGATAAAATATTTGCAAACTTGACTAAATCTAATTACCAATATTAATATATGATTACAGCATCATTATCTTCCGGTTAATTATGATTCAAGAAAGACAAACAAGATAGAATACATGATAAGATATTTGTAAATTTGATTAGTGTCTAATTACTTCTAATGCTCATATATAGTTTAATCCTCACTCGTGTACAACACGATTAGCTTAATAATGATTTAAGAAAGGCAAACAAGATGTGCGGTAACATACACGTGGCAGAATATTTTTTTAATATTTTCCCCATAAATATAGTCTAATTAGTATCATTGGCATATGATAAGTGTATAATATCTTTTCTAGATTATTGGATAATCAGGCTCTTGCATATTTAACTTACATTTGAGGTAGATGAATTAATGACAAATAAAAGCAGCAAAGTCTAATTACTAACTAGGTACATCAATATAATATACACCTACCATTTATTAAAACAATTAATTAGCTATTTATAAATATTCTATCAAATATATTTCCATTCCAAAACGGGCAATTACACGCATACGTGCATATAAATACACACAAAACTAGAACCAACGCCGTGTTATTCGTCTCAGCCATCGTCACAATGCTTCTCCCCGTTCTCCTCGTCGCGATTCTCCATTTTGGTCACGGAAACGCCGCGGCAAGCGATAATGGAGCGAGCTGCGATTTCTTCCGGGGAGAATGGGTTAAGGATGATTCGTACCCGATGTACGATTCCGGCACGTGTCCTTTCATGGAGAAAGAATTTGATTGTCTGAAAAACGGCCGACCGGACCGGGATTACCTTAAGTACCGGTGGCAACCCTCCGGCTGCAACCTCGCCAGGTACTTCAAAATATAACGTCTGTGCTTAATGAAGTTGCATGTTAATGTACGGTTAGCTTTTCTAGACAGCATTATGTAACTAAGGTCATGTTCTCCCAAATTTATCTGCAATTCAGTTCAGTTAAAACCAATTCAGTTCAGCGCTAAATTTGATTTAGCGAAATTTAAGCATAGCGATTTTATGATATGCTTATTTTTAGTTTAGTTCAGATTAAATCATATCAAATCACATTAGTTCAGATAAATTCTATAGAACAGTGCCTAAGTTGCGTCTTGAATTTAATGAAAGTTATGTTCTTTTCGATTGAACTGATTTGAATTAATTGATCATGTATAATTTATAACCGATTTAAATGAACGGAAGTCCAGAAGAAAAAAATTGAGGCGAGCTTGAGTTTACATGTTCGTGAAGAAAAATCTACGAGTACTTAATTTTGGTAAGCGTGGATGTTGTGGAAACTGTAATTTGACATAAAGATTGCATTCCATTTATGTGAGTTATTGTATATATGTCATTAAGCAGCCGATTAATTTGAATGCAGTTTCGACTTAATTATTCCAACTTATCAAAGCATAAATGAAGCTAAATTCATGTGTTTTTAACTGAACTAAAATTAAATGAAGTAAAAAATTACTATTAATAAATTATATTAAATTGAATACCTTAAACAAACTGACTTAAATTGTGTTTAAGTTAAAAAAACAGGGAGTAGGATTAATATTATAGGATTATGAATCATAGATTAATATTAGAATTTTTGACACGAACATATTTTATTTTTTACTTTTTCAGTGCGCTTATTTTTTTCAATGTATTTTTTCAAAAGCTGTCAAATATAAACTGCATCTCCTTTTCAGTTTCAACGGGCGAAATATGTTGGAAAAGTACAGAGGAAAAAGCATTTTATTTTCGGGAGACTCGCTAACTAGAGATCAGTACATGTCATTTGTTTGCTTACTCTACACCAGCGAACCTGGGATGAAGTACAACTACACCATTAGAGATAAAGTTTCCACATTAAACTTCTTGGTAAGTTTCATACGTATGTATTTTCTTTGCGATAAATATCTGTACTCACTCCATCCCACACTAAACCGCACACTTACTATTTAACAGTGCTGTCAAACTTTGATCGCATATTTGAATAGATATACATACAATAATATTATCGTATGCGACACTGTAATTGGATTCGTCGTTGTAACTAGTTTCTAAACATCAAATTTTTATCTGTCGTCATTATACATGCGTAGTTAAACATATTAACGATCAAACATGTTTCTTGAAAACTACGCCCTTTAGTCTGGGACGAAGGGAGTGTATATATGTGTGTATATTATATTAATTATTATTTTTAAATGTAACAGGACTATGATCTAAAGGTGACTATGGACAGAAACGCATTCTTGGTTGATCTCGTGCCGTCGGAAAATTGTTCAATACTAAAACTGGATTCAGTAGCTCAAAAGCAGAGAGTGTGGCTAAATAATGACTTGATGGTCTTCAACACTGGGCATTGGTGGAACTATAGAGGATCTCACCAAATGTACGAACAAATTCGTTCATTTTGGTCAAAAATAAGTTTTATATTTTCAGCTAAAAATGGCTCCACTCATATTTATTGATATTAATTGTTTTGTTTTCTGCATTTTATAAATGAACAGATGGAAATATATTCAGATTGGAGAAAGGCTGCTGGAGAATATGGATCGGATGCTTGCTATGGAGATGGCTTTGACTACATGGGCTAAGTGGGTGGACGACAATGTGGATCCATCCAAAACCAATGTTTTTTTTCAAGGATTTTCTCCTTCTCATTACAGGTAATTGGAATTAATTTCATTTTTCGGAAATTATTTTAAAATCACTTGTACATATAGTTTTAAAAAA
>JAULKM010000012.1:5946375-5968947 GCA_032355605.1 Rubia tinctorum | reverse complement strand
CCCGTAATGAAGTCTGTATTCCAGACTGAAATAAATAGAGAGTACAAATGAAGTAAACTAATGCTAGTAGAACTCTACCCTAGTCAGTATGTCTATCTAAAATCAATCAAATCTAATCAAATCAATCAAGTCTAATCAGAAACATGATTTACTCTTACACAAATCAAAAGCTAGCTCGGTGATTTGTTGATTTGATAAGGTACCGCCGCACCCGAACGAAACGTACAGTACCGATTCAACCGGCTGCATATCCAGCCACTCGAACACTTCGGTCCTTGGACCGGGTTTGCGCGGTCTCGTGAGCAGTCCAATTGGGTAAACCGGTGAATTCACAACTGCACGTAAACATTCATTTTCCCTCAACGCTTCGAGAGTGACTGGCTCAAGATCTTGCCACGTATTGATCAAAATCCCGTCGCCCGTCGTGAACTCTGATCCCACCCGTAGGTACTCTCTGTACTGCTGGTCGTTCTGGTCAAGCATCGGATCGCACAAGTCTTCCGATCGAACCGGTTTGCACCCCGGAATAACCAGCGGCTCAGATTGATCAATATAAAGACCTATTTGATCATTAAGAACTGGGCAATAAGTAGTGATAGCAGTGAACGATGCATTACTAGCAACATACAAGTACTTTGGCATGTTGAACTCGGTTGCAATCGGATAAGCCTCTGTGCAAAAGATGTCGACAATCAAAATATCCGGCCGGTTCTCCATTTGCACAATCACTCAACGTACACCTTGTAAAGATTCACATACAATAATGCGCAACTGCGTGAGAACTTTCGCGTTGGCGTCAATTAAGTGAGAGGCGTCGGAAGGTGGAATCTGGACTATATCGCAGGGGCGGACATACACTATAACCTGGGGTGCACGTGCACCCCAGGTTTTTTATAAAAAAACAAATTTTTACGGCTGATTTTTTTTTTTAAAAAAATAATGCACCCCACTAATTTTGAAGTTATTTTAGTTTTTATATATTTTGTTCCTATTATATATATAATTGGTGTATCCCGTATATAAATTTCTAGGTCCGTCACTGCTATATCGGAAGGAGTGGTGGTGGTGGCGGCAGCGATGATGACTAGCACCGTGACCTTGACGTCATGATGGGTGGTTAGACGGTTGGCTAGGACCCAAACCGGAATGTTATGACCCAAACCGGGGCTTGATAGAATAGCAACGTGTAGTTTTTTGGTGGGCATTAGAGAGTAAGGGTTGTTTTTTCTTTATTTTTGGGATAAAAGATGATTTGTTCAATATGAAAAAATAAAAAGGCAGTGACACTGAAACTTATAGGGAAAATCTATGAGACTCTGGCCAATTGCTACTACTTCACAAGATAAACTATGTGTGCTTAGTATTAACTGGAATTATTGACTTAAAGCCGACGTTGTGCATGGATTTTGAAAATTGTGGATTTTAAAAAACGACAATTATAAGATAAGTTCGGTTTATGACACTGATCTTAGCTTCATGCATACTATATACTTATGCAACCTGTACAAATTACCATAAACTTGCCACAAACTTTTTTATGTTGAGATTTTATACGTGTGCTGAGGGTCGAATCAAAATATAACAAGTGTCAAATTCAAATTACAAATAAAAGAGAAAAAATGATGAATTTAATTTTGACTTTTAATTAACACTTGTCATATTTTAATTTGGCCCCTTACTTTTCCACGTATAAAATTTTCACATAAAACTTATTACTCCCTCTGTCCCAGGGGATTCTGCAAAGAGAGAAAACTCTCCTCGGGATTTTCCATGGGCCCCACCTGGTCCACATCACCCACGTGATGGCTGATCAAAAATAAAACAGATGTTGTAAATGAAAATTTAGGAGGTAATTTTCCCCTTCATTTCTCTAACTTACTATTCCCGCCGAATCAAGTGACTGTAATGGCGCCAAATACATAGTCCGAGTTACTGTTCACATGAACAGTAAAAAAGAACTTTACATTTTGCCCAGATCTATATATACACCACTAAATCTGTACAAATCAAGAACCTTAAAGTTACATTTCCAGAAAAAAATTCTAACATTCAAAAGCTAAAAAATGATCTGATTTTTCATCCTTTCTGAAAAACCTCAACCCAGATTTGTTGGGTTTGGTTTGGGGCCCGAGCACCCGGAGGGGCTGGTTGCTCTCAGTTTCTTGCATCTTCCCTTTCCTCATAGGTTTTTTTTGTTATCATGGCATCAGAGTAGCTGCAGGAGATAGCACCTTCCGCCACCAGTGAAGCACCACCGCTAGGGTTGCGAAGAGAACCGAAACCAACATGGATGTCCGCTAGCGATACATGTCCCTAGGGCTCAAGGATTGAGCGCCTACAACATCGCCCCTAGGGTTACGAAGAATAGCGCCGCCGACATCGCCATCCGCCACCAACGAGGCTCCGCTTCTAGGACTCAGGGATGGAGCGCCTCCAACGGTGCCAGCATCATCGTCCTCCTTCAGCGATGTTCTACCTCTAGGGCTCCAGGATCGTGCGCTGCCGCCGGTAGGATCTGGTGACGTGCGCCTCCGTAGCTACGGTTCTGGGGTCAATATAGACAGTGATTTTGATTTGGATTTTCTCCTTGGAAGAACCTCATCGACGTTTCCACACCAATCTCACTGACAATGACCCTCGTCACTATCAGATTTGGTATTTTTTTGTCCTCCGGCAACGGCTCTTCGATGAGGGTGGCGTCAGGCCTACAGACGGAGAGGCATCATCCGCCTCCATCTTGGGAACAAATTTTGACGGACTATAAGTGTCGGAAACATAGCATAAGGAATATCTATGCCAAGATTGATTGGAATATTGAGAGGGAGATGCCATTTAACTCGAGTTCAGCCACTGTGGATGGTTAATCGTCCAAAAAATGACAGATCGGCGTTGATAATTGAGGAGAAAGGAAAATAAAGAAGCTAGGGTTTAGAGAGGCAGAGGAGTGAGAGAGAAGATGAAGAGGAATAGTTAGATGAGAGGATAAGAAAGAAATGAATGTGAACGTTGGGATGATCAGAAAGCATGTGAAG
Organism: Rubia tinctorum; assembly: GCA_032355605.1. Taxonomy (NCBI): domain Eukaryota; kingdom Viridiplantae; phylum Streptophyta; class Magnoliopsida; order Gentianales; family Rubiaceae; genus Rubia; species Rubia tinctorum. The sequence continues at coordinate 5,965,915 of JAULKM010000012.1, read as the reverse complement.
AATATCGATGCCCAAGACGCATTGAATGGCGAGAGCTTTCGATTGAGGAATATCAATGGTCAGAGATTTAAATTTGAATGTAAAAGTTGGTTCAGAAATTAGTTTCTTATTTTGGGTTTAGTTGAATTTGATTTGGGTTAAATGATTTTTGATTTGGGTTGAGTTAGATTCTAATCATGTGGCCTTTGTGTAAAACTAAAAAATGATTGAGGGTAGGATGGAAATTTTTGGCCAAATTCTTTACTAAATAAGGTAATTTTACAAAGTGTGCAGAATTGCTTGAGACAACTCAAAAAGGAAAGTGTGCATAATCGGTTGGGACGGAGGGAGTACTATTTTTATACTAAGGTGCACAATGATGCGCATCATTATGAACGTGTAAAAACCCAGTCTTCAAAAATAGTAATAAATGATTAAATAAAGCTAAATTTTACCAAATTATTTTTTACCGATATGATTTGAACTGAACTGATTTGAATTGAATTGAAATGCAAATAAGTTTTGGTGAACAGACCTTAGTATAAAAATAGTAAATTTTACACTCATTGTGCGTTCATAATGATGCGAAACTTATTACTTTTCCACAATGATGCGCAATACGAAGAGAGTATTTGAAAGTGTAAAATATAAAATTGTATTTTTTTTAATGACACAAGGGTGCTATATATAGGCACCATATATAGAATCACAAATGAAAAATAATTCTATCTGGGGTACAATATATACAAGAAATATAACAAAATATCTCTCTAACACTCCTCCTCAAACTGGAGCATGTGGATCACGAATGCCCAACTTGCCAAGAAGAGCCTGGAATGCCTATCATCCAAGAGTCTTAGTAAAAAAATCCACAGATTCACTATAAGTGTGAATATGATGAGTAACAACTTCACCGGACTGGACCAAATCAAGAATAAAATGACACTCACTCTCAATGTGCTTTGTACGTTCATGAAACACAGGATTGACTCCAATATGAAGGGTTGCCTGACTATCACAATATAAACGCATAGGAGAAGAGTGACCTACTCTCAAATATCGAAGAAGGAACTTAAGTCAAATCAACTCACAACAAACAACAGCCATGGCACGTCAGCTTCAGCGAAAAATCGAGAAACAATCAGTTGTTTCTTTGTCTTCCAAGAAATAGGGAATTCACCAAGCATAATAAAATATCTAGTCAAAGAATGAATCATAATTGGGCAAGCTGCCCGATCATAGTCATAGAAACTAGTAAGCTGAAGAGAACTCTTAGCTGAACAAAATAAACTTTGACCTGGATGGCTTTTCAAAAAATGCAGCGCGCAAAACAGTCTGCCAGTGCACAACTCGTGGTTTCTCCATGAACTGTACCAGAGTATGTACAGAATAACTGAGCTTCGGGCGAGTGATCGTGAGATAAATCAGCATCCCAACAAGTCTGACATACTGCGCAGGATCAGTATAAGAGGAACCCTCTGCACGAGCTAAATTGTTCTGCTGTTCCATCAAAAATTACGTAGACTTGGCAGCTAACAAACCAGTATTAGTCAAAATATCAAAATCATATTTTCTTTGAGACAGAAACATACCATCGGGTCTCTGAGCAATCTCAATCCCCAAAAAATATTTTAAAACACCAAGATCTTTCATATGAAAGCAATAGCTGAGATACTTCTTGAACTCAACCATCAGAGGTGAAGAAGATCCAGCAATGATCAAATTATCAACATAAACCAAAACATGTAAAGAAACACCATCACGCAAATAAGTGAACATAGAGTAGTCTGCCTTACTCTGTACAAATCCAAAAAAAGTGCAGGGCTGAAGCTAGCTTCGCAAACCAATTTTTGGGCGCCTGACAAAGACCATACAGAAATTTGCGAAGCTTGCAAACCAAGCCAACCACATGAAGAGTATAACCCGGAGGAGGCCACATGTAAACTTCCTCATCCAGATCCCCATGTAGAAACGCATTATGTACGTCAATTTGATTAAGATCCTAACAACGAATAACAGCAATTGCCAAGAAGAGACGCACCAAGCTCATATTGGCAACAAGAGAAATGGTCTCAGTGAAATCGGTGCCCTCAATTTTCCGATTTCCAAGAACAACTAACCGACCCTTGTAACGCTTAATCGAACAATCAGACTTATACTTGATTTGAAACACCCATTTACTTCCAATAGCATGTTTATGAGGTGGCAGAGAAGACAGAACCCAGGTATTGTTCCGTTCAAGTGCATCAATCTCATCAGTCATTGCCGCTCACCCATTAATCTCATCAATCTCCGGAGGCCCGCGAGGATGACCTCTTTACTGATGAGCATCCCATCAACGATTGGGGTGACTTCTCCGATGAACTTTCCATGAACATCGCTTGTGTGCCCGATTCAGAGGCTCCCACAGTAGATCGCGACCTAGGCCAAGGGTTTCGAGCTTTCCTCAGCAACTCTCTTCCAGCCTGGGCTTTTGGTGCAGGCAATGGGAAAAACGAGAGACCCACAGCTTCTCTGGAATGTCACGGTGGCGGTGCCGGAGTGGTGTACCCCGAAGGGCAGGGCCTCCACCGGACTGATTCGGCCTCTGATGTAGCGGTCGCACAACAACTCGACACTCCTGGCAGTGCATTTGGTGCCGGCTCCAATAAAGCCGATGGACCGGCGGCTTCTCCGATGGAAGCGCCGAGTGTATGTCCCATCGGCGGCGGTGAAGTGGCGTCCCCTAAAGTGCAGGGTCTCCGTCGTACTGATCCCGCATCTGTGGCGGAAGATAGGTTCTCCGATATGGCGGGCGAACATCAACTCGAGACTCCGGTATCAATTTTCGACCTCCCCCGGCGTCGTCGGTCGACGTCCTCCGTGGGGGCGCCGGCTGGCACCAGCCGACAGCAAGGGCCAGGTGTGGCAGCCGATGCTTGGGCAGAGTTCGAGCAGAGTACCTCTTTTAGGGGGCACTCCGAGGGTGGGTTTCAGAGCTATGGAATCGATCATTGCTTCCGCCAAAGAAACGGTGCGTATTCAGAATTTTCTTTGTTTCCAATCGATTTTCATCATATCTGAATACTCTTGGGCTTCTGAAAACGGAGCCTGTTGTCCACAAAAATTAACTTCTCTTTTGTTTACATATGCCAGGATGTTGCTAATCTGTTTTAATGTATGTGTGCCACCAATGTGTACTATATTTACTCATATGTAGTTACAAGTATCTACTGCATCTATAAATGGGGGGATAAACTTGACTTTTGGAAAGCTAAAATGAAGGAGACATCCTGTGCTCAGATCTTTTATGCCAAACGTTTAGATTCATATTCAAGTAAAAAGTGTGTATGTAATTATTAGATGCTCATGCTCAGCATTAGTCATCTGTGCTGACAGCTGACAGTATTCAGGAATAAACACCCAATAAAAACGAATTCATGTTGTGATGTACTCCAACCTGTAAGTCAAAGTTGGAGAGTTGTGTTAGTTTCTTTTTTGTATGAATGTTGCTCAGTTTCAGACCTCAGGTTGAAAAAAAAAAAGAGAGACTGAAGTGCCTGTTTATCTGATAATTTGTCATTGCCTTATTGTTCATGATTGCATGATTTCTATGGAAAAATAACAACTGATGTTGGACTTCAATATCTAGTTTCTTTTGAATCCCATAACCTTATTTGGCAACTTAAATGCACTGAAGAGATCATGTCACTGCCTTTGTTTTGACTTCCTCAAAACATGAAAGCACCCAATTATACTGAATTTATACTGACTCTTGATCACATTGTCGAAACTACCTTGTGAGCATGAAACCTCTTCTTACTTGATGGCACCAATAAGGGAAATCTTACGGAAAATAAATGACGGCATTACGAAATATTAAGTGTCATATACATTTGAAACTTTTCTTAGATCTCTTTAAAACTAATGACTCAAAAGGTTGCATTTTCTCTGGTACAAAGTACGGCAGAATTCTGCATTCACTGGGCATTTTCTCTTGGATTTTCTTTGCTTCCGCCAATGCTGCTGTTTCTGAAATTTTGAAGGGCATATGTTACTGGGCATATGTTGTTGTTTCTAATATTTTCAGAATTTTCAGAATATGTTGTTGTCGGTATCAAATTTTAAGAATTTCATAATTTTCCTCAGTAATAATTATTTTTGGTTTTTTTGCTCAGGTTCAAGGTGGCAGCAACTGGGGGGTTTCAAGCCCCCCATTGGAAGGCTAACTGGACTGTATTTTGAGGGCTTAGTATTTTGTCTTGAAACAGGTTCCATCTAATCCATTTTCAGTGATTGTCGTGCCTGAGTATATTAGCTCAGTTATGTGTGCTAAAATGTTGTTGTGCCTGTGTATGTTAGCTCAGTATGTGATATTCTGATATCTGCTATGATTTTCTGGATTATGTGAGCTATCTCAGGTTTCTGGAAATGTGGTACCACGGCTGATTTGTAACCTCATTCAGTAATGTGAGGTTATATAGCTTTGGGACCCTAAACAAAAAAATGTTTGTGTTGAGGTTCTAGGTCGAAGTTGTTCATTGGTGTTTCTTAAGGGTTGTTATGTGTTTATCGATGAGTGTTTCATGTGATATGCAACCATGTTTATTTGAACCTGTAGGATGGCATATTTAAAATCATTGGACTCTAAGTTTGTCGCCACTACCTGCAGGATAACTCAAATAAAACAGCAATTATATAAAACAATGTCTTTCATACAAAATGATCAGGTGTTGCAGTATAAACATGGGCACTGATTACATAATGTTTACCAGCTAAACAAAAGCGTGCAACAGGATCATTTACAAAATGCTGAAACTGAACTTGTTAACCTGCTTGCTGTTTTTCGTCGAGTATGGTTAGCTCTGCCACTATCTTTGCTATCTTCTCAGTCTTGTGGTGGTTTGCTAAGAACTGAACACTCTCTCTAACCAACTCTGTACCTGCATCTAAATCGTTATGTAGTAAACCAATACGTGCAAGTGCGTCATTCTTTATGTGTGGTAGTGCAAACCTATTGCTTCCTTTGAATTTCATAATCTCAACCATTACAGCCTGTAGGGAGATAAATATCTTGTTCACCGTCTCAGCCTTCATTTCATCATAAGCTTTCTCCACAGCCGCCACTAGTTCTACCAGAGTTCAGCATGCCTTCTCTTGTTGTAGGCTCTGAATTGAGCTAAAAAAAATCAAGATCTAGTATGTTCAAGTCCGGTGAGTTTGGTGGCTAAGAGTCAATGATGAACTGAAACCCATCCGTATTAGCAGCACTTAGAAACGCTTGGGTCCGACTTGTAGTGTGTGAAGGTGCATTATCTTGCTGCAGAAAAATTCGTTTGCTTGAACCTGGTGGCCATTTGCGCTTTATTGCTGGTATTATTTGCTTTACTAGGCATTCTGTGAGCACATCTCTGTTAACTTTGACTTTTGCCTTTGTCTCCATCCTGCCTCTGGGCCTATTTTTGCTTTACCTCTGTGCTTCTACCTAGTGGGAATATGCCAATCTTTCCATCAAAAATTACATCTCCATTTGGTGCAATTAAAGGCCTAGCAACAGCAGAAACAAACATAACCTTGGGAATATAGCCTTTATGTTGAACAGTTCTATATGGGTTGTCCTCATCTGGGAGGAGAATGTAGTTTGCAGATTTTTCCTATAAGTAAAACCATTTTTCATCAAGATGCACAACATTGTACATGCTTTTGAATTTAAATGTACTAGTACGCCTTTCAAACCTGAGCTTTGAGCATGCAAATTCAACTCTTTCAACCTTGTTTTCTTCCCTTAGAAATGGTTTGATTGCATTGCTGTGTTTTCTGAGTTTCCCCTTTTGTATTAGCCTGTGAATGGTGCTCTTACTTGCATTGAATTGAGTAGTTGTTCTCCTGCACGTCATCCTTAGTGGTAATGGTATTGCTCTGAATTGCTCTTCATCGAACAACTTTGAACTTCTAATATTTCATGGTTTTTTGCTTCTCAGGCTCACAGGTACCCCAACTTCGACCTGCTCTCTGACACTCTTCCATATCCAAGTGACGGTCCTCAAAGTGATGTTACATTGCTGGGATGCTTCAGCAGCCTTCCCGTGCCCAATACGTTTTCCTTTTGCAGTGAGAAGCAGGAATTGAGCCACTGCATTCCGCTCTTCATCCGTCAGATTATTCTCCCGCATTTTGTGGACAAAGTTGGTGGAAAATAAGCACCTGCAACCAGCTTGATGAGCTTCAGAGCAAGGTGAAATTGGAAGAAGAAGATGAAGTTCTGGGATTTTTTATGTGCAGTGGAGTTTTTAAAGAGCTTGAAGATTTTTTACTAGACTTAGTAGGGTTGCAGTAGGTGTTTAGGTGGGAAAAGATGTAAAATTCTGAATTTCCCTCCCTTTTTCCCTTTACTTTTTGTACAGTACGAATGTATGGGAGGGAACTTTTAGTACCTGTTTAATTTTGAGACCCAGTTTAATTAGTTGTATCTGGTTTTTATTTTTGCCTCAAATTCACATCCAGAAATATCATCCATACCCCCATTAATGAAGTGCCAACTCAGCTTTCCTTAAATGTTGTGCCAAAACAAAATCAGCAAAATAAAACGGGACGGAGGGAGTATGATGCAAGTTACCGCCTATCTTCGAGGCAATAATCATTACCTTTAATTTTGAAATGCTACCTAATTTCCTCATGCGACAACATTTAAAATACTTCAGTTGTTAATATCTTTATTCAAAAGTAAATTTATGATTAGAACCCAACGTTTGAAGTCTACTGATGTATCTAAAATCAAAGAAACAATCTACACTTTATTGGAAACAATCATAGAACTGTGGCTGCAGAAGCATTATTTTTAAGCACCAATTGGTTCAGTGGCCTTCTTCAGCCAAACCGTCTCAGATTCATCCAAATGAGAGGCTAGGATATCTCTGCATTTGGAGTGGTAATCATTCAGCCATTCAATTTCTTCAGGCACCAGATGGCTTAGCTCTATCAACTTTGTCTGATAAGGCGCCTGAAAACAAAAACACGAAACATCAGACTAGCCACAAGGATTGGGGCATTCGATAATAACAGGTTCTCTAACATCCGGTGAAACACTTACCCATGTTATATGATCAAATGTTAGGTAATCTTTGCCGCCAAATTTGAAGTTTGTGTCAGCTTCCTTGATGATGAGCACATTCTCCAGTCTTATGCCAAAGTTTCCATCTTCATAGTAACCGGGTTCTGGGAAAAGAAAATTCTAATCAACTTTCTAATTCGCTTGAATCCAAATAAAACAAGTCCACTAGTTTTGCTATGACTTCAGTGGTAGAAACAAGGTTACGAGGCTATGAGATCGTGATACTGACCGTTTGTTACTGTCATTGAAACTTGTAATGGCACGTTACGAGCTGCAGGCCTGAAACTGATTTGGTGGGGTCCTAGCAGATAAAAGAATCGAGTAAATAAGTTGAAACAGAGCCGGATCATATAGGAATCAGTAATCAGCACATACCTTCATGAACATTCAAGTAAGACCCGATTCCATGACCAGTTCCGTGCCTGTAGTCAAGCCCGTAACTCCACAAAGGCAACCGAGCAAGAATATCAAGAGTATTTCCTGGAAAGCACATGGGACAACAACGTAATGAAATGCTCATAACATCACAAAACTAAGTTGTGTGAAACTGTATCTTTCGATAGACAGAGGCCGGGTTTCTTCTCAGCCTTTCGTGTCTGTATCATCATCTCAAGCATAAGAAAGAGTTTAAAACGAGGACTGGTAGTATAACTATTTATACCATGGGTTCCACTAGGAAATCGGGCGTTCCCCAAAGCAATATGACCCTTGAGAACCTACAACAGCATTCCGTCAATTCTCAGCAAAAATGATTTACGAGTAGCACAAATAAAACTAATCAAATGAGCATGTTTAGATACTTACTGCAGTATAACATGCTTTCTCATGACTTGTGGGCTTTCCAAAATGAACAGTTCTTGTTATATCTGTTGTTCCATCTAAGTACTTCAAAAACAAAAACACTCCGTCAATTGAACCAGATTTGGTGGATCAAAGGCACAGATCAGGAAGATGGTATTCTAAAAATCATTTAACCAAGCAAAAACTTAAAACACATAAGGTAGTTTGTAAACCTGTGCTCCCGAGTCACAGAGGTACATGCTATTAGGATCCATTTCAGCACAAGTTTCAGGTTCAGGTCCATAGTGAATAATTGCACCATTAGGACCGACAGACGAAATAGTTGGAAAGCTCAGTCCTCTAAAGTGCTATATGAGAAAAAGAGAATAGTAGTTAGATAAATACTTTAAAAGCTCTTCATAAAAGCCATAAGAAACAACCATGGTCGCAAGTTGCTGCATATGATTTACCTCTTTTGATGCACGGAACTGCTCTAACTTATCACTCACCGAGACTTCTGTTAGTTTCCTGCTGTTCCTGCTCTTGCTCAAAAATATGTAAGAAAACATAGCTTTATTCAGCGTTGTGCGAATGGAAAGAATTGCCAGTAGTAATCAGGTTGTAAGTGGCCACCGTAAACAACAAAAGGGTCTCCATCACTATCATCTAATGACAACTTCCACATGAGTATGCATATCACTGCTTCTGACATTAACTTCAAAAGAATATCATAACTTTTAGGCTTAGATATAATGAAAACAGCCAAGCCTTTATGTTACTATGTGAGATTGCCTATAAGGATTGTCTTTTGGCTACCATGTTTGGTCAAGACACATTTTTTCTGTTTGCAGTTAAATGTGGCTTTCTTCTACTTCTACAGCACATTTCCAATTATATGCAGTTCTTCATCTTCCTTCTTCTATACGATTGAATGCATCGCAACTTTCATGCAACTAAGAGTCTGCAACGCGCATGTCCAAACCATCTTAGTCATGTTTCTTTCCTTTTTTTTATTTGTACTATGCGGGGTGAGGGTGCTCCTAACCTCTGCTTGTGGTTAGGTTTATCATAATTCATAACTCAATAGTCTCCCAACAGAATGTTGGGAGAATGTAACAATTGTGGGAGCAAAACTGGCCAACAGCCCAAAATAGAATAGTGAAGAAAAATCACGTACTTATTCTTGTTTTCACTCTCAGCCTCCAAAAAGTACCCCGAAGCACCATATAATTCTTGCATCTGCAAATAGGGGGGAAAATACATTATCTTGCCTCATTTGTTGTTCTTAAGGTCCTCAAGAGTTTGACTGTACCTGTTTATCTAGCCAGGCAAGATACTGCACGACAGCTGCCCCATCACGTATATGCGCATTTTTTAGCCCATCCATCTCAACAGGGTTCTAAATGTCACATAAATCACCAATCAGCACACACGACAAGCCTAATGAAGATAATCAGTGATCCATAGAATTACCATAAGAAGAAATAAAAATATAAGATTAGGTTACGTGTTTGGGGTATGGGGTAACACAGTACGTCAGATACTAAAAGCTGGAGTTTAGGAGTGAGATGATGAAAAAAACAAAGCAGGTACTGGAAAGAACGCAAAAGGATAAACCTCTTTAATTAAGTAACTGTAGCATACACAAGGATGCAGTTTTCTTCACGAATTAATCTATAAACGGCATGCGTCCATTATTAGTGTGAGCACATATTATTGAGTATAACATATTTTCATAGTAGGCCTTAAGAAGAATTTCACACTGGACATCAAGCAGCAAACAATGCATATGTAACGTCCTAGTGAAGAACTTAATATTTGATATTATAAGTTACCTTCAGAGCTTTGGAAAGAGCCAAAGGTGATTGTTTCAAGAGAACCTTTTCCGGGTTGAGTTTTGCATACAAAGCGAAGCAGCAGTTCCCAGGATCCACCCAAATCAGGTCATCGCTAATTCCACCATTTTGACCTGTGTATCGATAATCTCCAGCTCAGAAGCGCTGTTCTCTACGTTAAATGAAGAAAATTTAAACAAAATCTTACGGGAAGGGGGGGTAAGTTGATCAGATGCAAGTAGAGCCACATCCGAGGCAACATCACCATATTCTCGAACTTCAATTCCATTTTCCTTCATATGTACATTGACCTGAAGATCACACGTGTTAATCAAAATTAGTAGCAAAGAGCTAATAACTGAATATATGAAATAGTTTTAAAAGAAATTCTCTAAGAGCTGAAAACTTGAAATAGTTTTTTTTTAAAATGCTCTAAGCACTAACCTCAGACGATAACTTCCGTTTGTCCACATAAAAGAAGGCTGAAGCTAATGTTACCACAGAAAATGCATGAGCAACTGGGCAGTAGGATACATCAGTACCACGAATATTATAAAGCCATGCAACCTGTAAGCTCGTAGTTGGATTAAATTGAATATAACAAACAAGAATTCTCAAGGAAAAACCACACACTGAGAGGGAAACACAGAACATGCACACTTACCTCGTCAAGAGTTGCTATCACAATTCCACGAGCTTTTTCTAGCACGAGCTTAGCCCTCAAATCTTTTAACTTGTCAGTAACAGAACGGCCAGCAAATTCAAGAGGATGCACAACCACAGGATTTAAATCAAGTGGTGGTCGGCTCTTCCACACTTCATCCACCAAATTTGCCGTTGTCTGAACCAACTTTTGCTCCTTTTTACTGAAGGAACGCATCCAAGTCTGTGCAGTGTTTACAGATACACACCACGGATCAACACCAATAGCCGCCTCTTTTGGTAGATTCTAAAATGGCAAATTGCAGATACCAGTTAATGTGGTGGACAGAAACAATTCCAGTTTGCAACTCAAAGTACCAATCTTAAGTTCAACACTACATCTGACTATAATAGCAGATACAGTAAAAATGAACAAAGAGGCTTACATTTGACAGCCAGACATCTACCGGCGGGTCCTCTCCAAGGCGCATGAGCTTCCACTGGTTACTAAGCTGTTGCTCAGCCTGAAGAAAGTAGCGCCCATCAGTCCACAACCGCGCATCCTCCATTGTCACAAGTGCCAAGCCTACAACAAATTCGAAACACCACAACAAATTCAGATATAGAGCTAAAACATCGCTTTAGTCAAAATTCAACTGGAAATACGTATAAGAGTATCAACCTGTGAATCTCGTTATATTCATAGCAGCTTATATTTCCAACACATCAAATTTTTAAAGTCAAAACTTTCAGCTTGAGCCGGGACAGTTGAAGTAACTCATACGGTAAGAACAGTGATCAGAATCAACACAAAAAAATCCTCCCTTTTTTACTTGAATAAATTCCATCACAAAAAAAGAAAGTTCTTCTCCAAGAAACACATGGATTTAGAAAGGGGGCGGAAACCTACCTGCACTTCCAGTGAAACCGGACACAAACTCGCGCCGCTTGTCTCTGGCGGATACATATTCGCTCTGCCGCAAATTGGATCGTCAAAAACACAAATTGGCTCGCACAAACAAAAAATGAGAATCAAGAACGAAAGAAAGGGAACCTGATGATAGTCTTCGGAAGGGACGAGGAGGGCGTGAAGAGGAGGGGAATGGGAGGCCATGAGGGACCTCAACGAAGCCAGAGTCGCTGCCATCGCTCGGAGAATTTCGGAATCTCTTACCGCCGATGATTTGATTCTAGCTTATTCAAATGTGTTAAACACAGACGAACTGATCGATTCCGCCAACGTGGGACCTTTTGAAGTACTTATTGGTTTGGGTAGTACAAGGAATCTCTACTGGGTTTGGGCGACGCAAACAGAGTGCTCCTCGTCCCTCCAATCACACGTCGAAATCAAATTTGATAAACTTTAAACATAAACATAAATTAATATACATATAATAAATATATCATAGGATATATTGTTGAGTTTATCTTTTAACATATATTTTATAAATATTAATTTTTTGTATGAAATTGATATACATATCTAGAGATAGAGATATTGATGGTCAAACATAATCAATACCGTGAAAATAAAAACATGTCATTAATGTTAGAATGGAAGAGAACGTAATTAACGGTTCAGGATTCCCAAAAACCACGAATTCCGACTCATTAGGCGTCCTTGTTCATTCTCCTTGTTTTCATTTTTTCCCTAAAAATTAAATTGATGTTTATTTTCATTTATTGCATGATACCATCAATATCTCTGGCTATTTTACACGTAGGGTGTTTGATTCGAATATGAATGAATGAAAATTGAAGTGATTTTTCAAAGAGAAATTGAAGTCGTATTAGAATAGGAATCAAAATTAAATGAGAAATAGGTTTGGAAAATCCAAAAAAAAATTTGTGATGCAATCCAAAATATTATTGATACGATCTGATTCTACTCCAAAATTGGCTTTGAAAATTTTAATAGCCTCTTGATTCCATTCTACCGATCTCGATCCTACTCCAAAAAATAATCATAGTTATACCAATCTCAATTCCACTCTGAAAAATAATCTGATTCTATGAACATTAGTTATAACACAGTCAAACAGACAAGATCAACACAAACTCATAATTCATTCATACTCACTCCGTTTATGTTTTGTTTGACCGCCATCCTCACTTCAAGTTACATCCGACATGAAAATTATTTTTAAAAAACAAACAGATTTATTGGATATTTACCCGAGTTTCTCCAAGTCACAAAAGACTCAGGAACTGAAAATTAATCATGTGCACAAATATGATGATACAAATGGTAACCAAAACATCAAAGAATGGGAGGATTACAATCCACAAAGACTGAAAAATAACACCATGATCGAAACAGAAGCAGAAACAAAAGCGTTCGAGAATGCAGGATCGCTATTATCAGCCTCGAGCAAGTTTTTTCACCACGATTGCCATGTACTGGCCCTGATGCTCTGCAAGGGCCAACTCCGTTTCACTCGCCTGTCTAGTACCATCTCCGGCGAACACTCCGGCTCCATATGGGGTACCGCCTCGCAGAGAATCCATTTTGAACATACCCGCTCCAAATGTGCATCCAATGGGAACGAACAGCATTCCATGATGAGCCAACTGTGTGATCGCGGTCCACCTGCAGCACTTGTTCAGTTTAGAAATGGATGCTTCGGGCAGCGTGGAACTCGAATGCACGTTGACAGACATAAATCATGCACCAGAACTAAGAAGGTAAAACCAAAGCAAGAAATGCAGTCACAGCCATTAATCATATTCCCAAGTTGAGATACCAAAAATCTCATTAAATCGTGGATGATCACGGACCTATTCAAATTTATTTTCATCGGTCATGGTTCCCGATGTTCCTCTAGAGCAGCTCAGTGGGAGAGATGGAATGCATCAATGACAAGGCCAACAATCACTAATTAACTAGCCCATGGTGGCTCTTCCACCGTATATTATACTATAAGTTAGTGTATTTTCCACAACAAAGACATCTTTGCATACATGTATCGCTCGATTTCCTGTTTTTCATTCAATTATTTTGCAATTAGCTGACATTGCATGTCCTACACAGATCCAAACCACAAGGAATTAACACGGAGAGCATAACCCTAAGAAGTGAATCACTACTTCCGTCGTTTATTATCTAACTTACAGACTGTCATCAGCCACGATAAACACAATGCTTATCGCAAAGTCACACGACAGCTACTTAGATCAGACAACTGAATAGCGGAAATCATGCCTCTTATTATTCAACTACAGTTCACATTCCTTCTTGTATACACAAAGACCACAATAACGCCTCGTGCCAACATAGTAAAGCATGCTGTTTCGACAAACCAAACCATAAATTCATAACTAAAAACAGAAGTTCAATATCTGCTGTTTGTCATTCAATTAAGACCTAAGAGTATATAGCTAAACCTTGGGATGTTCATAGACTGCATATCATAAAAGGCTCAATAAGAAGTGACATATTTCCAAGACATTATTCAAAATAAGCAGCATAATTTCATGAATTCACCCATCATAAAAATATAAGCAAGCATTTATCACTATTCAAATTGATTTCCCCCCTATCTAAATTGTCACTAATTTATCAGATTATGAAATTAAAAAATTCATTAAAAAACTTACGCAGTGGTCTCTTGACCGCCTCCTTGGGTTCCGGTACTAACAAAAAAGCCGGCGGGCTTTCCGGCAAGACTCTGGTCCTTCCACAACCCACCGGTGGAATCAAAGAACGCCTTCATTTGCGCCGCCATGCAGCCGTACCTCGTCGGGAACCCGAACAGAATCCCATCGGCCTCCGTCAGCGCCGCCGCCGACTCAATCTCCGCGATGGCATCGTCTTTCGGCGGGGCCCGCATTTGGGCCAGCACCTCATCGGAAAGGGTCTCCGGAACTCTATACAGAGTCGCCTCCACGCCCTCAATGCTTTCCGCCCCTCTCTTCATCCGCATCGCCAGGCCCTCCACGTGGCCGTACATCGAGTAGTATACGATGTAGAGCTTAACCTTCAGTTCCGGCGGGGCTTCCGGTTCTGGGACGGCGGCCGCGACAGGCTCCTCCGGAGACATGGGACGGTTATCGGGGTCGGCAGCGGTGGACTTCTGGCCATTTGGTCTGCTGGGCACACAGCCGCCGCCTTTTCCCATAGAGTTGCAATCAATCTGTGGATCCAAATGAAGAAATGTGGAATTTAGGGGGTGGGATTGGTAATATGTACAAGTTTCGGGGTCCGTACTTGCCGGTGCTGGATTGAGTGGAAGTTCAGTTGGCTGCGTTGACTGTTCGCCGGAGAATATTCCTTTTGTCGAGAGTGTACTTTCTGAAGAATTTGGTTGATTTGGTCAGAATTCTTGTAGCTACAGAAAGAACTATGAATATGGGCCGGCCAATATCCAGAAACTTGTAAAAAATGAATTTGGGCTTGATAATATTTACCTATGGGCCTTTGCAGAAGCCTAAAATCCAACCAAGCATTTTGCATTTTTGTTTTTACGTGTCAAATTGGAATCAGTTAAATGGGCTAAAGCCTGCATTTCGAAATAGTTGGGCTTACCGAAATAGTTGGGCAAAACTGTGGATCCAAATGAAGAAATAGGGTAATGTTGCAAATCCGGTGGCGTTAATGTTGGCTCATAAACTGCTGATCCCAGCCCAATACCCAGGCTGTCGCGGAAATATTCCCTCCATGCAAAAAAAAAAAAAAAATTCATTATGTCTCACTTATTTGCATTTCAGTTTATTTCACCCAGTCTATAAAATATCGAATTGAGACTTTAAGCTATTATTTTAACTTTCAGCTCAATTTAATTTAGATAATTTCAATTCAATTCTTTTTTTTCCCTTTCTGAAACCAATCATTCAAAGATGTTGGGAAAAATGCTCACAAGTATTACAATAAGTGGAATTGACATCCAAACTAACTATCCTCTAGCAATAACTAATCTATTGCAAGGACATTTAAATTACATGTCAACCAGACTAACAGTCTGTACAATTACAGAGTAGAGATCCAATAAAACTGTAACATCGCCCTTTGAGATATTAACCTGCTTCCCACGAAAATCATGACCACTTGGAAGATAGGAGTGTATCACGTATCAATATCCCTATGCCAAACAAGTATCTTCAACAACTATAACACCACTTGATCCAAACACATGATCTATGTTGTCCAAATCAGAAACACCTTGAAAAACACAGATCGAGAACAAGACTCCTCATAGAGAAACACACGATTTGTAAAATCAGATCAAACAAAATACATCGACATGAACATGAAAAGAATACCAATTAAAAGAATTACGGTTTACCCATCTCCCTATGATCATGGAAAGATAGGGAAAAGAATATTGAAGAAGATGAGGTTTTGGGAGGAGAGGTGCGGCGTACTATAGGGTTTCGATCAACTCAATTTAGTTTAATTTAGAGAACAAGGTCTAAGATGACTCAGGATTAAGAGAGTCGTCCAACGTCTTGTTCTTTTGAGTTTGGACAAGAAGTGCCCACTAATGTTAATTTGACCATCAGCGGGGGCTCTTGAATGGTTAAGATTTGGTCAACGATCGATCTTGACTGGTTAAGATTTGGCAAGCGTTTTAGGATTATAAGAGTTGTCTTAGGTCTTATTTTCTAATAATTCTAGATGTCTTAGGATTAGGATTACCATTAGTGAGCACTTCTTTCATCACTAAGATAATTCTTGTAATCCTGAAACGCTTGACCAAATCCTTACAATTCAAGAAACGTTCACTAATGGCCACACTCAGTTTAGAGAAACGAGTTTGGTTGGGGGCTTTGGTCAAACCCTAACAATGAAAGTAGTGATCGCTAATGAGCATGTCCAATTGATACTTGGTTAAACGAGAGTGTTGGGGAGGTTGTATACATACAAGCAACTCTGTTCAAACCACGAACACCTCCTAACGGGGAATACTTTGTACTTTGACGGTGCAATATCGAACGAGAATACCTACCTGGGATGGTTCATAAGGGGCTCAAATGGTGAGTGGGTATACGGGGAAGCACACGAACTACCTTTTCCATACATAGTTAAACACGATGAGGCTCTATCTCTGAGATTAGGGCTACAATCCTCTCTTAACAAAGGTCTATCAGTTAAACAAATTCGAGGAGACGCGCAAATCGTCGTCAATGTGATTATGTGACTAATAGCCAGAACGAAAACCTATATGATTTTAGGCTAATTATAAGCGAAATCACCTTTGTCCAAAAGTAGTTTGG
The DNA here is from genome assembly GCA_032355605.1 of Rubia tinctorum. Taxonomy (NCBI): domain Eukaryota; kingdom Viridiplantae; phylum Streptophyta; class Magnoliopsida; order Gentianales; family Rubiaceae; genus Rubia; species Rubia tinctorum. The sequence goes on along the minus strand of JAULKM010000012.1, from coordinate 5,949,376 downwards.
ATCAAAAGACGGGACAATGAAATAACTCACGTCCTAAATACACATGCTAAACAATCTGGAAACTACGTTTCTCAATGGGATCACATCCCACAATGTGTAATATCATTCTTTGATAATCAATGAAATCCGTTAACCTTTTTAAAAAAATGCTTGCATCCTCCCATAGTCAAGCTACCATATTTTTCCTAAATCTATTATAATTTTGTGCACAGTCATCTCAAATTTCCTTCATATAAACGCTCTCCGCTCCATTTTATTCTCCTTACCTGCACGCGATCATAAATGTAGCACAAAAAATTTTCTATACGTCTAAAGACTGTACATGGATAGTCTCTTGAGAATGGAATCAAGAATGTAGTCATTACTTTGGCTCAAGTGAAGGAAAAAGAAGAGATCGAAGATGTTTGAAGAAAAAAAAGGCTCCCCAGTGGCATGAACAATAGAGTAGGACAGCTTTTTTTACCCCATTTTGATCCCGCCCACTTACAAATGGATATGCTCTTTGCAATCACAAAGTGAAACCTGGAATCAAAGATTGGTCTCTTACTAAATTTGTCCCAAATAGTGGGGTTCAGAAAAAGCAAATTCTAGACACGTCCATTTGGACCACCACACATATTTGCATGAAATGTAGCATGAGCTCCATTATTCAGAGCTTGTCTGTACTTTACGTCGGTTCAATTCAATTTAATTTAGTTCATTTGGGTTAAAATTTAATTTGGTGAAATTTATTTAGTCACATTATTAATATTTTTGAACATACTTATTTTTAGTTCAGTTCAGTTTAATTTAGTTCAGTTTAATTCGATTCAAATAAGCTTTAAAGAAACTTAAGGCACTGTTCTCTGGAGTTTATCTGAACTGGTTTGATTTGAACTGAACTAAAAATAAGTGTGTTTAAAATAGTAATGTATGACTAAATTAAGTTAAATATTACCAAACTATATACATATGTTGAAGTAAACTGAACTGAATTGAACAGATTTGCAGCTAAGTTACGAAGGACAAGGGCCTAAATCTCTTTATTTTGTTTTGGGGGTCTAGGGTACCACCTGAAGGGATCCATGGATCAATCCAGAACCCTTTAAAAATGGTATGCCTCAAATGCATATGGAAAACCCTAGAGATCAACAGGTGTTGAAATTGAGCCCGTTGATTAAAAACAATGGATATTAATTAATCACAATTAACAGTGAGGAGATACGTTTATTCCATCAGAACAATGAGATTAAACAGTGGTAACCATGTGCTAAAGCAGAGATCTTGAGGGTTCTTAATGTGGAAAATGGCATAAAGAAAGACAGCTAGCTAATTACTAATTAAGTAAACTAATCCAAGTTTGTATGGAAATTAATGGTGCCACATATCCACTTGTCCTCCATCCTCGGATCGTACATTGATAGGTTGTTAGTTAATCGGGGATTAAGGGTTGTTAATTAATTTGAAAAGCAGTAGATTCTCTGAGTATTTTAGTTTGGGAAGATTTGTCAGCTTTAATTAGAAAATGAGTGCGGATATATTTACTTTTGCAACATCGGTGTTTTATGTGGACTTTCTTTTTTTCAACCCTTTTATCAAAGTGTTGAACTAGCTACCTAGCTACCTGCCTAGCTACCTACCCGGTGTTACTACAACTTGTACGATGATTATTCTAGCCGTTTCTTATATTTCAGAATTATTCTAAGTAGTCCATTCGCATCGGATTAGGAAAAATTATTATAGGGCTATCTTAAAGTTAATGAATTGTGTTAAAATGGAAAGAAGAAGAAAAGTAATGTACAGGAAATTATTTTTATGAAGAAAATAAATTACATTTTTATAAAGAAGAATAGATACATATTAGACTAAAATAGTCATTGAGTAGTGAGTTATCTATTTATATTGTTCTTGTCAATGACAGAATTAGAGGTGTCAATTGGGCAGGATTAGGAAGAAATGAGATGAGAAATTAATTAATAAGTAGTTAATGAGATCGGATATTAAATACCCATTATCTTTTGGGATTGGGCGGGATGAAAATGATTATATTTAATGGGAAATTTTGATCCCAATGGGTCCCAAATTATGTTAACTTAATGGGAACCCAACAAACACCCAAGAAATACCCAAAATTACCCAATTAAATGCATATGTAATATTTAACATAAAAACTCACTATAATTCACAAATTATACATCTTTAATGCATGTATAAATCAATAGCCTAATAATTTGGTACAGTATTCGGGATCGAGCTCATACATCATTTGGAATCGAGCTCGTACAGTATTCTTGATCGAGAGCTCGTACAGTATTCGGGATCAAACTTGTACAGTATTCTAGATCGAGCTCATACAGTATTCGGGATCAAGCTCGTACAGTATTCGAGATCGAGCTCGTACAGTATTCGAAATCGAGCTCGTACAGTATTCGAGGTCAAGCTGGTACAGTATTCGGGATCAAGCTCGTACAGTATTCTAGATCAAGCTCGTACAATTACAATATTCGGGATCGAGCTCGTACAGTATTCGAGTTCAAGCTTGTACAGTATTCGGGATCAATCTCGTACAATATTCTAAATTGAGCCCGTACAATTACAATATTCGGGATCGAGCATGTACAGTATTCGGGATCGAGCTCGTACAGTATTCGGGATCGAGCTCGTACAGTATTCGGAATGAGCTCGCACACTATTCGGGATTGAGCTCGTACAGTATATGTACGTGCTCGTACAGTATTCGGGATCGAGCTCGTACAGTATTAGGGATCGAGCTCGTACAGTATTCGCGATCGAGCTCGTACAGTATTCAGGATCGAGCTCGTACAGTATTCGAGTTCGTACAGTATTCAACCTCGAACATGTACAATATTCGAGCTCGTACAATATTCGAGTTCGAGCTCAACCCCAACTAATATTGTTCGTTAATCTGGTCGAGTTTACAGAATCAACATATTATATATATTTCATTTTTATTACATATAATATAATATAATGTAAATAATATAATATATTTATTCATTGC
>JAULKM010000012.1:5928399-5946275 GCA_032355605.1 Rubia tinctorum | reverse complement strand
TTATTCTTGTTTTCACTCTCAGCCTCCAAAAAGTACCCCGAAGCAACATATAATTCTTGCATCTGCAAATAGGGGGGAAATACATTATTTTGCCTCATTTGTTGTTCTTAAGTTCCTCAAGAGTGTGACGGTACCTGTTTATCTAGCCAAGCAAGATACTGAACGACAGCTGCCCCATCACGTATATGCGCATTTTTTAGCCCATCCATCTCAACAGGGTTCTAAATATCACATTAATCACCAATCAGCACACACGACAAGTCTAATGAAGATAATCAGTGATTCCTAGACTTACCATAAGAAAAAATAAAAATACAAGACTAAGTTATGTGTTTGGGGTATGGGGTAATACAGTACGTCAGATACTAAAAGCTGGAGTTTAGGATTGAGATGATGAAAAAAACAAAGCAGGTACTGGAAAGAAAAGAAAAGGATAAACCTTTATAATTAAATAACTGTAGCATACACAAGGATGGAGTTTTCTTCACTAATTAATCTACAAACGGCACCCACTACTAGTGTGAGCACATATTATTGAGCATAACAAATTTTCATAGTAGGCCTTAAGAAGAATTTCACCCTGGACATCAAGCATCAAGCAGAAAACAATGCATTTATAACGTCCTAGTGAAGAATATAATCTTTGATATAATAAGTTACCTTCAAAGCTTTGGCAAGAGCCAAAGGTGATTGTTGCAAGAGAACCTTTTCCGGGTTGAGTTTTGCATACAAAGCGAAACAGCAGTTCCCAGGATCCATCCAAATCAGGTCATCGCTAATTCCACAATTTTGACCTGTGTATCGATAATCTCCAGCTCAGAAGCGCTGTTGTCTACGTTAAATGAAGACAATTTAAGCAAAATCTTACGGGAAGTGGGGGTAAGTTGATCAGATGCAAGTAGAGCCACATCCGAGGCAGCATCACCATATTCTCGAACTTCAATTCCATTTTCCTTCATATGTGCATTGACCTGAAGACCCCACGTGTTAATCAAAGATAGTAGCAAAGAGCTAATAACTGATTTATGAGATAGTTTTAAAAGAAATGCTCTAAGAGCTGAAAACTTGAAATAGTTTAAAAAACAAATGCTCCAAGTACTAACCTCAGACGATAACTTCCGTTTGTCCACATAAAAGAAGGCTGAAGTTAATGTTACCACAGCAAATGCATGAGCAACAGGGCAGTAAGATACATCGGTACCACGAACATTATAAAGCCATGCAACCTGTAAGCTCGTAGTTGGATTAAAATGAATATAGCAAACAAGAATTCTCAAGGAAAAACCACGCACTGAGAGGGAACCGTAGAACATGTACACGTACCTCGTCAAGAGTTGCAATCACAATTCCACGAGCTTTTTCTAGCACAAGCTTAGCCCTCAAATCTTTTAACTTGTCAGCAACAGAACGGCCAGCAAATTCAAGAGGATGCACAGCCACAGGATTTAAATCAAGTGGTGGTCGGCTCGTCCACACTTCGTCCACCAAATTTGATGTTGTCTGAACCAACTTTTGCTCCTTTTTACTAAAGGAAAGCTCCCAAGTCTGTGCAGTGTTTATAGATACACACCATGGATCAACACCAATAGCAGCCCCTTTAGGTAGATTCTGAAATGGCAAATTGCAGATACTAGTTAATGAGGTGGACAGAAACAATTCCAGTTTGCAGCTCAAAGTACCAATCTTAAGTTCAACACCACATCTGACTATAATAGCAGATACAGTAAAAATGGACAAAGAGGCTCACATTTGACAGCCAGACATCAACCGGCGGGTCCTCTCCAAGTCGCATGAGCTTCCACTGGTCACTGAGCTGTTGCTCAGCCTGCAGAAAGTAGCGCCCATCAGTCCACAACCGTGCATCCTCCATTGTCACAAGTGCCAAGCCTGCAACAAATTCAGATATAGAGCTAAAACATCACTTTAGTCAAAATTCAATTAAAAATACGTATAGGAGTATCATCTCGTGGAATCTCGTTATATTCAGAGCAACTTATGCTTCGAAAATTCCAACTTTCTAAAGTCAAAACTTTCAGCTTAAGCCGAGACAGGTGGAGCAACTCATAAGGGCACAACAGTGATCATAACCAACACAAAAGCCCTCCTTTTTAAACTTATATGAAGTCCATCACCAAAATAGAGAGTTCTATTCTAAAATTCTACATGGATTTAGAAAGTGTATCCAAAAGGGAACGGGAAACCTACCTGCACTTCCAGTGAAACCGGACACAAACCCGCGCCGCTTGTCTCTGGCGGATACATATTCACTCTGCCGCAAATTGGATCGTCAAAACACAAACTGGATCGCACAAACAAAAAATGAGGATCAAGAATGAAAGAAAGGGAACCTGATGATAGTCTTCGGAAGGGACGACGAGGGCGTGAAGAGGAGGGGAATGGGAGGCCATGAGGGACCTCAACGAAGCCAAAGTCGCCGCCATCGCTCGGAGAATTTCGGAATCTCTTACCGCCGATGATTTGATTTCTCGTTTATTCAAATAATCAAATGCTTTAAATACAGACGAACTGATCGACTCCGCTAATGTAGGGCCTTTTCGAAGTGCTTATATTGGTTTGGATAGTACAAGGAATCTCTACTGCGTTTAAGAAACGCAAACAGAGTACGTAATTAAGTGTCTGGGATTCCCAGAAGACCACGAATTCCTACTCCCTAGGCGACCTTGTTCCTTCTTCTTATTTTCATTTGTTCTTTTTTCAATTTCTAAAAAAAAATTGAAGTTTGAAATTTTTTATAAAATATATTTCAAAATATAATAATTATAATATGATGCTAAAAATTACTAGAATCTTTTGCTTTTATTGGTAAGTAACAAATTTGGTGCAGTCCTACTCTGTTAAGATTTGGAATGGTATCTTCTTCACATTGATCCAAAATTATTGGTACATTATAAGAAAAATGTCCATTCATATAAAAAAAACAAGAAAATATTAAAATGTTGTATGAATGTTCATGGACCCTCATAGGGTGCTTGATTCGAATATGAATGAAAATTGAAGTGATTTTTTTCAAAGGAGAATTTGAAGTCCTATTAGAATAGGATGGAATAGGAATCAAACCCTAATGAGAAATAGGCACGGAAAATCCTATAAAATTTTCTATGCAATCCAAAATATCAACACGATTCGAATATATTCCAAAGTTGGCTTTCAAAAATTTTATACGATCTTGATTCGATTCTATTGATCTCAATCCTACTCCAAAAAAAAAATAATGCTTCTACCAATCCCAGTTCTTCCAGTTCTACTCCAAGACATTTTAATCCCGAGTTCATCTATTGAAAAATGGTATTTTCATAAATAATGAAAAAACCAAGGTTTAAAGTGAAAATTAAAAGAAATAAAAATAAAAATAATTATTGCATGAATCGGGTTATAAACTTTATATCTATTGCACGTTGCACGATAAAATTATAATTACAACTAATACCTTTTACCTTTCTATAATCTCAATTCAACTCCGTCTTTCCCAAGATTTTACAGGCAAAATTTTGGGAAAGACCGTCTTTCCATAGGCATATGAAAAGACAGGGTTGAATTATAATTATAGAAATGTCAAAGGTTTTAATTGTAATATTAAATTTTATTATGCAAGTTGTAGGATTGATAAGTTTATGACCCGATTAATACAACTCAAAAAAAATATTAATTTATTCAAATTTGCAGTCTAAATCTTGGTCTTTCCATAAGTTATGGAAACATCATCTTTCAAGAGACAGACTCAGGTAAAATTTTGGGAAAAATCATCTTTCCATAGGCATATGGAAAGACGGGGTTGAATTGGAATTATAGAAAGGTAAAATATTTTAGTTGCAATATTAAAAAATTATTATGCAATATTTAGGAGTGATAGGTTTATGTCCCGATTATACAACCCGAAAAATTTATTTTGATTTATTCAAATTTACAGTTCAAACATTGGTCTTTCCATAACTTATGGAAAGAGCCTCTTTCAAGAGACTGACAAAGTCTTGGGAAAGACCGTCTTTCCATAGGCATATGGAAAGACGATGTTGAATTGGGATTATAGAAAGTTAAAAGGTTTTAGTTGCAATATTAAAAATTTACTATACAACATTTAGGAGTGATAGGTTTATGACCCGATTAATACAACCTGAAATTTTTATTTTGATTTTTTCAAATTTATCGTTAAATCTTTGTCTTTTCATAACTTATGGAAAGACACTCTTTCAAGAGACGGACAAAGTTTTGGGAAAGACTGTCTTTCCATAGGCATATGGAAAGACGGGGTTGAATCGAAATTATAGAAAGTTAAAAGGTTTTAGCTGCAATATTAAAAATTTATTATGCAACATTTATGAGTGATAGGTTTATGACCCGATTAATACAACTCGAAATTTTATTTTGATTTCTTCAAATTTACGGTTTAAACCTTGGTCTTTACACTTATGGAAAGACCAAAGTTTAAAGTGTAAATTAAAATAAATGAAGATAAAATTTTCGGGTTGCATGAATCGGGTTATAAACTTTATAATTACTACATGTTGCATAATAAAACTCTAATATTGCAACAAAAACCTTTTAATTTTTATTATTCTAATTAAATCTCATTTTTCATAAGTTTATGGAAAGACATCTTTCCCAAACTTTTCCGGCATTTACCACACCTGTTTCTCATTTGGTTTTGATTCCTACTCCATCCTTTTCTAATACGCTTCAATTTCTCCTTTGAAACAAAAAAATCAATACGATTCGAATCTATTCCAAAGTTGGCTTAAAAAAAATTTATACGATCTTGATTCGATTCTATTGATCTCAATCCTACTCCAAAAAAATAATAATGATTCTACCAGTCTCAGTTCTTGGAGTTCTACTCCAAGACATTTTAATCCCAGTTCTACTAAAATAATAATAATCATATGTAACAGTCAAACAAACCCTGATCTGTCAGCAACTCTCTTCTTCCTCTGGAAATTTTTCTCTCCATCTTCTTTTCCCCATCCCCTATGGGAGATGTAAAACAGTAATTTTTTCAATTAATATACTTTTAATGATTATGTTATTGAATAAGTATGGATTTGTTTTCATACATAAGTATTGTTTTTTGACTGGATAAATTAGATTGATGCGTCCATGATGAACATTTAATTTAATTGCTCATGTTGATGTATTTTGTCCGATCTGGTTTTACAGATCTTATTTTCGTGATTTTGTTTGTTTTTCTCTATTAGGTGTCTCATTCTTGATATATGTTTTTCAAGGTGTTTACAGTTTGAACAATATAGATCGTGTTTTGGATCAAGATCAAGTCTGTTGTAGATCCCTGTTTGGCGTAGTGATATTGATGCTGATACGCTCCTCTTCGCCAAGTGGTCATGATTTTTGCAGAAGCAAGTTAATATTCCTGAATGCGATGTTACATTTTTTTATTGGATCTCTGATCTGTTATAATACAGATGATCAGTGTGGTTGACATGTAATTTGAATATCCTTGCAATAGATTAGTTATTGATAGATGCAAGTTAGGTTGGATGTCAATTTCACTTATTATAATCGCTGATGGACGATTTTCCCATCATATTGGAATGATTGCTTTTTCTATAAAAAAAAATACTCTGACCTGTGAAGATCAATACAAACTCAGTAGCTGGTCATATTCCGTTCATGTTTGACCGCCATACGTTTCAAGTTGCTCACTTTAAGTTACACCCAACAAGAATTATTTTTGTATAAAAAAAACAAGCAGATTTATTTGATATGTACCCAAGTTTCTCCAAGTCACAAGACTCTGGAACTAACAATTAATCATGTACACAGTACATAGTACACAGATCAGATGATACAAATGGTAACCAAAGCATCAAAGAATGGGAGGAAAAATCTTCACTTTTCAACATGAGGTCGTTGGTGGACTTCAATCCACAAAGACTGAACAAAAACACCATGATGGGAAGAAAAACAAAAGAGTTCGAGAATGCAGGAGTGCGGTTATCAGACTTGAGCAAGTTTTTTCACCACAATCGCCATGTACTTGCCCTGATGCTCTGCGAGGGCCAATTCCGTTTCACTCGCCTGCCTGGTACCATCTCCAGCAAACACTCCGGCCCCATATGGGGTACCGCCTCGCAGAGAATCCATATTGAACATACCGGCTCCAAATGTGCATCCAATGGGAACAAACAGCATGCCATGATGAGCCAACTGTGTGATAGCGGTCCACCTGCAGCAAATGTTCAGTTTAGAAATGGGTAGCGTGGCACACGAATGCCCTTCAGTTGAGACAATGCAGTAGCAAATGTTCAGTTTAGAAATGGGTAGTGTGGCACACGAATGCCCTTCAGTTGAGACGATGCAGTGGAAATGCACATTGACAGACTTACATCATGCACTAGAACTAAGATGGAATACGATTAACAGCCATTAATCATATTCCCTTGATGAGATACCGAAATGAACCCATTTAAATTTATAATCATTGGTCGTGGTGCACACAATGTTCCTCTAGAGCTTCTCAATGGGAGAGATGGAATGCATCAATGACATGAAAGAACAAAAACAGTGGGGCCAATAACCAAGCAACGAACACTAATTAACTTGCCCAAAGTGGCTTTTCCACCATATATGAAGTATTTTCCACAACAAACACTGAGTAGTGGATATGAAGTATTTTCCACAACAAAGACATCTTTGCATACATGTATTATCGCCCAATTTCCAGTTTTTCATTCAGTTATTTTGCAATTAGCTGACATTGCATGTCCGTGTCCTACACAGAACCGAACCAAAAGGAATTAACACTAACAGGCAACAGCTAACCCTTAGAAGTATAAATCACTTGTGTCATTTATTATCTAACATACGGACTGTAATCAGCCTCGATATACACAATGTGTGAGGCGCAAAGTCACACAACAGCTGCTCAAATCAGACTCCACAACAGAATAGCAGAAATCGTGCCTCTTAATATTCAATTACAGTCCACATTCCTACTTGCATACACGAAGACCACGATGACGCCTCGTGCCAACAGAGCAAAGAATGCTGTTTCAACAAACCAAACCATATACGTCCCAAAGACAGAATTTCATACAACAAACGAAAAACAGAAGTTCAATTTCTGCTGTTTGTCATACTGTTGAGACTTAAAGAGTATATAACTAAACCATAGTATATTCATAGACTGAATATCATATAATGCTCAATAAGTAGTGCCATATTATTCAAAAATAAGCAGCATAATATCATAAATTCACCCTTCATAAAAATTTAAGCAAGCATTTATCAGTTAATTTCCCACCTATCTACACTGTCACTAATTTATCATATTATGAAATTAAAAAGTTCATGAAAAAGCTTACGCAGTAGTCTCTTGACCGCCTCCTTGGGTCCCAGTACTAACAAAAAAGCCGGCGGGCTTTCCGGCAAGACTCTGGTCTTTCCACAAACCACCGGTGGAATCAAAGAACGCCTTCATTTGCGCCGCCATGCAGCCGTACCTCGTCGGGAACCCGAACAAAATCCCATCGGCCTCCGTCAGCGCCGCCGCCGACTCAATCTCGGGGATGGCGTCGTCTTTCGGAGGGGCCCGCATTTGGGCCAGCACCTCATCGGAAAGGGTCTCCGGAACTCTATACAGAGTCGCCTCCACGCCCTCCACGCTCTCCGCCCCTCTCTTCATCCGCATCGCCAGCCCCTCCACGTGGCCGTACATCGAGTAGTACACGATGAAGAGCTTAGCCTTCCGTTCCGGCGGGGCTTCCGGTTCTGAGACGGCGGCGGCGACAGGATCCTCCGGCGACATGGGGCGGTTGCCGGGGTCGGCAGCTGTGGACTTCTGGCCCTTTGGCCTGCTGGGCACACAGCCGCCGCCTTTCCCCATTGAGTTGCAATCAATCTGTGGATCCGATTGAAGAAATGTGGAATTTAGGGGGTGGGAGTGGGAGTGGGATTTATAATATGTAATACAAGTTTCGGGGTTCGTACTCGCCGGTGTTGAATTCAGTTGGCTGCGTTAACTGTTCGCCGGAGTATATTCCTTTTGTTGAGTGTGTACTTTCTGAAGGATTTGGTTGATTTGGTCAGAACTCCAGTAGTTACAGAAAAAACTACGAATACGGGCTGGCAAATATCCAGATACTTGTAAAAAATGAATTTGGGCTTGGTAATATCTTTTCTTATAAATGGGCTTGGTAATAGTTACTTCTAGGCCTTTGCAAAAGCCGAAAATCCATCCAAGCATTTTGCAATTTTGTGTCACGATCAGAGAAATGGTAACAAAATTACCTAAAGAATCCTTCAATTTTTCAGAAACAAGAAGAGAAGAGAGAAATATGAATGCTACAGAATCAGTTTATGACCTTCCTTCCAAAGATGATCCTTCAATCCCCGTCTCTATTCTATTTATAACTACTCAACACCTTCGTAACTACTAACTAACTTGCAGTTTACAAATTGGTTATGAGAACCGTTGGAATCGTTTCTTCTCCCTTAATACTTGAGCTCAGCACCAGCTTCTGGCTGATTCTGTGTTCTTCATCTGTTGAGAATAGGAAATTAGGGAATTTCCTATTTTAGCCCTAGCCTTCATGACATTTTGTTTGTACGTTTAAAATTGAAATCAGCTAAGTGGGCTCAAGCCTGTATTTCGAAATAGTTGGGCTTTTCGACCATGGTTTATGTAAATATGGTCGTTGCAAATCTAAAAACCTATGCTCCCAACCCCAATACATTGGCTGCAATTCTTATACCGTACCCATGGGATACCATAATTGTGTCTCGTCGCATATGTGTAGAAAGTGCATTTTAATACTACTATTTGTGTAAATAGTATTTATGTAGTAATTATAATCAAATTATGATAATGTACAATTTCATACTACCTCTTCTTTTATGCAACCTGATGTGATAGAGAATGAAAAAATAGAATATTTTGGGGAAGTTGTGGCCCCAGTCTGAAAGTAATTAGGAGCATCCACAGTGGTAGTGAACTTAAGGAGCACTTCTTAAGTGCAACATCATCAATTTTGATAAAAATTAGATAAGATTCAACTGTCAACAATGGAATGATATTTGAGATTAACTTCTTTAGTGCCACATCATCATCTCTAATAAAAAGTGTTTAAACTTTCATTTATATTTTATAAAATACTAATATCATGCAAAGTAAAAATTATATTGTATTGACTATATAATTATAAAACAAACATGTTTATTCTTTCATCCATAATACTATTTTATATAAAAATTTATATGATTTAAAATTATCAATATCATAATATTATATTTAAAAAACTACACTTATCCTTATTTCCAAAACGTAGGAAAATATATGAAACGATGTCTTCCTAAGCTGATGATGATGTCATGATCCCGAATTTTCGAGCGTTGATGGATTGGAGTTTGAATTTCTTGAATTAACCCTTCCGTGACTTGCATGGTTAAACTTTGATTTTCTACATTTCAATATAATATATTACGTGATATAAAATAAAATTGAATACATAAATGATAATAGAATTTGTTTAAATTTTAAATAACAAATAATTTCATTTATGAAAAAATATACATAATTAATTAAACTTTGATTATAATCCAATCAAATTTAAAATACAAAACAGGTCATGTTAATTGTCAATCATTGATTAATTGACATTTCACAAATAAAGAGATATCAGCTCCTTAATTAAGGACCAACTCATTATTAAGGAGTGGTTGTTAAAACTCCATAGTAATCCTCCTTAAATAAGGATTGCTCCTTATTAAGAAAAGTGGGGTTAAATAGCACTGTGGATGCTCTAAGGTTAATTAAAGAGTACATTATGAAAATTTAACAACTTATTTTTCACTATTTTGGGTAGTTTTCACTTTTCAAAGTATGTCATTTTTGTTGCACAGATGAAAAAGGAAATTGTGTCATTTTTGTTGAGACGGGAGGAGTATAATATAATGCACATCCCCTCAATATGAGCTACACAAATTATCCATGGGGATACAGTGCTCATGATATCCAAAGATACCATATCATTCGGAAAGAGGCCTCCGTGCAAAAAAATAAAAATAAAAAATTGCGAGAGTAGTCTTAAATCCAAATTAACAGAGGACAAGCTCTAAGACGACTTAGAATTGCGAGAGTAGTCTTAAATCTTGTTCTTTTGAGTTTGGAGTGCAAAAATCGTCCACTAATGATAATTTGAACAACGAGCGCTATTCTCAAATAATCCTCAGTCTTGCTAGAATTTGGAGTATGATTACTGATTAGTGAGCACTTGTTGGATCAATTTAGAGAACAAGGACGTGTTAAGACCGCTCCACTTATTCTTATCTACAAGCGATTTTAAATTGAACACAACAAATTTCCAACACGTCTAAGGATTGAACATGCCTACGGAGTAGTGTTTTGAGAATGGAATCAAGAATGCAGTCATTATTTTGGCTCAAATGAAGAGCAGGAAAAGGAAAAAAAACAGAGGGCTCCCTAATGGCATGAGCAATAGACTAGGACAGCTTTTTTACCCCATTTTTATCCCTCCCACTTGCAAATGGATATGCTCTTTGCAATCACAAAGTGAGACCTGGAATCAAAGATTGGTCGCTTACTGAATTTGTCCCAAATAGTGGGGTTCAAAACCAGCAAATTCTAGCCACATACACTTGCATGAAATGTAACATAATATCGTGATCAGTGGCGGAACTAGACCAAAACTTGAGGAGGGGTGGATCCTGGGCGGGGCGGAATTTAGCACTTCCAACATTAATTTTATCGGGATGGATGAAGAGTACATGTATATATAACCCCTTCATTCACCGGAGGTTGGGGGGAGACCGCACCGGCTTGCCCCCCTAATTCCATCGCTGATCGTGATCTACTTTCAATTGCAATTTAATTTAATTCAGTGAAAATTTATTTTGATGAAATTTAGATTAATTTAGTCATACTATTACTTTTTCAATATACTTGTTTTATTTCAGTTCAGTTCAGTTCAGTTCAGTTCAATTTAAGTCTTTTTAGTTTTTTTTTATAAACAAGAACAGACCATTGTTTTGAGTCAAGGGAAGCACCTGAAGGGGATCAATCTAGAACCCTTTAAATTATTTATGCTTCAAATGCCTGTGGTAAATCCTAGAGATGAACACGTGTTGAAATTGAGCCCGTCGATTAAGAACAACGGATACCAGTAATTAACCGTGAGGAGATCCGTTCATTCCATCACAGCAACGAGATTAATCAGTGCTAACCATGTGCTAAAGCAGAGATCTTGAGGGTTCTTAATGTAGAAAATGGCATCCACAAGGACAGCTAATTACTGATTAATTAAGTAAACTAATCCCAGTTCGTATGGAAATTAATGGTGCCACGTATCCACTTGTCCTCCATCCTTGGATCGTACATTGCTAGGTTGTTACTTAATTTAATTAAGTGAACTAATCCAAGTTTGTATGGAAATTAATGGTGCCACATATCCACTTGTCCTCCACCCTTGGATCGTACGTTGCTAGGTTGTTAATTAATCAGGGATTAAGGGTTGTTAATTAATTTGAAAAGCAGCAGATTCTTTGAGTATTTAATAAGTAAGCTAGGCAGAGAGCTACGCCGTTGGGAAGATTTGTTAGCTTTAATTAGAAAATTAGTGTGGATTCTTACTTTTGCTCCATCGGTGTTTGATGTGGACTTTCTTTTTTCAACCCTTTTATCAAAGTGATGAACTAGCCACCTACCTACCCAGGCTAATACAAATTATACAATGATTATTCTAGCCGTTTCTTATTTCGGAATTATGTTAAATTGCATAAAATCTTTTTTACGATTATCAATAAACATATTTGACTGTTAATATATTTAACTGCGTATAATATCGGTAAATGAAAAGTTACTTTTTAGATACTACTCATGAATCAAACAACATCACATACGATAATATTATTGCTTATATACATATTTGAATATATGGTTAAAGTTTGACAGTGAATAGTGTCAAATAGTAAAATGAATTCGGGACAGAGGGAGTTTCACATTAAAAAAATTGTTATGGGGATGTCTTAAAGGTAATAAATTATGTTAAGGGAGGGGGGAGAAAAGTAATGTAAAGGAAATTGTTTTTATGAAGAAAATAAATTACACTTTTATAAAGAACAGATACATATTAGACTTAAATAGTCATTGAGTAGTCCATTATCTATTTATTTCATTCTTCTCAGCGACAAAATCATGAGGATTTATACACCAACCCAAAAGGTAAATAGAAAATCGTTTAGGCAGCCCACCTCTTTGGATAGACTTCTCTTCCTTACAAGCATTTGACCATTATTTCTTTAATTAACTTGTTCAATCAATCCTTACAAACGGGTAGTAGGTGAATTAGTAGAGACTGAATTTAATTTAATCTAAAAAATATTTAAAAATATCGCTCTAAAACTAAATTAAACTAGTAATTCTTTTCAAAATTATAATTCACTTGTGGAACACAGGGGTCATTCGAGGCGGTGAATCACCTTAGATCAAATTTGAACCACATTTAAAATAAGGAAGAGCTTAAATGAAAGAATTCTGATTCAAAAATCCTTTCTAAGGAGGGTTGTCAAAAAAAATTAAAGGACCTGTCTTTTATTGTTGTTTTTTAATCAATGACTCTCCACTAGTGATTTACTAATTAAAGTGCACATAAATTGAGAAGATGTGACCACTAGTGGAAAAGGCTTACTTCCTTCCTCAGTCTGTCACCACGTTGCATCTCCACCTTAGCAGATTCGTCACCGCTATCGTGAAGCCCATGCACCCCTCGTGAAGTTCTGTCGCCGTTGTTGCCTCTGTCACAACTATTCTCCCCTGCCATTCGCAACACCTGAACCACAGGAAACTCTTTAGATTTGGGTATGCAAGTTGTTAGGATGATTAATTGAGGTTTGGGATCTGTAAGTTCTTTGGTATGAGGTTTGAGGTTCATGATGTGTTAATGATGTGGGCTTGTTATTTGTTGTATTCTTTGTTTCAAGGGTGCCGGAAACCGCTCGGTTTCAGACAGATTATTTTAGAACTTCTTAAATAGGTTACGAATTCGGAACCACCGTCTTTAATCGTACAATGATTATAGTTAGAGTTAGAAAAAAATGCCTGAAATGTGCCTTTTGTGGTATGATAAAACCGCCTTCAATGACCCCTCTTTCCACCAGTGGACTGAAGTTCATGCGTTATTAGCTTTTTCGCATTCTTTGGACCGAATTGAAGTAGAGGAAAATGAAGCAAACTAAAAATTAGTAACAAAAGTACTAAATTAAATTAAATTAAATTTCATCAAACTAAACTAACTTCAACTAGAGTTAAGACATGTATTAGTCTGGTTCCCCGGTATGTTATCATATCCCCTTCTCTTTTTTTTGTTATCAAATCATATCTTCAGCCCTAACCAATTTCATGTAGAATTGTGATTGGATTTGGGGCACCATTGAAGAAACCAACCCTAAAAGTTGAGATAATTTTGAGTGGTTAACAAACTTTGTTATCCGTGCTGTTAGAAAAAATATATAAGACTTTACTATGGTGTCAACTTCACGTCGATTTGTGATTGGTTTTGGGGGACCACGGTTGCCTTAATTTCCATGAACCAGCCTTAGAAATGGAGCTTAATTCCAGTGGTTAAAGGCAGTCTGTATGGATAAGTCATAATCCACCTGCATCGTGGCTCAAATTGTGGCGTAATTTGAGGATTGTTGAATGGTAAACTCATAGATTAATATGCTAATCAATTGGGTTTATTAATCAAAACTGGCTCGAAGGTAGAGGAAAAGAGGAGAGTGTGTTGAG
Source organism: Rubia tinctorum (assembly GCA_032355605.1). Classification (NCBI taxonomy): domain Eukaryota; kingdom Viridiplantae; phylum Streptophyta; class Magnoliopsida; order Gentianales; family Rubiaceae; genus Rubia; species Rubia tinctorum. The sequence goes on along the minus strand of JAULKM010000012.1, from coordinate 5,932,498 downwards.
TCTGCATGGTGTGGGAGGAGGGAAACACGGGCGGAAATGGTTTGTGACAGTATTAAATTAAGCACCAAAACAAAACTCAGTCCATCACAATTGATTTCACACATAACCAAATGTCCGTTTAGCTTTAATTTATAGACTTTGTAGGGTTTGTCTCAAATTAATACTGCCACTACACTATAATAAAATGAAGTGACTTTGTGACTCTGCAGCCTCAGCCTAGGTAGTTTGATTTTTTATCTTATTTAATTAGTTAATTAATGTTTATCTAAAGGTATAGGGTAACAGAATTGTGAACAACGTAGAATTCAATAAAACACCAAATCAAAAGACAAGTTAGTTAAAATGAGCAACTAATCATGGATAAGCACCCATGTGATCGGCCAAGTAACTAAGTGTCTCGTCAAGTACTCCAATGGTCATGGGTTTCAATTCTAACAGTCGCAATGTGTAAAAAATTCTTCTTGTAAGAGGGTTACTTGTGGCCACCAAGAAGTGACCACCATATGGTTAACCCTTTTACGTTGTGATTTCACTATCCCTATCATTACTCGTAAAACAATTATTTAACTTTAAGTTGTGTTCGTTAAATACATACTCCCCTTGTTAACTATTATTGGCACATTTTCCAGCCAAGTTTGTCAAATTATGTTTGACCATAAATTTCAAATATTATATATATAGCAATTTTATCATGTAAGATGTCGTTAGATTCTTTGTAACATATACTCAATGGATATCAAAATTTTACACGCCACTATAATACGTAATTAAAGTTTTTAGTTATTAAACATGGCTCGAGAAAAGTTGACTGGAAAGTGTCAAAAATAACTGAACATAGAGAGTGTGCATTTACTTTATAAAACACCACAAATTGTTTTAGTGACACTTGTAAAATACTAGTAGAGAAAATTACTTTTATAACCCTATCTAATTCACATAAATGTCAATATATCTTTTTTAATTAAAAGTGCAAATATAACCTTAGATAGTAAGTGTTAGTGCAAACGTAACCATTATGAAAAATTTAGGCAAAAAATTAGTGAAAATACTATTTTACTCCTCTGAAAATTATAAAAATAAAAGGAATAAAATTACTATTATACCCCCAAAACCATATCTTCTTCTTCTTTCCTCTCTTCTTTTTTTTTCTTCTTTTTTTTCTTCCTACGCTATTTCCGCCACCTACTTCGCCATCTCCGACAATAGGCTACGCCACCTACTTCGCCATCTCCGACAATAGGCTACGCCACCTACTTTGCCACCTCTGTCACCTATTATCGCGGCCTACGCCACCTTCTTTGCCTATTTCGACATTTTTGAAAAGTTTTTTATGGTGGGGGCGGGGGCGGATGGTGAGTGAGGGCGGGGATAGTGGTGGTGGGACTAGGACGTCAATTAGGGTTAGCGGTGTGACTGGTGGTTAAGCTGGATGGAGGGGTGACGAGTCTGGCTTTGGATTAGGTGGTGGTGGGTTTGGTGGCATAGCAGCGACCCGATGGTGGCCCAGTGACGGCGGCGGCAGAATAGTGGTGGAGCAGCAGCGGCAGTGGTAAGGATATAACTGTACACACTTTCTGTTTTTGGACCAAATGGCATTTTGGTCTTTTTTTAGATTGATTCAATGACGGATTGTTTAAAAAAATTGTAGTATATTGTGTCAATAATTAATTTTCGTCCTGAAAGACCACATATCATGTCCATGGAAAATCCCGTATAAAAAAACGTCGATAGAAAAATATTAATCTCATGGTATCGATATTAGTTTCAAAGAGTTTAAAATGTGAAGTTATGTCTAAAGGCCGGAATATTAATTTGTAAATTACACTTTTACAAGGCAACTACCCTGCATGCTTTCCAGAAACTTCGCTCAATGAACGAATAGCTTTATTTTAAGGCGAGATTTAAGTAGGTGCGTGGTACTGACTGTATTGTTCATTTATGCAGGACATGATGAAATTTTCAACAAAACAAAACAAAACAAAACCCATAGTATTTACTTTAAATTTTCTCTTTAATTTGTAAGATTGGTAGAGTCAGGGGCGGAGCCAGGATACATACATGGCGGGGGCTAATCTACTAGTAAAAAAATCCTCAATTTTTTCCATTATCAGAGGGGGCTGATACTTTTTTAAAAAAATTTTACTACCCGGATTTCCCAGAATTTTTGTCTTGGTATCCGCCGGTGGGTAGAGTTGGATTCATTTTCGGCCAATTCAACACAGTAAACTCAACTCAACACCAATAAAATTAACTCAACACCAAAAAAAAACCTAATTTTCAGCACTTTTGCTGAATTTAACTCAGCTCCAAATAAATCCATATGGACTAGTTCTAACATCCAAAAGGTACGTGTGTGGCTTTATTTTGTAATAATAAGGTGCGGTGAATGTGAAATTGTACGGGAGATGCTAAATAAAAATGAGAGTAGGCAGAGGACCACCATATGATCCAGAGTTCATGCATTGTGGATCAAATAGTTGGCCATTTCAGATTTCGTACAATTCTGAATCATTTTGAATGCTTAAATCGGATGAAATCTTGATTAGCCATAATCACAGTGCGAATCACCAATAGTTTGAGCTGTTTAGCATCTGTGGTACCAAGTTGGAAGATGGGAAACAAGAGCAATGGCTGTCGGGATAAACTTGACAACTATTTGTTTAAGGATTTCATTGAGCTACTCAAAAGCTATGCCTTAACATGCGCATCTAAGCTCTGTTTCTTTGGTTTTAAAAAGATTGCAATTAAGTAAACCAAAGCCTTGTACCATCACCTGCCCTGCCACATGCTGGGGAATGCTTCCCTGACGCCTAAGAAACATTAACAAAGGAAAACCCTTCTCATCCTTATCCATTCTTGCTACCCTACCTCAATTAATGCTCAATTCTTGAGATCTTAAACCCGTTGAATAGTGTTATTTTCGTCTGATTCCTGTTTTGTGTTAGAATTTACTTCACGACTTTTATTCCTCTTTCAATGTTTCGTATTGTTCTTTTATCGATGAAGTTTAAACAATTTAAATTGTAAAATTTCACAAGTATGTATCTACGAATATTATCGTATGAGAGTTTGCTACATTTACCGTGACATATATTTTTAAAACTTGGTTTAAAGTTAGTAATAATATTTAAAACCATATCAAATTCAATAGTATAAAATAGAAATATAGGAGTACATGACATCATTTATAAACATAAGAACTTATTTACACAACTTCCACTAACATCCTTTAGGTCGACGCATTATGACGTTGTGAATGCATGAGTTAACATTATATATGATGTCATTGAATAGTTATGTAAAACCAATGGAGTAAATAACTTCATCGTGGAAAAGCGTACAAGTATGAATTACTATTAGGATTACTAGATTAAGTGGGGGAACCAGGACGTAATGTATGAGAGGTCTGAAAAAGAGGCAAATTTTCTCTTTGGACGGCTGAGTTTGGCGGTGAGCCGGTGGTGGATGGACAGTGGGAACTGGGAGGAGGAGAAGGGGCAATTTTCAGGGAAAAAAATGTTGGGTCTATTGGATTAATCTCATTTATCGGGTTTTATTTTTTTCCCTTGATGAAAACAAAACTATGTCATTTCACTTATACTAAAACGACGTCATTTTGTTTAATGAAAAAAGAAAAAAATGATCGTTATCTACCTCAGATCTCGCCGGAAAGGGGAGATGAAACCTAGGTTTAGGGAGACGGAATCCATGGATTCCGGTAGCTCGTAGGATTAAAATTTGGGGCACCGGATCCTAGAAGCGGCACCAACACTCCCTCTCCCCCTGGTTCCACACTGATTAGTTCATATCTAGTTTGTTCATTTTTTGAGTAATTTCTTGCATCGCTACATAATGCTTTTCATAGACATCTAAATTTCTAATGTTTATGCTTCCTCCCGTATGTTCAGAATGTCATTCTTTCAGTTTATTTATTCTATAATTTTATTTTAAAATAATAATAATTGATGATGCCTACTCATAACCCGCTAATAGGTCCTGACGTTAACAACCGAAACTCACTATAATTCAAGATTTTTATGATTGAAATATATTTATAAAAGCACAGCTCAACACCAACTTTGTTATGAAAAGATGTATA